>CM026387.1:15317157-15463795 GCA_014843695.1 Archivesica marissinica
AAATAAATATGTATAAAACTAAGAGCGCCGCTTATTCAGCCATTGACTGGCTCTCGTTACTTTCGATACACTCGATATTGGCAACCTTTTGCACCGTGCCACCTCTGACAGAGGTCTACGCCCGACCATGTGAGGAAGCTATTCAGGTGGCTTGTGGTAAGTCGATGGTTCTACCAGGGTCCGTGTCTTATATACTACAAAAGGCTCGCTTAATAGCAAACTTCCAAATCTCGTTTCATAAAATATGGTATGAAATCATCACTAGTGTAAGATCCTGTGTATGTGAATAATACAAAAATCCTTATTAGTAGTCGATTATTACCAAACAATAGGATTACTCGTTGAAATGCCTTATTAGTAGTCGATTATTACCAAACAATAGGATTACTAGTTGAAATGCCTTATTAGTAGTCGATTATTACCAAACAATAGGATTACTCGTTGAAATGCCTTATTAGTAGTCGATTATTACCAAACAATAGGAGTACTCGTTAAAATGCCTTATTAGTAGTAGATTATTACCAAACAATAGGATTACTCGTTATATAACCAATAGCATAGGTCACCATATGGGGATTACAGACGGATCTGTAGTCCAGACTGAGTGGTAACACGCTGGACTGGTAATCCAGGGATCGCAGGTTCGATCCCCCGTCTGACCCTAATAAAATTAACAGTCTTTCAGATGGCACGTTAAACCGAGGTCTCGTGTCGGTGCTTTACACCGTGCACGTAAAAGAACCAGAGGAGACTCTAGAATGGGTCTCTGTCTGTATCACTGCACTATCCTCCAAAATCTAAAATGACTAATATCTTCAGGAGGCGTCGCTCATATGGGCAACCGGTAGCGACGATAAATAAACGTAAAACACACACCATATAGGGGCATATTACGGCCAATAACCGGTATTAGTGACCAAAACTTCAAGAAATAAGTACAATTGCACTCGAATGCAATAATGCAATTCGGACAATGTCGTAGATATACGAGTGTCGGTTATCGTTGATTCATGTACCGAAATTGAAGCGCCCGTAGTCGATGCAAGAGTCGCGATAAGAGATATGCTCAATATTCATTGTCCTAACAACAGCTGAAGCGCACGCTTCTTGTCGATGCCAGATTCGTTGTAGAAGATGATATAGCTTTAAAGGTCGCTGTCGTAACGACATCTAAATTATACGCTCGTTGTCGATGCCAGAATCGTTGTAAAAGATGATATAGGTTTAACGGTCGCTGTCATAACGACATCTAAATTATACGTTCGTTGTCGATGCCAGCATCGTTGTAGAAGATGATATAGCTTTAACGGTCGCTGTCGTAACGACATCTAAATTATACACTCTTTGTATGTGCCAGATTCGTGGTAAGAGCACCTGAAGAACACGCTTGCTGCCGATGCCAGAAGCGTGATTGGAGATGACACTGCAGTGGTATCGATAGTAACCACATGTGAAGAAGTAGAAACCTCTGATATTGGTACTAGTGTCGTTGTAGGAGAGATTACTACATCCGCGCACAGTGACGTAACCTCGTATATACATAGTTCCCGTGTGACGTCATCATTCCTACTGTGGCTGCCATATTGATTGGCAAAGTTGATCTAATATTATATATATTGTATAGTAGCGTAAATTAATTTTCTTCATAAACTATTTATTTTTCATCCCATCACCATAGTTCATACATTGTTGGAAAGCTCCCAATGGACATATATTTTATATCAATTCTCAAAGTTCGTATCAATAACGAATAAATAATAATTTACCTGTATATTAGTATTTCAACTGTGAAAATAGACTTTCAAAAATAGGTGCAAGTCAAGTTCTTATCATTTATAATTCATACATCATTGTCAAAATATTAATTAATATTTAAAAAGTGTAAGACTTCCGGTTTGAAAAAAAGCAAAACCGCGTAAATGTGCTCTCCAGTGAAATATGTGATATATTGCTAATTAATCTGTGATATTGGATATATATTTTGGATTAGGATACACAGCTAAGTACCCTCTACAAGACGTATGCATTATATGATAATCGTGTATTAGATGACTGAGATATATACAGTTTTGCAACATTTCTTTGTGTATCCTCATGTACATTGCCTAGCCAGTGCGCACCTGTGAACAGTTCTTACTCTTAAATATATATATCACAACAAAAACAAACTACAAAAAAATATATGAAAAAAAAATGACAGATTACATAACGGTCACGCTGGATTATCCTCCATATTGCCCGAGGGCATGATCAAGGAGCAAGTACTTTCCATTCACTAGATGTCACAGCTTAATCCGGACGAGACGGATCCTAAACGCCTAGTTAACACGCGACTACTGCGCATTAAATCTGAAATAGCCGAGAGCGACAGCAATACGATGATATTTGACGACGACTATGAAGATGATTATGCTGATGAATACACAGACACAATAGTGTCTCAGCACGCTAGACCGCAGCAATTTTACCAAGATCTGGACAACCAACTAGACGGACTACCGCGAGACGAATATGTGCTAAATCTACTTAGAATATGCAGAGCGAACTACACACAAATAAACGACTACAGAGACCGGCTGGCAGAACGAGCTCGCGGTCCAGACTGCCCTGAAACACGGCTAGTAAGACGCCGTAACTCAGCATCTGCCACAAAGGAAAGAAAATGTGCAAATGACTGCTATGTGTTATACGCCTTTGTACAAGGTGAGCGCAGCAAGGATATTACCGAAGTATTTACAAGTGCCAATCTAGACGAGACTTCGGTCACAGAACGCGACACAGACTCAACATATACTAATATAGCTCCGCCAGACGTATTCGTATTAATTAACAATTTACAGTGCGCAGTAATGCACATGTCAAAACGGCAAACCGAGGACTCGAAAATAATATGCGATATAGCGAAGGATGTCTCGGCATTGACTAACACGTTTAGAATAGTGCATTCTACTATGAACAGTATTCTCTCCAGACTGCCGGATACGACCACACATAGCCACATAAATAAAATTCAAGGTGATATATCAAAGCTAGGGTCCTCAATAGCGACTATCAACAAGCGTATTGTGGACTCTGAGCCAGCACAGCGATCAATTGCCACACCAACAAGAAGCTCATCATGTACACCAAGTCGTATACTAACGAATGCGCATACCCCAACGATGTCATATGCTGATGCCACCAAACTCTGTAATGAGCCCATTATACCAAATACAACGACAGCGATAAACAACACATCTAGAAGTACTCGTCCAGTACCGGAAACTGAACCCAAATATATTAACACTAATGATATATACGTAGATGTAACAGTCCCGACATCCAAGACAGTACTTAAGCCAGCTAACGTAGTCGCCAGTAAATGTTCATTAAGCACTGATACCAAACTCAGAGAAAACCCTCCAGCTAGAACACCAAATAGTGTGAGTATCGAGTCCAATACGTGTACAAACAAAACGAAGACACATGAAACCGAGCCTACCAAACGACGCAGTACAGCATCAGGAAACACTCCACCTTGTGATCGCTTTATTTCTGCTAAAAGGCCGAAAAACAGTGCTTATTACCTACAAAATATAGACAGCAGCGTTGTTGAAAATGATATATACCAACATATAACGGAAAGGGGTGTATACGTATCACATATTCGCATATTCTATGGCAGGAACGGCTCATCGGCTAGGATTAACATACCAGAATAATATATCTCGGACATCGAGCTTGATGGGTTTTGGCCAGATGGGGTCACATGTCGGAAATGGACCCCCTTCGCGGAATATGAACGTGAGAGGCCCCGCTCAACGTACTCAACAAATAATAATCGACATAACAATAGAGATCGTCGCCATTTTCATAGTTATAATGACAGTGCTGATGCTACTGGGCATAGTAGAAATAGGTCTGATAGTGGCAACACGAACCCACGCAGTAGCTGGGGACATGCAGTCGACGACTGGAACTCGAATACCTCCTCCTGGAAGGAAAACTATCACAACGCGTACGATTAAATATCCACAATGGCCATACAAGTACACGGACTATATTCACTACTCATATATATTCAATAATGGGATGCAATTTATTATGTTGGAACGTACGCGGAATTATGTCCTCAGCTTACCCGTTATCGCAAATGTTAGACGATTACGCAATAGATATCGCACTAATCACTGAACATAAACTATTACCGTATTCGTCAGTGTTCTTAAATAGCATTCACCAAGATTACAATTATGCTCTAACGGTCGACGAGTCAATCAGTCAGTACGGTAGTGTTAGATGTGGGAAAGCCGGGACAGCTATCATGTATAAGAAAAGTATCCAATCATATGTCAATACCATACAGAACATAGACTGCGACAGGATAATTGGCATAGAAATACAATATGATCAAAACTTACCTACATATATATTTTGTGCTTATCTACCATCTGACCATGATATAGAAGCATACCGAGAGGTTATAAGTGAGCTACAAACATTAATTGCTTATTATACAAAGGAGGGCAACGTGATAACAGCCGGCGACTTTAACGCTCAGTATAGTCATAACGGAAACGTGCAAGGAAACCCGAAGTCAAAAGTATTGACTCAATTTGTGAATGATAACAACTTAGTATCTGCACAGCAAGTAGTAAATTATGAGAACGGTTACACGTTTGTACCAACTAAAGCAACGATTGACTACATCTTTGTCGAGTCGTCGTTTGGTGAAAAGGTTAAATCGTTCCTAATCGTAAATGAATGTGAAATTTTAACATCTGACCACCAACCTTTAATCATGTCATTCGAAACGGAACGCATTATAAATATCAAATTGTCTTCTAGAGTATGTACGGCGTGGCATAAGTGCAACGAGAACGATCTTATTCGATATCAGAATGCTATAACTGAGAACCTTTCAGGCATACTAGAAAACAATAACGAATACTATGACCCTGATTTATTGAACTCGCTAATTGTGGACGCGGTGCATAGGGCTGAAACACTTTTACCCCGTAGCAAATTCAATAAGCGCGCCAAGCCATACTGGTGCAAGCAGGTTAAAGAAGCACATACAGTGGCTCGCTCTATGCGGAGGCAATGGATTTCAGCCGGTCGACCAAGAGGACATCACCACCTCTCATATCACCAATATAAATTAGCAAAATGTAACTTTCGTCGTATACAGAGGGAAAACCAGTTAGAATATGAAAATAAAATGCATGATGAATTAAACCAGGCCGCAGAACTAGACTATCGGTTGTTCTGGAAGTTACTGAAAAGAAACAAAGCGAAACCAAACGGGGTCTGCGCTCAATTAGTCACGGACAATTCTACGTTCACAGGAGTACACGTAGTTGACGGCTTCGCTAAGCACTTCACGAATGTGTTTAAAATGGAGCAAAGCAACACACTGCAAGACATGGCCAAAAAACAACAACTCAAGCATCTATTAAGTGATTTACCGTCTACGCGCTTCCCTGAACTCTTAGCCTCTATCACAACCAATGAAATCTCCCTAGCAACTAAAACGCTCAAGCAACGTAAAAGCCCAGGATGTGACAATGTATTGAATGAACATGTATTTAGCGCAAAACACGTGATAGACAGTGTTTTAACCAAGTTATTCAACTCTATCCTGAGGCATGAAATGATTCCAATTCAATGGAAAACAAGTATACTTGTACCGATCTACAAAGGCAAGGGTAAAAGCAAAACGGATGCAAATAATTACAGACCAATCTCGCTCATCCCTTGTTTCTGCAAGATATTCGAGAAAGTGTTGCTTAACCGCATATATAAACAACTCGAGTCGATACAACCGCCATTCCCAAACTCGCAACAACATGGATTTCGCAAACAGCTAAGCTGCACTACCGCTGCATTTAACCTACAGGAAACGATATTTCACCAGATCGAACGTAATAGCCACGTGTACGTCGCCTTCTTAGACCAGAAATCAGCGTTCGACTGTGTATGGCACGACGGCCTATTCATTAAGCTTGGCCAACTGGGCATCACCGGCAAGATACTCCGACTCATACGAAACTCATACACTGACCTAAAATGTGTTGTTAGACACAACGGCAAATCGGCTGACGCCATTAGCGTAGAACGATCAGTTCGTCAGGGGGGTACGCTATCAACCCTGTACTACCTAGTTTACGTGAATCAGTTACTTGTTGACCTTGAAAATAGTACCGACGGCTGCTCAGTCATGCTTACAAAGAGTGGTAATCCCTCGTTTGCGGACGATATAACACTAATAGCACTATCTCCACTTAAACTCCAAAACATGATAGATACAACATATAAGTACTGTAACGAGTGGAAAATGGCAATCAATGTAGAAAAGTCCAATGTTGTAGTGTTCAGCAAAAAGCGTAATTCACCTAGGGTTGGCATTTTATACGGTGACTCATTTATTGAACAAACGACAAGTGCACCTCATTTGGGAATCCGCCAGGACGCAGACCTCAAACTGCAGCACAGAATCGACGAGAGATTGCAAAAAGCTAAAAATGCATTCTTTGCCATGTCAGTGCAAGGTGTTCACCCTAATGGCATTAACCCGCTTACAGCAATTAATTTGTACAAACGAATAGTAGTACCCACCGCTTTATACGGATGCGAACTTTGGAACAATATGTCTAATCCTCAAACGTATTCGGTTAATAAACTCCAACACTTTATAGTCAAGAGAATACAAGGATTCACTACACGCACCAGATCGGATATATGTGAATCAATGGCAGGATTACATAAACTCTCAGCAGATATTGAAATTAGGAAGCTCATGTTTCTACATAAACTACTGAGCCTAAGCAACAACTGTTCCTCTAAGAGCATCTTTATATTGAGATATATATCATTTGCTTCAGACAAACGTGCTAGACAAAGTATGTTGGGGTTCATTCCTGATATTATCCGGATCTTACATATATATGGCATCGGGCACATTATCAACGATGTACTAGTTAACCCTATGGCCCTTCCATCTAAACATTGCTGGAAAAATTTAATTAAGTCGTTAATTTATTCTCGAGAATCAGACAAGTGGACTCGGCGTGTTACAGCTGATGACGAATTTCGCTATTTCAGTATACTACACCCAGTCATTAGTCCTGCTATTGTATATACCGTATATAGAGATAGTACGTCAAGGCATATAATGCGCTCAGTAGCCAACATATGGGCCAGATCCATGACTAATGACTTATCTGTGTGTCTAATGTGTGATAGAATATGTATGGACCTGGTGACGCACGTGGTAAGTGATTGCAAGGGTACTTACCATCTGCGTTCCTGCTTTGTCAACGATCTATTTTGCACACATAATAGCTTATTTATTAATAACTTGCTCATACTGGATAAAGAAACGTGGAACCTTAAGCTATTAGGGGCGCCTATTGGAGCAATACTCGATTGTGATAACCAAATACAATTCCTAAAGCGTTCATACCGATACGTGTTTGAATGTATGAACAGATTCATTACCTGTATGTGAACAATCCGACTGATACTGGTGAACTGCATACCAAAACTATATAAAACGACTTAAACTATCCTGCAAGGAGCCCAGGTCGTCAGCATGATACACACATGTGTATTGGTAGCATAATCTAACTTACGCATATATACTATATATGTGCGATGTATGTATATTGTAGTTATATTATAGTAATATTGTATCATTGTCTATATTTGTATATACCATGCATATCTTCTTGATGGAGGAAATAAAGATTTTGAATTGAATTGAATTGAATTAAGTTATTGCAATTAAAGAATTACTAGTAAAATCTTGAAAATACCGTTTGTAAAACTTGCCAAGCAAAATTGCGGCCAAGATAAAATGTTATCAGTGTTTTTGACTATTTTCACAGGCCGTGGGTATTATGTATAATGTGTCAAGACATAACCCTGTGTATACGTGTATACGAAACCATGTACAATCCATGTCGTGTTCTGCATTGATACAGGGCATAACTGTCATTATTATTATAATATACAGTCTATATAACAAAATACTTCGACATAACCGAAGTTTGACTTAACGAACTTAGATATAAACTGAGTCTGTTATAAGTAAAATGATAGTGTCTGAAACGGGACTTTGATCCGACTTCGAGATAACAGGATAATTCGAAATAACCGACTTTGACATAGCGGGTGGAGACTATATATATAGATATATAGCATAGCATATTTAGAATAAAACACAACAATCTCGTTAACAAATATTCATCTTTTATTAAGAAACTTATAATAATAATAAATATTTATATCTTACATTAACATTTTTTACATTATGCCAAACATGACTATTTCTAAACTGGGAGCATGCGTTTATATAGTTTGCCTTGTTCGGCATATACACATATTTACATAACACCCAAACCGTGTTTACTTTCTGATCATATCAACGGCATTTTGCCAGAAGCTAAATACATTGGGCCGACCTAGATAACGACAGGTGAACTTACATCAATGCATGGGTTTTACCTGTAAATACTAGAAACAAATTGAAGCCCAGGCAGCGTTATTGATAATCAATTAATTGTTAAGATCAATATGGTATCGATAAACCACAATAAAGTTATGTTATAAAATAATCTGTCGGGGCCTCAAAATATACACTGCAGATAGTCTAGCCAGTTAGAACAGTTACAAGTGAGTTTATTATGTAGCATGCAGAAAGCAATCATAAGTAGTATATTGTTCCTTTCGTCCGTGTACATGACTTTAAAAAATGAAAAATCGAGAGACTTGAACCCAGGCTAGTCTCTGTCTGATAGTCCGACACTCTCCAAATATCCAAACTGACATATGACGTAGGTCAAAAATGACCCATGATCAAATATGGTATAATAGTACAGTGTATTTTGGCTGTGATCTTAATAGTTAAACACGTACGACTTAATAATACTACTACCGTGTACGCTGGAACTTTTAAACCTGACAATTTATTACATATTTCAAAAATACGTAAATTGGGAAATATTTACGTATAACTAAGAATATGAATACCGAACCAGGACAAATTCATACCAGTAAACTCATGCCACATTGTAATTGTTCAAAATGAAGGAAATACGAATTCCGTTAATAATTTGTTCATGATACCATAAACATACACATTGTTATGCCTTTACAGACGGATCTGTAGTCAAGTGCTTAACACGATGGATTCGTAATCCAGGGATCGCAGGTTCGATCCCCCGTCTGACGCTAACAACATTAACAGTCTCTCAGATGGGACTTTAGACAGAGTTCTCGTGTCGGTGCTTTACACCGTGCACGTAAAAGAACAAGAGGAGAATCTGGAATGTGTCTCTGTTTGTATCATTGCACTATCCTCCAAACATCTAAAATGACTAATATCTTCAGGAGTCGTCGCTCATATGGGCAACCGGTAGCGACGATAAATAAACATAAAACACACGATATGCCTTCATAATATCTACATTTACATATGTATCTTTCACAACATTCGCTTTAAACTATTTATTTTACAACAATTGCGAAGCAAGTTCTAACAACTTATATTAATCACTCTCGTTGGCTCGGATGAAAGCGTAAATGTGGTCATTCGTGTGGGAGGAAACCGGAGTACCCGGAGAAAACCCACCTGTCCGATCTGGCGACCACCGTACCATCTCACATACTTCCCGGTCCAAGGATCTAACCCGGGTTGCATTGGTGAGAAGTGAGCGCTTTAACCACTGCGCTAATCTACCTCTATTCAGTAGTCATGCTGTGTCCTTGCATTGTTTTCTTCATTGTGCAACACAACAATTCAACATGGCGGCGAAAAGGATTGACACTGTTGGTTTCATATCTCATTCATATCGAAATAAAATAATTAAAACATAGTAAATAATAGTGACATTGCTCATCGTTTATATGATGAACAATAACCCAGGAGATATGATGAACAATGTAATATAGATAGGTATTCTACAACAACATCCATGCAAATTAATCGATTTAATATGATTCGTCACATTGGTCATTAATTGTGTGGAGTTGAATAATTAATTAATACTATATAGGATTGAAAAGTAGCACATGTATGTAAGATGGAGTCCAGTGGTAACACGCTTGACTGGTAATCCAAGGATCGCAGGTTCGATCCCCGGTATGACCCTAATACAATTAACAGTCTTTCAGATGGGACATTAAACCGAGGTCTCGTGTCGGTGCTGTACACTGTGCACGTAAAAGAACCAGAGGATACTTTGGAATGGGTCTCTGTCTGTATCATTGCACTATCCTCCAAACATCTAAAATGACTAATCTCTACAGGAGGCGTCGCTCATATGGGCAACCGGTAGCGACGATAAATAAACGTAACACACACATGTTAGATGGTCTTTTAAACATAGAATTGCATTCTGTAATTGCACAATGAATTGACACTATAAAATGTGGGCAAGCAGTTATAACTGGATCAGCGCGGATTGTGCCCTTAGGCAAGGCATTTAAATTCCACATTGCCTCTTCTCTCTCCTTCATGGCGATGGATTCCATCAGGAATGAGGTCTCGAGAGTGATTAATATAAGTTGAAAGAACTTGTTTCGCAATCGAGCTAAAATAAATTTGTATAAACTAATAACTGGATGAGCGCGGCTTTGGCCATGATGTAATATATTATTATACTTCCTATGCATACATATGAATATAACCATTGCACTCCCGCAAGGCAGATGGATATCTTTCTCACATGAAACAATTCGACACCACCAGTGTGATTCGAACCTGCAGTGGTGTGGGGTAAATGTCCACACACTTAACCACTCGGCCACGGGCATTAGCTACTGCTCGGATGTGCACCGGGGTTCTTCCTCCACCAGAGCTGGAGAGTCGCCTTATAACCTAAGCTGTTGGTGCTATATATGATAAACCACCAAACCAAACAAACAATAATAAACATATTTATGTAGTATATAAAAAAAATGCAACGCGATATTGAGGACGATACCATTACACTAAGATATAGTGAAACACGCTTCTAATTTGACTAAGTGATTGTATCTCATTATACCTGGTCGATACCAACTACCTGGATCACATATATCGTGTGTATTGTATTGGTTTTCTGTTTATATACATATTTCACATATCGCGTTGGACCAGTACCAACTGCCTGTATCCCCTATATCATGTTTATTTTATTGGTTTTCTATTTATATACATATTTCACATATCGCGTTGGACCAGTACCAACTGCCTGTATCACCTATATCGTGTTTATTTTATTGGTTTTCTGTTTATATACATATTTCACATATTGCGTTGGATCAGTACACTGCAAAACTTTGTTGACATTCCAATTATTGTTTACCATTTAAAAATGATATTTAAAAATGTTGAATAATTTAATAACTCATATTCAAAGAATTGAAATGATCAAATAACAGAAGTTGATTGATTAGTTGGTATAACGATGTCAAGATTATAGCTCGTATTGTCGTAGACAACCTATGTATGTATGTGGCTAAGTGGATACGGTCGTTGACTTATATTCACTTCTACCTCACCGCTGTAAGTCCGAATTCCACTTGGGTGTCGAACTATTTAATGTGATGTAGGTACGTGGTTCTATCCGGGCGACCGTCCGTGCCTGCAATACTGCTCTGATGGGAACCTGGAGTCGTCCTCCATCAATTAATAGCTGTAGAGTCGCAGTACAACCTACACATTTATTTTTAGCTCGATTGCGAAACAAGATATTACAACTTATATTAATCACTCTCGAGACCTCATTCCTGATGGAATTCACCGCCATGAAGGAGAGAGAAGAGGCAATGTGTTTAAATTCCTTGCCTAAGGGCACAATCGTAACGGCTTCAGCGGGGCTCGAACTCCGGACCTTTCGCACCTGAAGCGAACGCGCTACCACTGCGCTATCACGTACAACCTAAGTACGACTTTAAATAAAAAACACAAATCCTGGAAAAAGATGTACGCATGTCGTCATGTGCTACTGATCATTATTTGTTAATTTATTTTGGTTTATTTATTTAACGTCACTTCCGGTTGCCCATATGAGCGACGGGCAGTGTATCAAACAACGGCTTTCCCGAGAAGACTCCAGCGGATAACCGGTACTTGGTGCGCCAACACCCGTAATAAACTTATATAAGAAATAGCAAACAATTCCAAGCAACAGGTCCAGAATACTGCATGTAAACGTCACCTTTTAAAAGTTCAAAATGCGTTATAGTAATGCTGACAACTTTAAATGTGTTAAATTTCAAAGTAAGTAAAAATATCAATTTGTTTATAATAAATACATTTCACTCTATGTGGTCACGTGTTGTGGTGTAATTATTTATAGTAATACTTTGCAACAAATGGTAATGATAATTTCAAATAATTCATTACAACTAGAATGTTAATAGATAAATGCCCAGAAAGTGACTTTCAAAATATACAAACCATTACACTTCCGTTACGACAATAAGCTGTGCTGGAATAGCATGACATATGTTTTCCGTGTGATGCATTTTTGAACATGTATATACCATGTTGCGCTAATCTGCATCACGTAATGTTGTATGCCCGAGTATTGCCACTACAAATTGCCACTTCAGGGTATTCGTGTATTGTAATTGATGGAGTGATGTTCTCATATATATAAACTATCCCATCACTCAAGATCGTATACTTTATGTCCATAATGAATCACATTTGAAGCACCCATCCAATCTATGCAAGCATTTCACGAACATAAACTGAGTACAAAACGTCTTATTTGTCCATAATGCAGATCTGTTCATATTGAGCATAATATCACAGGCTTATTGATTGGTCGTATATGACGTAACACATTACGTCACACTTCCTCTTCACGTGAATCTTGGTTTACGATCTGTCGTCTCTTTACAAGCTGATGCAGAAGCGCAAGAACTTGGTCAATTTTTTGATCCATTTTATTTACCTGAATAAAACAAATGGCACGTGGTAAGTGTAGGGAATTATAAAACAAAGGTCATGTGGTAAATGTAGGGAATTATAAAACAAATGGCATGTGGTAAATGTAGGGAATACTACTCTGCGACTACTACCCTGCGACTACTACCATACGACTACTACCGTGCGACTAGCGACTACTCTGCGACTACTACACTGCGACTAGCGTCTACCCTGCGACTAGCGACTACCCTGCGACTAGCGACTACCCTGCGACTAGCGTCTACCCTACGACTACTACCCTGCGACTAGCGACTACCCTGCGACTAGCGACTACCCTGCGACTACTACCCTGCGACTAGCGACTACCCTGCGACTAGCGACTACCCTGCGACTACTACCCTGCGACTAGCGACTACCCTGCGACTACTACACTGCGACTAGCGTCTACACTGCGACTACTACCCTGCGACTAGCGTCTACCCTGCGACTACTACCCTGCGACTACTACACTGCGACTAGCGTCTACCCTGCGACTACTACCCTGCGACTACCGACTACCCTGCGACTACTACCCTGCGACTAGCGGCTACCCTGCGACTACTACCCTGCGACTACTATACTGCGACTACTACTACACTGCGACTAGCGTCTACCCTGCGACTACTACCATGCGACTAGCGACTACCCTGCGACTACTACACTGCGACTAGCGTCTACCCTGCGACTACTACACTGCGACTAGCGACTACCCTGCGACTACTACACTGCGACTAGCGACTACCCTGCTACTACTACCCTGCGACTATTACACTGCGACTAGCGTCTACCCTGCGACTACTACACTGCGACTAGCGTCTACCCTGCGACTACTACACTGCGACTAGTGACTACCCTGCGACTACTACCCTGCGACTACTACACTGCGACTAGCGTCTACCCTGTGACTACTACACTGCGACTAGCGTCTACCCTGCGACTACTACACTGCGACTACTACCCTGCGACTACTACCCTGCGACTACTACCCTGCGACTACTACACTGCGACTACTACCATGCGACTACTACACTGCGAATACTACCATGCGACTACTACCATGCGACTACTACCTTGCGACTACTACCCTGCGACTACTACCCTGCGACTACTACCTTGCGACTACTACACTGCGACTAGCGACTACCCTGTGACTACTACACTGCGACTAGCGACTACCCTGCGACTACTACCCTGCGACTACTACACTGCGACTAGCGACTACCCTGCGACTACTACCATGCGACTACTACTGTGCGACTACTACCGTGCGAATACTACCATGCGACTACTACCCTGCGACTACTACCCTGCGACTACTACCCTGCGACTAGCGACTACCCTGCGACTACTACACTGCGACTACTACCCTGCGACTAGCGTCTACCCTGCGACTACTACCCTGCGACTACCCTGCGACTACTACCCTGCGACTACTACACTGCGACTACTACACTGCGACTACTACCCTGCGACTACTACACTGCGACTACTACCCTGCGACTAGCGTCTACCCTGCGACTACTACCCTGCGACTACTACACTGCGACTACTACACTGCGACTACTACACTGCGACTACTACACTGCGACTACTACCCTGCGACTAGCGTCTACAACCCTGCGACTACCCTGCGACTACTACCCTGCGACTACTACACTGCGACTACTACACTGCGACTACTACCCTGCGACTACTACACTGCGACTACTACCCTGCGACTAGCGTCTACCCTGCGACTACTACCCTGCGACTACTACACTGCGACTACTACACTGCGACTACTACACTGCGACTACTACACTGCGACTAGCGTCTACCCTGCGACTATTACACTGCGACTACTACACTGCGACTACTACCCTGCGACTACTACCCTGCGACTACTACACTGCGACTACTACACTGCGACTAGCGTCTACCCTGCGACTACTACACTGCGACTAGCGTCTACCCTGCGACTACTACCCTGCGACTACTATACTGCGACTACTATACTGCGACTACTACACTGCGACTAGCGACTACCCTGCGACTACTACCCTGCGACTACTACACTGCGACTAGCGACTACCCTGCGACTAGCGACTACCCTGCGACTACTACACTGCGACTACTACACTGCGACTACTACACTGCGACTAGCGACTACCCTGCGACTAGCGACTACCCTGCGACTACTACACTGCGACTACTACACTGCGACTACTACACTGCGACTAGCGACTACCCTGCGATTAGCGACTACCCTGCGACTACTACCCTGCGACTACTACACTGCGACTAGCGTCTACCCTGCGACTAGCGACTACCCTGCGACTACTACACTGCGACTAGCGACTACCCTGCGACTACTACCCTGCGACTAGCGACTACCCTGCGACTACTACCCTGCGACTACTACACTGCGACTAGCGACTACCCTGCGACTAGCGTCAACCCTGCGACTACTACACTGCGACTAGCGACTACCCTGCGACTACTACACTGCGACTAGCGACTACCCTGCGACTACTACACTGCGACTAGCGACTACCCTGCGACTAGCGACTACCCTGCGACTAGCGACTACCCTGCGACTACTACCCTGCGACTAGCGTCTACCCTGCGACTACTACCCTGCGACTAGCGACTACCCTGCGACTACTACCCTGCGACTAGCGACTACCCTGCGACAAGCGACTACCCTGCGACTAGCGACTACCCTGCGACTAGCGACTACCCTGCGACTACTACACTGCGACTAGCGACTACCCTGCGACTACTACACTGCGACTAGCGACTATCCTGCGACTACTACCCTGCGACTACTACCCTGCGACTACCCTCCTAAATTGCACACTTTTTATATAATTCTCTAATATTTATACTAACAAAGTGCATGCAGGAGTAGCTTCAAACATTTAGGTATACATTTAGGCATACATTTAGGTAGACATTTAGGCATACATTTAGGTATACATTTAGGTATACATTTAGGCATACATTTAGGTATACATTTAGGCATACATTTAGGTATACATTTAGGTATACATTTAGGCATACATTTAGGTATACATTTAGGCATACATTTAGGTATACATTTAGGTATACATTTAGGCATACATTTAGGTATACATTTAGGTATACATTTAGGTATACATTTAGGCATACATTTAGGTATACATTTAGGTAGATAGTTAGGCATCGTACTATCAATTCATAACAATAATCATGGCTGATCATTTAGAGCTTATGAATATAGTCATAATACTCCTCGCAAATAAGGTGAGTCACTGTGTATATTTTAAATGACGTGTACACTCATTGACGGTGAATGGCATATTTTCACTGAGAATATTACCCCACCCTGTTGTATAGTGTATATGTTGTTAGCAAGGTAGCCAAACAACAATGCTAGTCTATTATGTTAAAATAGCACATTACAAGACTAAATTATAAAGTATACATATCGTTTCCAGACATTTACACACCTTATTACATTTGTAAACGTTAATAAATTTCGGGGGGTGGGTGGAGGGCGACTCAACCGTGCAATACAGACACAACTTATGTGCATTTATGCTAAAGTTGTGCAAACTAAATGTGCATGCTTCTTAAGAGCACGTTCTAATTAATGATTGTAAATGGATACCGAGTAGTGTGTAGTGTTCACGCATTGTAAGGTGATACAATAACATGTATTTACTGTTAACAGGTAAATCATTGGAACGACTTGTATTTACTGTTAACAGGTAAAACATTGGAATAGCTTGTATTTACTGTTAACAGGTAAATCATTGGAATAGCTTGTATTTACTGTTAACAGGTAAATCATTGGAACGACTTGTATTTACTGTTAACAGGTAAATCATTTGAATAGCTTGTATTTACTGTTAACAGGTAAATCATTGGAACGACTTGTATTTACTGTTAACAGGTAAAACATTGGAATAGCTTGTATTTACTGTTAACAGGTAAATCATTGGAATAACGTGTATTTACTATTAACAGGTAAATCATTGGAATAACCTGTATTTACTGTTTAACAGGTAAAGCATTTGAATAGCTTGTATGTACTGTTAACAGGTAAATCATTTGAATAGCTTGTATGTACTGTTAACAGGCAAATCATTGGAATAGCTTGTATGTACTGTTAACAGGTAAATCATTTGAATAGCTTGTATGTACTGTTAACAGGCAAATCATTGGAATAACTTGTATTTACTGTTAACAGGTAAAGTATCTGAATAACTTGTATTTACTTGGAACAGTACACTCAATTGAAATAGACTTTCAGTTGCATCAGTGAATCCATATTCGCGTAGAAACTGTTCACCCGTAAAGACGGTGTGTTGCATCATGTAGTACATGTAGTTTCTATGAAAGACAGGTGGTTCATTCACTATTTACATTCACGTAATCACGATTTCAACTACATCCTGTCACGATTTCAACTTCATCATGTCACGATTTCAACTTCATCATGTCACGATTTCAACTTCATCATGCTACGATTTCAACTTCATCATGTCACGATTTCAACTTCATCATGTCACGATTTCAACTTCATCATGCTACGATTTCAACTTCATCATGTCACGATTTCAACTACCATCATGTCACGATTATCAACTTCATCAGTTCACGAGTTCAACAAAATTTAAATCGTGAATTAGTGTTGTAGAAATGATGAATTAGGGAATATCACCACATGGCTTGGGTAAGTTTCTGTTTATTAACCCTTTCTTTCATAGAGATTTATATTAATATACTATTATATCTCCATACAAATGAGCTATTTAGCTATCATGACCGGAATAAGTAGTCGCCATATCTATCCCACCTCAATAGATATTACTGGGACTACATGATAGTCTGGCCTTTATTATGAACATTGGTTTGGCTACTACATTGTCAATGTATGTCATATTGGTAATGGCGTGAAGAGGTGTTTCTATGAGGTGAAGGGTTAATGAATATTGGTTTGGCTACTACATTGTCAATGTATGTCGTATTGGTAATGGCGTCAAGAGATGCTTCTATGAGGGAAAGGGTTAATGAACATTGGTTTGGATACTACATTGTCAATGTATGTCGTATTGGTAATGGCGTCAAGAGGTGCTTCTATGAGGGAAAGGGTTTATGAACATAGGTTTGGCTACTACATTGTCAATGTATGTCGTATTGGTAATTGCGTCAAGAGGTGCTTCTATGAGGGAAAGGGTTAATGAACATTGGTTTGGCTACTACATTGTCAATATATGTCGCATTGGTAATGGCGTCAAGGGGTGCTTCTATGAGGGAAAGGGTTAATATTATACCAACCTGACTTTCAATTTTCATCACCCTCGCACTAATAGTTTGTCTTTCTCTGTCTTTGTGATTCCGGGAATGCAAGATTGCAGGTTTACCTAGCGACTGGTCGATTCTGAAAGACAAAAGTGAAATGAAGATGAGTTACATGTAACGTTACAACAATGTAATTTCCTCAAATACCAGGTCTCTCCTCCACAACGTGCATGTCGTGACCTAGGCACAGCTCACAGCAGGAATATGGGTCAAGGACTACGTTGGCGGAAGCCGCGCCATCGGACTAGTAGAAGTCGCCTGACTCTATACGAGTATAAACTTACTATGAACTTGGCTAGACAGCAATGCTCGGTGCTGGCGACGACAGATAGCTGGTTATTTTAGCCGGCTCCTTCAAGGAGACGGTTCTCCTTCAAGGAAGACGGTGGGAGGCTGACTTCTTGTTGGCGCGAGGACCCCATCGAAAACCCCAGAACCAGTATTGCTGTTGTGAGCTGATAACTCGTGGAGGATGTGGCCCTAAAAGGGACCCATTCGAAAGACTGGATGCAGGATTTGTCGCCCTGCGAAGAACGAAGATGTCTACCAGTTGTCAACATAAGCAACTTAGATGACAGCGTAATCTACTTAGAGAAACCAGTTGCCCAAATGCCTGGGCGGAGGCGACTATATATATAAACAAAACTATGTCGTTCGTTCAAATCCAGTCCATCAAATTGATAGCGTATTAAACACCAACACGAAGTATGATGAAATGCTGAGGTATGCCAGTGTAATTATAACTATGTATATACAACACATGTTCTCTTTCTGCAGATCATATTTCCTATTAACAATGCAGTTTAAAATGGCTGCCGGTGTGTATTTACAACACATGTTCTCTTTCTGCAGATCATATTTCCTATTAACAATGCAGTTTAAAATGGCTGCCGGTGTGTATTTGCAACCCACGTTCTCTTTCTGTGGGTCATATTACCAACGGTTTGTTCATCAGACCAAACTGGATCATCCCTGGCCGAGTGGTTACGGTCGTTGACTTCAAATCGCTTTCCCTCACCGCTGTAGATCCAAATCATACTGGAGGTATCGACCTATTTCATGGCATTTCGTGTGAGGAAGCTGTCCACCTGTCTTGCGGAAGGTCAGTTGTTCTACTCGGGTGCTTATCCGTTCATGCATGAACTAATGCTCGGATGGGCGGCCGAGGTATTACACCACAAAGTATAGCTGGATAGTCACCATATGACCTAAGCTGTCGGTGCCACTTTAAACCCCAAAGAGTAATTCATATGTGGCGTCCGTAGAGCGTGACCATCTACAATGGTAGAGCGTCGGATTTGGAATCGAACGGTCCGGGTTCGATACTCAGTCAGGCCACGTATGTAGTGTCATTGAGCAAGGCACCTCACACATTGCTTAGTACTGGTTAACCGCTATGGTCGGCTAAGCATGCCCAGGAAAACATGTCTAGGTCCCCGAAAGGGGTTTGACATTAATGGAACATAAATACATATCAATCGGAATGACTTGGTATCCGTTTTGCGTCACCATTCTGAATATAGTGAAGTAGAAAAGGATAATGAAAGAATACATTTCCAAGATGAAAAGCAGTTTCCAGAAGAATGTGATTCTCAGGGGAAAATTACCATATGAAAAGCATAGTTATTTTACCATGACATTTTAATTTGTTCTTCTGGTTTTTATTTTAATCAGTGATATTGTATTCAAAACCGCCAGCAATGTAATCATACGCAGCCGTTTTCAACACGTTTTACTTTCCCATTTTGATACTTATCCCAGTCTGGGAGGACAACTTGCGGCACTTGTTCATTGTAATATATAGATTGAGTTCATGTAGAGTCTTCAACGATGAATCTATATTATAGTTCTCCTATTTTAGGGATTGTTGTGGCTTTAGAAAGACTTGTTTACAGATAGGACCTAACTGGTGGGATGGTTAGATGGTTTGGTGGTGGGGAGGTAATGAATATCTTATTCCCTAACCATTATACATTTAACATACAGTTTCACAATAGCAGAACGTACATAATTCATATTTATCAAATTTGCTTACGTAACAAAACATTATAAGTTGTCTATCAGTGTCACTCTTTACTCTCCTTTGTCCCTCTCGTACATAGCCTCGTACTCGCGCATACACACCCGCATTCACACACCAACACTAATAGAAATATACGACGTACAGATTAAAGAAAATCGTATCCATGTATCAAGTAAGATACATCTGTTTTCACGCGGTAGTTGCTTGTCATCATATGTTGTGTTTTTTTGAGTATGTTACGGTAGTTGTCTTCAAATCACTTGCCTTACGTCGCTGTATGTTCGAATCCAACATGTGATGTTATTGAGGACTTTATCCAGCAAGCGAGCATACGGAAGTTCAATAGTTCTATACTGATGCGCGTCCGTACCTGAAACAACTCACGTAGATGTAGATAAGGTCATCCGTTGCCTCGTAAGGTTGAGAAGGAACTTTATATGTGCAGATGTAGGTGCGACACGAAATCCAAACAAACATACAGTCAAATAAACAATAATGTATTACCTTCTTTGTAACTCCTTTATTCTGACCATCATATTGAGATGGCCTTGTGAGTATTGTTCTATCACGTCTCGTACATCGTAAGGCTTCCGTGCTTGCTATCAAAGAAACACGTGATAATGTAAAGAACATGGTAACATGGACAGTCACCAATGAAACAATTGATACTGTAAAGAACATAGCAACATGGACAGTCACAAATGAAACAAGTGATAATGTAAGGAACATAGCAACATGGACAGTCACCAATGAAACAATTGATACTGTAAAGAACATAGCAACATGGACAGTCACCAATGAAACAATTGATAATGTAAAGAACATAGCAGCATGAACAGTCACCAATGAAACAATTGATAATGTAAAGAACATAGCAACATGGACAGTCACCAATGAAACAAGTGATACTGTAAAGAACATAGCAGCATGAACAGTCACCAATGAAACAAGCGATAATGTAAGAAACATAGCAAAATGGACAGTCACCAATGAAACAATTGATAATGTAAGGAACATAGCAACATGGACAGTCACCAATGAAACAAGTGATACTGTAAGAAACATAGCAACATGGACAGTCACCAATGAAACAAGTGATACTGTAAGAAACATAGGAACATGGATGTAGAGAACATAGCAACATGGACAGTCACCAATGAAACAAGTGATAATGTAAGAAACATAGCAACATGGACAGTCACCAATGAAACAAGTGATAATGTAAGAAACATAGCAACATGGACAGTCACCAATGAAACAAATGATAATGTAAAGAACATAGCAGCATGAACAGTCACCAATGAAACAATTGATAATGTAAGGAACATAGCAACATGGACAGTCACCAATGAAACAAGTGATAATGTAAAGAACACAGCAACATGGACAGTCACCAATGAAACAAGCGATAATGTAAGGAACATAGCAACATGGACAGTCACCAATGAAACAAGTGATAATGTAAAGAACATAGCAACATGGACAGTCACCAATGAAACAATTGATAATGTAAGGAACATAGCAACATGGACAGTCACCAATGAAACAATTGATACTGTAAAGAACATAGCAACATGGACAGTCACCAATGAAACAAGCGATAATGTAAAGAACATAGCAACATGGACAGTCACCAATGAAACAAGTGATACTGTAAGAAACATAGCAACATGGACAGTCACCAATGAAACAATTGATAATGTAAGAAACATAGCAACATGGACAGTCACCAATGAAACAATTGATACTGTAAAGAACACAGCAACATGTACAGTCACCAATGAAACAAGCGATAATGTAAAGAACATAGCAACATGGACAGTCACCAATGAAACAAGTGATAATGTAAGGAACATAGCAACATGGACAGTCACAAATGAAACAATTGATAATGTAAAGAACATAGCAACATGGACAGTCACAAATGAAACAATTGATAATGTAAGGAACACAGCCACATGGACAGTCACCAATGAAACAAGTGATAATGAAAGAAATATAGCAACATGGATGTAAAGAACATAGCAACATGGAGAGTCACCAATGAAACAAGTGATAGTGTAAAGAACATAGCAACATGGACAGTCACCAATGAAACAAGTGATAGTGTAAAGAACATAGCAACATGGACAGTCACCAATGAAACAAGCGATAATGTAAGGAACATAGCAACATGGACAGTCACCAATGAAACAAGTGATAATGTAAAGAACATAGCAACATGGACAGTCACCAATGAAACAAATGATAATGTAAGGAACATAGCAACATGGATGTAAAGAACATAGCAACATGGACAGTCACCAATGAAACAAGTGATAATGTAAGGAACACAGCAACATGTACAGTCACAAATGAAACAATTGATAATGTAAGGAACACAGCCACATGGACAGTCACCAATGAAACAAGTGATAATGAAAGAAACATAGCAACATGGATGTAAAGAACATAGCAACATGGAGAGTCACCAATGAAACAAGTGATAGTGTAAAGAACATAGCAACATGGACAGTCACCAATGAAACAAGTGATAATGTAAAGAACATAGCAACATGGACAGTCATAACTAACATACCAGATGGAATACCGTTAATGTAATCATTTATCTTGCACGGATTTCATTCTTATAATAGTTCTACTTTCGTTTTCAAAAGTTTAGTTTTTAGTTTATTTTCGACGTTCTTAGCAAACAAATACTTGTATAGTATGCTTACACAAAGATGGAGGCTAATCCAATACCAAAGTCTGACATGATGGATGTTTGCTGAATTAATTGACTTAACATAATATGACCAACTGTACCTGAAACTTTCTTCTGGCGACAAAATACTTCATTTTTCGTAAGACTCGTATGGCAGTTTTGTGAGCTTCTGTGAGGCTATACAAAGAGTTTAATCATATTTTATTGCTATATATACATGCATACCAAGAAGAAAACGAACGGATATATTCCAGTACAGCAAGAGCAATTGACAACCATATAATAAAAAGATGATTCCTGCTTTTATTAGTGCAAAATAGGATTTTATTTCATCTTGAGCTATCCAAATAACGTTTTTCCATTCGTGGCTGAACTGCGCACGTGGAAAATCGTGTAATCACTCTATG
Source organism: Archivesica marissinica (assembly GCA_014843695.1). Lineage (NCBI taxonomy): Eukaryota > Metazoa > Mollusca > Bivalvia > Venerida > Vesicomyidae > Archivesica > Archivesica marissinica. Next base: position 15,340,563 of record CM026387.1, read on the forward strand.
AAGCATATTGTTATCTAACCAGGGGCGTAGTCTGGCTGGAATCGATGTGTAGGCCAATATAAAACTTAAGCCGGGATGGGGGTCCTGGTTCGTCCCCAGGAACACTATTTATAGCGTATATAATGTAATCCTGTCCTCTCGATTTTTGTTGCAGATTTGGCATTTTTATTGTTTCGATTTTTCGGGGAAATGAGTAGGCCACGGACTACACGGCCTATAGGAAGCTACACAAATGCTAACACTAATAGAAACACAAATATTCTATATTTCTTCATTGATGAATTGATTTTTTTTTTAAATTGATTTTTAATTGTAGATATGTTTTACATAGATTTTTATTTGTATATATATTTTACTTAGTCGTTGTGTTCCGCTAAGGTCATCGTGGTATGTTAAAGAGGTCCTGGTGGCGACTGTAAAAAGGAATAGCATGTATTGTACTGATCGTTTTCATTTCATTACTTACACAACAACTTTCTCTGGTTCTTCTGGTTCACCATCGGAGTCATTGTCGATAGTATCCTTCATGCCGAAGTTAAACCCTATAATGCTTGGACGGTGACTCCAGAAACTGTCGCGGCGGCTGGATCTAGGGGTACCTGGCAGCAAATTACATATTAATATATTCCTAAGTGGACGAATTGTGGGTACTGGTAGGATATAATGCAAACATGCAAGTCATACTTGAAACTGTTGCTACTTGCAATCGCATACTCATAATTTTTTCAATCGCACGCTGTTTTGATAGTTTCACAACTTTATTATAGTGAGCTCAAAGCGAGAGAGCCTGCATGCATGGCCAACAATGTCCGCCAGCTCTACAGCAGCACGATGACAGTTCCAGTGCCTTTGTCTAAATTGTAAGTATTTACTATTATCACGCTATGTGATTATTATGTCGCCGTCTGTCTGGCCGATCAACTATGCAATTGTGTGTCTTTTGTTTTTACGTTTTGTTGTATGAAAACGATCTAATTAAAATTAATGGTTGCTTAGATACTGAGTAAAAATATTTCGGACATTTGAAATAAACTGACGGATCTGTAGTACAGTGCTAGCACGCTGGACTCGTAATCCAGGGATCGCAGGTTCGATCCCCCGTCTGACCCTAGTACAATTAACAGTCTTTCAAATGGGACATTAAACCGAGGTCTCGTGTCGGTGCTTTACACCGTGCACGTAAAAGAACCAGAGGAGACTTTGTCTGTATCATTGCACTATCCTCCAAAAATCTAAAATTACTGATCTCTTCAGGAGGCGTCGCTCATATGGGCAACCGGTAGCGACGATAAATAAACATAAAACACACAGACAATTACAATACAGCCGTTATTTTGGACTGGCATCAACGTTGTTATACTACGAAACGACTTTACTTAATAACAACTACCACAATTTAACCTATGAATAATTATTTCTGCATGCATAATCCAAACGATCATAGACTAGATTAAACTCTCTATGAGTTATTGTCTTTATTTATCACGTTACTGATATCTTCGATTGCTACTGCACATTCCTAGTCGATATTTGCCATAAGATAATTATGTGGGCTTTAATTTGAATCATATATGTGGACTATGATTTGAATAATAATATACGTGGGGTTTCATTTGAATCATAAAATATGTGAGCTTTCATTTGAATCATAATTTAAGTGGGCTTTCATTTGAATCATAAAATATGTGGGCGTTCATTTGAATCATAATATATGTGGGCTTTCATTTGAATCATACAATATGTGGGCTTTCATTTGAATCATAAAATATGTGGGCTTTCATTTGAATCATAATTTAAGTGGGCTTTCATTTGAATCATAAAATATGTGGGCTTTCATTTGAATCATAAAATATGTGGGCTTTCATTTGAATCATAATATATGTGGGCTTTCATTTGAATCATAAAATATAACAGCTGGAGACTCGCCATTGTGACGTAATCTGTCGGTGCGACTTTAGACCCCCAAATGCAAACATAACATTTTGAGATCGCGGCTGATGTAGAAACCGATTGCGACATGCGAATTGGTGCAGTTAGTAGTACCACAGCAGTCCCGCTAAATCTATGTTCAGTTGCTAAATTTCATTAAGCAGCCAAATAGTTGGCATCTTCAGTAGAACTTGAAGTTTTATCATTTATTATGCAAATCATTTTGACAAATGTTTTCGCGGAATAAACCTTTGGAACACTTAACGCTTGTGTAATCAGTTTTGCTCGAATACACTTTTAGAAATTTTGCGCAAGTTGATTAGTTGAAACAATTATTTGGAAAACTCGTACGATCGGATTTGTTACAACAAACACTTTGGAAAACTCGCACACGCGGTTGTTCTCGAACAAACATATGGAAAACTTGCACAATCTGTTATCATCAATGCACCATTTACACAGGTCGGCTTTATTCATTTGGGAAATTAAGATGATAAGACGAGTGATTAATGCAAATACTATTTCTATGCAATACGGAATAAATGCTATTACATGAAATAAACAGTAATAATACAATGTCGAATACTGTCGCTTAGGGTATAATATAATTCGGATTGATATGACTACTCACGCACATGTGCAAAGGGAAGGAAATAACCGTACATATTATAAAAGTATTAATGATAAAAATACCGAATCACTAGTAAAGGAAAATAACGGTACATTTTTATAAAAGTTTAATGAAAAATAAAATACCGATTCCACTAGTAAGAAGTATCGTATCTATGGTAACGTTGTCCTCCAAATATATGTCACTTAATTTCGCGATCAATATTAACCAAGGACAAACATGTCTTCAGTGAGTGTACTCATTCTGCATAGCGTATGTACATACATAAAACTCTAAGAAGCTATAAATAGTTACCATAGCATATCTCTTGTAAGATATTGATGACACGAACTGTTCATTCTTGGTGATCGATATGAGGCCTAATCAAATGATATTGTTCTGGAGATTCATTAAGTAACCTTACCTTTTCAAACTAAGGATCTATTTCTAAACATCGTAGTTGTGCCAGTATTTAATCAAAAGAAGCGTGATGACACTGCATATTTTTGTTTGTTTTGGATCATTTAAGAAGCCATATACCCTTAGTATGAATTTGCAAGTGTGTGTGTTTTACGTTTATTTATCGTCGCTACCGGTTGCCCATATGAGCGACGCCTCCTGAAGAGATGTGTCATTTTAGATTTTGGGGGATAGTGCATGATACAGACAGAGACCCATTCCAGAGTCTCCTCTGGTTCTTTTACGTGCACGATGTAAAGCACCGACACGAGACCACGGTTTAACGTCCCATCTGAAAGACTGTTAATTTTTATTAGGGTCAGACGGGGGATATAACCTGCGATCCCTGGATTACCAGTCCAGCGTGTTACCACTGAACTACATATCCGTCTGTATGAATTTTGCAAACTAGCTTGGAAATCGTTTAAAGTAAATACAATTTAAGCTCATTTTATTCTCGTGTCTATAGACACAAGTGATGATTTGAATAAACATTTATTTTAGCTCGATTGCGAAACAAATTCTTAGAACTTATATATAACATTATCGAGACCTCATTCCTGATGTAATCCATCGCCACGAGGGGGAGAGACGAGGTAACGTGGAATTTAAATGCCTTGCATAAGGGCACAATCGTAACGGCTCCAGTGAGGCTCATTAATGTTTGCTCATTAATACCGGATAATTACTTAGCAGTTATTTTGACATCGTATAGTATGCCATTGGTTATCCAAAGTAATAGTCTTAACTATAACTCAACCATAACAGCTCTAGCGGGGCTCGAACTCCGGACCTTTCGCACCTGGAGTGAACACGCTACAACCGCGCTATCACGACATTTTAACCTAATTTTGGACGGTCCTTTTCAATGATTTAGCAAATTCAACAAACTAGTATAATATACTGAATGTTATATTGGGGATGCAGAACTCGATGCAGGGCAACTAGACCCACACTGTAGCTAAGGTTAAAGCCCCGGAAGATGAGTGTGTTTAGAATATGATGAACACCGATATTTTCTAAATAGCAGATGATTATAATTAGTGCCATGACACGTTCTGTCGGATGTATTCTCCTTTAAAGTCAAAATGTGAAGATCTCAAAACAGATGAACTTGGAATCACATCCCTTTATGTCTATTTATTTAGATCCCATCACAGATGAACTTGGAATCACCTCCCTTTATGTATATTTATTTACAACATCAACAAGAGCTTACGAAAGTCAACACGTGAATAACTTTGCATATTAATTAGTAGCATTTGTTTATTTGAAGAAAAAACAAAACAAACAATATGCAATCTGCAATGTAAAAATTTGACGTCGAACGTTAGTTTAGTTTATACAAATTTATTTTAGCTCGATTGCGAAACAGTTCTTACAACTTAATATATTAATCACTCCCGAGACCTCATTCCTGGAATCCATCGCAAACTGCCCCGTGTTGGCGCCACGCTGGAGCCGTTACGATTGTCCACTTAGGCAAGTCATTTAAATGCCAAATTGCCTCTTCTCTCTCCCTCACAATCGAGCTAAAATAAATTTGTATAAACTAAGGATTTTGGCAAACAATATTATCAATCTTAAACATGTTTCTACCTGTCTTGTCATCATAATTGACGGATGATACACTTTCTCTTGCAACGTGACTGTTCAAAGATCCAGCCTCGAACCTCGTTGAAAACCTCCGCTTTCTGAGTGTTAGACTAGCCCTTCGTGCAACACGTGCTAACATTGTCTCGTCCACACTCGATTCGTGTATATGGATTCGCCATGTTGCTACCGACTTGGAAGTAGGCTCTGCGGCGTGGCATCGCCATAGGCACTGTATATACATACTTTCATTTCACTCATCTTATTTATGAACACTTCATAGCTGTTATTATTCGCACGACAGACGGATATGTAGTCCAGTGGTAACACGCTGGACTGGTAATCTAGGGATCGCAGGTTCGACCCCCCGTCTGACCATAATAAAATTAACAGTCTTTCAGATGAGACGTTAAACCGAGGTCTCGTGTCGGTGCTTTACACTGTGCACGTAAAAGAACCAGAGGAGATTCTGGAATGGGTCTCTGTCTGTATCATTGCACTATCCTCCAAAATCTAAATTAACTAATCTCTGCAGGAGGCGTCGCTCATATGGGCAACCGGTAGCGACGATAAATAAACGTAAAGCACACAATATTATTTGCACATGCTTTATTTACTCGACTAAACTCAACACATTTCCTAATCGGTCACCTGATGTTTTACAGTAGTTGGAGCAAACTAATAAACAAATAATATCAATATTCATATCATTCTTTGGTTATATTTTATTACAGATTGTTATGCATAATTTTTCTGTATAATCATTGTCGGGAAAATGCATTAAATAACATTAAGAACGTATTTATATTGTATGATTATTAATTTACTCCAAATTTTATGAAATACCAGGTAAATCATTTTTGATTGATTTGTGTGTTTGATTTGAGTGTTTATAGTCGCGCAATACAGCTTCGGCGACATGTCGACTCCCTAGCTGTAATTGGTAGATGCAGAACCCAAGTGCCCATACCAGAAGCATTTCAGACATGAAAGAGCAGCCAGATATTAACTCTTTCACAGCCAATGTCGTATGAAAGCGCTTTTGCAAAAATGCTAAGAACCCAATGAGACAGAACAGAACACATTAAACACTGCGACATTTTAGACCTAAATTCGGTGATATTAAAATGAGAGTTTTACGTACTATTATAGTACAAAATACATTGGTACTATAAAGAATCCGATCCCTGGATTACTAGTCCAGCGTGTTACCACTGGACTACAGATCCGTCTGTTATCAGTTTCAGGAGTATCCAAATTACATACATATACTCCTCCGTGTGTTTGAATGTACACTAATATGCGTTAATTAATTCTTTTGAACTAGTTGATGTTTGATTGAGTATGATTTAAGATTTTAATTGGTCCAATACAGCCATCTGAACAATAATTATTTTCCCATAATATCTTTGTTTTTTAATATTTTATTTTCGAACTCAAGTAGGTCAATATGACCCATGCGGTACAACACTATTCATACAGTGAAACCTGTGTTAGTGGTCACCTCTATTAAGCAGTCAACCTGTATTAATCAGCCACTTTCCAGATTCCCAATTTGTTGTTTTACTATATATTTGAACTCTATTAAGCAGCCACCTGTGCTAAGAAGCCACTTTCTGTGATTCACTTGGCTGGCTGCTTAAGACAGATTTGGCTATACACACTTGTAAGTGGAGATAGTTCTCCCATTATTACATGGACATTGACTATCTATTATTATATAGATGTATCTATACACACCTGTATTAAAGTAGCTGCAGCAGGAATCTGTCTGTTGAAATGTTTCTGTCTTTGTTTCTGTTGTACTTTTAATGCAAAACCAGATCCAAGTATGCCCTGCAGATAGATATACAGTTCATTATAAAAACGTATCAAATTCACTCAAAGAAATAGACGGGGGAAGAAATAGAAGGTGAATTACAAGATATATCTATAATTTCACTGCTAATGGGTAATATGTGAGAGGACTGTGGGTTAGTTTTCATCGTCGCTGTATGCATGTGACATGTGACAGAGTATACTATTATACGCACCCGTATAGACAGACATCCATGAACATTAAATCACTAAGCTTACAAGGTTAATGTTATAAGCAAGTAATTAAGTAAGTACTAAGTTTTTTATTAAAGTGACATATGCAAACATAAACATTCAATACAAAATATTTGCACAACTTTAAGATGCACCCGGTCCGATGGGCCTATTTGTCACCTGCATAACAATATAAATGAAAGCAAGACATTATCAAAATGTTAACACAAGAATAAATATTCACATTACATCACATTGAACTTAAACGACTTTCAGAATGTTCTCATATAGAAAGCTAGTAGTTTTAATGCATACATTCTCAACGTTTGTATAATCGAGTATTTCTAATTTGTATAATTATAATAAACTTTACACTATCTAGTTTCCAAAATATACACATATATAATTATATATATATATATATATATATATATACAGCATATGTGTACATGCTTTTCTGATTGTAAGTTAATTAGTGGTGAACATTACATATGATTGTACCAATAACGCATATGACTAAAATTGGGTATAGCATGCTTCCGCGTTCCCTCCGCGGTCCCCCTCCCCCGCGGTCCCTCCGCGGAGCTATACGTTATCAGCCTTGTAATATATGGGTTGCGGGTTAAAAACAAATCAGAAGACCTTAGACAAGACGTATTGTCTCTCCTTTCACATGTGGAGATTGATTTCACCAGGAATGAGTTCTCGAGAACGACTAACTAACATACTTGATGGGATTTTGACTTGACGTCATTTTGCATTACGATCAATGGACAAACTAACAAAATTGGAATTTGACTTGACATAATTTCACACGATATGCCATTTGTGGAATAGTGGAATAACTAAAATTGCAAATTACTGTTCAAAAGATAAATCGGAAACAAATAATTATGGTGACATCACTTCCGGTAATGATGATACAATTTTAAAGTCTATATATATACTTTAAAAATGAGGTTCGTGTACGGATGGGACATATCATCTACGTGGCCTAGTGTTAAGGCGTTGTCTGCCTACGGCGCGGGCGGGAGGTCGAAGATTCGAAACACGTCAGGGGTTCGTTCTGATATGACCGGTTGTTGAGCCCCCAGCTAGTTAAATAATGGTTACCGAGTGCCTATCAGCCTGGCGCCTGGCGCCTGGCGCCTGGCGCCTGGCGTACAAGCATATGTTTTGTGAAATACTGATATTCATAAAAAGGTGTCTCTATACTAAAACAGACATTTACTGTTTTACTGTTACCGTAGTCAATGGAGACTCCGTTAATGTATTAAACAACTCCCGCTATGATGTACTCGAATTACAGTAGGCCATTTCCATTGTTTCAATATAATAGAATGAAGCCTTCGTTTTGTTATATAAATCTGAATATACCATGTTCTTTATTCACCTTCAAGTTGTATCCAGATTTATTATGCAGACGTCGCATAACATAAGGCAACTACACGTCTCTACTTAGCTAAGCATATATAAGCTGACACTGACAGCTCTCGCCATGTTAATAAAATCAGCCGTAAGCATAGAGAAACGCAATCCTATTATCCACGTATTGCAATTAATTTATAGAAATTTATTGTAGCTCGATTGCGAAACCAGTTCTTTCAACTTATATTAATCACTCTGGAGACCTCATTCCTGATGGAATCCACGAGGGAGAGAGAAGAGGTAATGTGGAATAAAAATGATTTGCCTAATGGCACAATCGTCTTTCAGATGGGATGTTAAACCGAGGTCTCGTGTCGGTGCTTTATACCGTGCACGTAAAAGAACAAGAGGAGACTCTGGAATGCGTCTCTGTCTGTATCATTGCACTATCCTCTAAAACTCTAAAATGACTAATCTCTTCAGGAGGTGTCGCTCATATGGGCAACCGGTAGCGACGATAAATAAACGTAAAACACACAGCACACATGCACAATCGTAACGGCTCAACTCCGGACCTTTTTTCACCTGAAGCGAACGCGCATCTACTGTGCTATCAAGACGTCCACGTATTGTAATTGATAAGCAATGACGAGATTAGTTGTCTGAGAAAGCATTACCTGTAGTGTAACAACGTGTTGACCACTGGACAACAGATCCGTCTGTATTCAGTCTATTTTGGTCTTTTTTTTAAACTTTATTTATTTTACAATGATTACGAAGCAAGTTCTAACAATTTATATTAATCACTCTCGTTGGCGCGGATAAAAGCGTAAATGTGGTCTATGTTTGAACAATATTGTATAGCGTACACTCGATAAAATATAAATACGGTCATCTGGTTTCTATAAGACCGTGTATATATATATTGATGTACATTGAAAGGTTTTCATGGTCTAGTGGTTATGGTAGTGACCTCAAATCACTGGACTCACGCCGCTGTTGGTTCGAATCCGACTGGGGTGTCGAATCATTTCATGTGAGGAAGCTATCCAGCTGGTTTGCGGTAGGTCGGTGGTTCTTCCTGGCGGCTGCTCGTCCGTTCGTGTAATACAACTCGGAAAGGAACTCGAGGTCTTCTTCTACCGATACTAGAAGGAGAGTCGATGCATGACCTAAGCTGTTGGTACGACTTTAAACCCAAAACAAACAAACATTAATTTTGATGAGTTATGATTGTTATTGTTTAATATTACCGTTCACTGTAAATATGAATTTACATGCGGCGACTTAGAGGACTACATTCTCGTCAATATAGTTAGCTCATAAGCACAATAGAGTGACACGATGTATGTGCTTAATTGTGTGTTTTACGTTTATTTATCGTCGCTACCGGTTGCCCATATGAGCGACGCCTCCTGAAGAGATTAGTCATTTTAGATTTTGGAGGATAGTGCAATGATACAGACAGAGACCCATTCCAGAACCTCCTCTGGTTCTTTTACGTGCACGGTGTAAAGCACCGACACGAGACCTCGGTTTAACATCCCATCTGAAAGACTGTTAATTTTATTAGGGTCAGACGGGGGATCGAACCTGCGATCCCTAGATTACCAGTCCAGCGTGTTACCACTGGACTATAGATCCGTCTGTCTGTGCTTAATTGTATCGTTATTGCGTGAATATATCTGGATACAGGTCACGGATTATCGATCAGCTGATAGTGTGGTTAAAAGCTGATACTTTGCGACAGGGAATAATAAACCAAATACATTCTTATTGGTTACACTATACTTAGGAAGCAATAATCTAAATTCAATGATAACTTGATTAGCTAATCTTCACATTACGAGAATATTACCGTGCTATAAAATAGCGTATCCTCTTTACAATGTGATAGCAGACGGATCTCAGTGTATTCCAGCGGTTAACATGTTGGACTGGTACGATCCCCCGTCTGACCCTAATACAATTAACAGTCTTTCAGATGGGACTTTAAACCGAGGTCTCGTGTCGGTGCTTTACACCGTGCACGTAAAAGAACCAGAGGAGACTCTGGAATGGGTATCTGTCTGTATCATTGCACTATCCTCCAATCAAAATGACTAATCTCTTCAGGAGGCGTCGCTCATAGGGCAACCGATAGCGATGATAAATAAACGTAAGACACACACACTATGTGATAGGGTGGTGCTGGTTACTATGGAAATAGTGCAAGCCCGATGTACTCTAAAATTAATCATTGATTACAAATGTGAAATACTTGTTGTTTATGAACATTTGCCACTAAGCTACTCACGGTTAGTCAAGACATGCAGGACCACGTCAGTCGTTACGTTGTGATATATGGAATTCATTATAATATGCACGTATGGGTAACCGTAGCGATGATAACTAAACGGAAAACACAGACACTGTTTCAATTTTATACTATCTAGTATCTATGCTATCTACTCTATTCTAAAATTGAACATTCTTAAATTCGAAAGTCAAAAATTCATTGGAATTAAAATTGCACATATGGGTTTTTCCAAACCTCCCCTTCTCGCGAGATTTTATGATAAAGCATGTTTGTTTTCAAAATCCAGACAGTGTGTGCTATGTTAGTTTAAACAATATTTTATTCAAGAATGGCACATGGCATAGGAATAGTTGCAACAGCACAGTTAGGATTGGGTTACATGTGCTATGTTGAAATCGAGTCCGATATTGTTCAAACTTACAGCTGGTAAAGCGAAAAATGAGATTGCGAAGACGGCGAAACAGGAGGCGACAATTTTACCCATCCAAGTCTGCGGTACCTTATCCCCGTAACCAATCGTCATCACAGTTATCTAAAATGAAAAAAAAACTTTATATGTGATGTTTGCAAACGATTTTGAAATACATTACTATTATTCATAGACTACTGAAAACAACAGTTTCAAATACTAAATATACACAATGGTACTTAGTGGGGTAAATGTGTTACTTATTAAAGCGACACATCAGTGAAAACACAAATTTCTACAGAATGTATTTTCATATTATATGTTATATTTTGTCCCCAAATAGTTGCCTTAAAATACTTACACGGTGAGAAGCGAGTGCGCTAACAACTGGCTAAGCTGACTTTATATTTGCTTATACATGTATTACAAACACCTATGAGAAATAAAGAATCGTGCCATGTTCTTACCACTCCCCACCACAGGGCATCTGCATAGCTCTTGAAATCGGTTGAGTTTTCCTCCCTCTCGGCGAGGTACACAAAGTACGACGAGAAGATCAAACCGAGAAACCCAATATACAATGTTGTAATTAGCTCCTGGAAGATCAAATATCAAAGAAAAAGTAATAATTAACATAATTACTGTATGTAGTCATGCAATGCTACTAGTACATGCACGTCAAGTAAACTGATATATCAATTATCAGAAATAATTAACATAATTACTGCATGTATTCATGCAATTCTACTAGTACATGTACGTCAAGTAAACTGACATATCAATTATCAGAAGTAATTAACATAATTACTGCATGTATTCATGCAATTCTACTAGTACATGTACGTCAAGTAAACTGACATATCAATAATCAGAAATAATTAACGTAATTACTGCATGTATTCATGCAATGCTACTAGTACATGTACGTCAAGTAAACTGACATATCAATTATCAGAAATAATTAACATAATTACTGCATGTATTCATGCAATTCTACTAGTACATGTACGTCAAGTAAACTGACATATCAATTATCGGAAGTAATTAACATAATTACTGCATGTATTCATGCAATTCTACTAGTACATGTACGTCAAGTAAACTGACATATCAATTATCAGAAATAATTAATAGTTAATTTAATAATATTTTATTGCAACTTTTTCCATAATGATGAATACAATTTACAAATCACAAAAACATTACTGTCACATTTATAACATACATAAATCCTGATAATATCCATATACATGACATTTTCAAAGTGCAAATAGCTACACGTTTTGAAAACATTAGCAACAGTCCATTCCAAAAGGGCAAATGTGCTATCAATTTGTTCCGATGTATGTAGTACTAGTATAAGTAAGTCTTTCAAGAAAAGTATTGTTTTGATTGAATAAGAAAATGACGGGATAAGCTTAAAAATGAACAAGAAGTTTTAATTTTAATAGCTTCCCTAATAAGCTGTTTCATTGCCTCTCCCCGAAACCCCACACCTCAGAACAATATCGGTCACGTTGAAATGACAGAGATATCTCAATAAATGCAACAGTATGAGCAGTATCGATTTTAAATATCAGTCGTTAATGATATTAAGATTTCCACTAATAAACGTTTGATAAAATTTGAGTGATGGAAATGATTCTTAAATTGGAATATTATAATATTCATTCACAATAATTAATAGTTACTGAATGTATTAATGCAGATGTACTAACCACTACATTGTATTGATGCCAAATAAACTGACATATCCATTGTCAGGGGTAATTAATAGTTAGTACTGAATATATTAATGCAAAACCACTAACAACTATATTGTATTGATGCCAAATAAACTGACATATCCATTGTCAGAGATAATTAATAAATATATTGATTATTAGTACTGACTGTATTAATGCAAAGCCACTAACAACTATATTGGCAGAAAGATCTGTAGTCCAGTTGTAACACGCTGGACTGGTAATCCAGGGATCGCAGGTTCGATCCCCCGTCTGACCCTAATACAATTAACAGTCTTTCAGATGGGACATTAAACCGAGGTCTCGTGTCTGTGCTGTACACCGTGTACGTAAAAGAACCAGAGGAGACTCTGGCATGGGTCTCTGTCTGTATCATTGCACTATCCTCCAAAAATCTAAAATGACTAATATCTTCAGGACGCGTCGCTCATATGGGAAAGCGGTAGCGACGATAAATAAACGTAAAACACACACACAAACTATATTGTACTGACAATTACTTCACTGAGGTAAATGTAGGTCCATGTGGCGGTGTGTTTCGAGTTTATAATGGTCTGCTCACTGGAAGAGCTGCAAGTTGTCAATATTCCGGACCAGACTTAGCTACATGAAAAAATGAAGGCATGCGATGAAGCAATAGACCCTTAAAAATGTTCCTAGATGCCTACCTTATACGTGGTTATCATTATGTTATAGACACACACATATACCTCAATGTATTCTTTATCAATGTATGTCTGTGGAATGTCTCATCATTTCGCGACAATATGCATAGATGCACACCTCAGGTTGCCAATTTGTATTGTCGGTGGCAAGGGGTTAATAAGTTCAAACATCATCCTTACAAACCTGTCTATGTAAATATATCACAGATCCGAGAAGCCGCCATGTCCCACCTTGTCTGTCGACGTGAAGCATACGCAGTATCTGTAGAAATCGTACACCCCTGCAACAGACCATTATACGTCTAGTTAGCAACGCATGAAGTTACACACGACACTTAAATTACGAGCTATGGTTCAATTTATCAGATAATGGTGGCACGAAGAACTGTGTTTTCTCTTAATTTGCCTAATGTACATGGCGCCTCCGTGTCCGAGTGGTTAATGTCATGACACTTACCCCTCGCCACAGATGCTTAGAATTCCACTGGGGATGTCGATTTATTTCATATAGGAAGCTTTCCAGTTGATTTTACGAAACACTGGTGGTTCCATCCTGGTGCCCGTCCACGCCTGAAATATTAATCGAGGGGGGTCTTCCTCTACATAGAATAGCAGGAGAGTTGTCGTATCACCCAAGCTGTTGGTTCGACTTTAACACCCACCCCCCAAAAAAAAAAAATACTGTTGTTCGTTTTGTGTCTTAAGTTACTTGTTGATTCTGATGGTATTATTTCTATGACGAGTTGTGTTTGGACATGCTCAGATTGATCAGAGGATACTTAATGCCTCAATGTGTGCCCATATGCCAACACTGGAGTAGTGCCCATATGCCAATTGGAGTATGTCAAACAACACTCCAAGTGTTCTTCCTATATTCTATATTGGATCATCTTGGACGGCAGGATTCAATTATGAAGTCAACTCCTGAAATGAAGTACTGTGGTCCACAACTCATATATTTTAATTAAGTGAAATAATAGCTGGTAATATTCATGTGCGGACATATGTATATGATTTTAACAATTCGTTCACTTCTCTGTATGCTTTCAAAAGTCCTGTTTAACTCTCTCAAAGCATATACAAACAACATAGATCCAGATCAGCCGCGGCGTAACGCCGCGTCTGATCAGGATCCATGTTGTTTGCTACTCGGACAGGTGCTTCAGCGCCGCTATCTGAAGAGCAATCATGATATAGCCTGATCAGATGACACGTTCTGTTCTAGCTGATCGGGTTCTCGGCTTTTTGCAAAGTCGCTTTTATGCGACATTGGCGGTGACAGAGTTAAGCAGATATGTTCCGGAAATGCTACCCAGCTTATTTAAGTACATTCACTGTACTTTCATTTAGTAGAAGTCGTGATAGCGCCGTTCTATCGCGTTCGCTTCATGTGCGAAAGGCCCGGAATTCGAGCCCCGCTGGAGCCGTTACGATTGTGCCCTTAGGCAAGGCCAATTATATTCCACGTTGCCTCTTCTCTCTCCCTCGTGGCGATGAATTGTAAGAACTTGTTTCGCAATCGAGCTAAAATAAATGTGCATAAACTAAATACATTCGCGTGCTTACCTTATTGCTGATGTTGCAAATACCTGGCCCTCTGAGCCTATTGTAAAGACGACTATCGATGCTCCTACAACTAATAAATCTGAAAATTCAGAGAAAAAATAATTATCACAGTTATGTTCTCATTTCGCCTACACATTTTATGGCTCAGACTATAATTGCAAATAATCTCGTTCCGTCGTGAGGATTTGGCTTCGACACTATATTTCCACCGGATAATCACAGTGCATCTACCTACGGCGGAGGATTCCAAGTGGACAGCAATAGATCTTTTCATCTTAGGTCATTTTAGGAAATCTACACGTCTGGGGATGTGATTTCGGGATATAGCCTTCTAATAGTATAGTTTCAGGAAATGTACTTCTCTGCACTGGAACTATGTTTCATGTTGAATGTGTAATACCATTGACTTATCTACGTCTGATGAATGATTTACGAATCTCTCTTATATAGATTGTAGTTTCATTCAGACATCATCTTGTCTCTGGTGATCAGGGATTCGCTATGACGGAGGGTATTATTTCGGGAAACCCCCTCTTGTAAACATGTAGGCTCGGGGATTCGCTATGACTGAGGGTATTATTTCGGGAAATCCCCTCTTGTGAACATGTAGGTTCAGGGATTCGCTATGACTGAGTATATTAATTTGGGATATCCCATCTTGTAAACATGTAGGTTCAGGGATTCGCTATGACTGAGTGTATTAATTTGGGATATCCCATCTTGTAAACATGTAGGTTCAGGGATTCGCTATGACTGAGTGTATTATTTCGGGAAATCCCCTCTTGTAAACATGTAGGTTCATGGATTCGCTATGACTGAGGGTATTATTTCGGGATATCCCCTCTTGTGAACATGTAGGCTCAGGGATTCACTTTGTTTCCTATTTTGTATATCCAGTATGGCTCTCCCTTTGGACTGTCCAAATCATTATCAACAACTTATATAGGAAAGAAACGGAGGTTATGCATACTGTATGATTGAAATTAATAGCTACATTAGGAGCAAATGCTTGGTCACTGAAATTATGAATATCACGTTAATGTTGTGACTATTCATCCGTTTACTAACATCTTGTCGTGATTAGCCCACGTACTGTACATTTCATTTGTTTTATGTGATGAGACACATTTCGAATTGAATATAAGATGAAATCTTGGTAAATTTATGGAGCACTTGAATGTATCAGCTTCAACTATTCTTGTGCAATGACTACATCTCGGTTTACAGTATTTGCTGGATTTAGTACAGCCTGGAGTAGGGAGTGATGATGAATATTTAGAAGTAACCAGACAATCGGCGTCTGTGTTCTATAATTGGTTTATAGTAATGCAGATGCTGACCCGAAGGTTTATGGGATAACCTGAGCAAGTCGTAGTATGTGTGCAGGACGGTGCCTATATATTTCATGTGTGGTAAATATGGGGTATATTCAATTACAAATGATACTAATACAGTAACGCATAAATGTTTCATTAATTAACTCTAGCAAGTATGCGACTACTTCACCGGTCACGTAGTCCTGCTATATTAATGGAATAGATTATTCACAATTATATACAATCTATGTAATTGTGAGACACTTGCCTTGGGGTCAAATTTGATTACATATATACACGTGAACCTTGGATATGTTGCGTTTCTGAAGAAGGAACTCTGTGTCTGAAAGAAATGTGTCAATTCTACTTGGTAGCGGCTTGGTAGCGTCTGGACATTGATGTGTTGAGGGTTATGCTTGTTTGTGCTTAGCCGATGCCTTGTGTTTAAGTGTATGTGTATGACTGTGTTGTTTCTTACTTGATAGCTAAAGCTTATGAACTGTATGGCAACGAGCAACCAGTTAATTTGAATTCTCCAAATGTGTGTGTGTGTTTGTTTGCTTGTTTGTGCGTGTGTGCGTGCGTGCGTGCGTGCGTGCGTGTGTTTAAGTTTATTTATCGTCGCTACCGGTTGCCCATATGAGTGACGCCTCCAGAAGAGATTAGTCAGTTTATATTGTGGGGGATAGTGCAATGATACAGACAGAGACCCATTCCAGAGTCTCCTCTTGTTCTTTTACGTGCACGGTGTATAGCACCGACACGAAACCTCGGTTTAAAGTCCCATCTGAAATAATTAATAATATTAGGGTGAGACGGGAGATCTAACCTGCGACCCATGGATTCTTAGTCCAGCGTGTTACCACTGGATTACTGGGCTAGTATGTGCTAGTTGTCCCCTAATTTATGTTGAACTTCCTTGTTCGAGGATGATCCAGTTCCCTTAACTTGGCCCTTAACGTTTTCGGATCAATGATGACGTCGGACGCCAATAATTATATGTACAATATGTCAGAGACTGATTAGCCAATACAATTAAATCAATATTTCTTTGAATTATAATACATATTATAGAATATATATATATATAGCTACAAAATGTTGTATATCTGAGGAAATTATGGCTGGAATTATATCGTCAATTGAAATATGTAATTTCGTATATCTCCCCTCCGGATAATGTGTTTGCTTAACTCTTTGCCTGCTGAGTAACTAAAATAACTTTTGCAAACACCATTGTTCCAGATCAACAACGGCGTAACGCCGCGTCTGATCACGATCTATGTTGTTTGCTATTCAGCAAAGTGTTTTAGCTCCACTATCCGAATAGCAAACAGCACAGAACCTGATCTGACGACACGGTCTATGCGTCTGATCTGGCTCTATGCTGTTTGCAAACGTGATTTTATCTGCCGCTAGCGTGCAAAGCGTTAATCAGCTTCGACAAGCACACTCTATGTATTAACTTGCTCGTTATTCGGAATACCGTTTGAAGCCTCGTCAATTATATGAGGAAACGAACTAAAACTATAAATGTGTTCCATCTAGTAAATGTTGATCTCCCGGAAAGATACGCAAAATCCTGTTTATGTATACTGAATTAGAAATTGTCTTTAGATGGATTGATGTTCATATAATTGTTATCTACTTTTATTTGATATATATTGATTGTCCCTAACATGGAACTAGTAATATATATATATATGTGTGTGTGTGTGTGTGCGTGCGTGCGTGCGTGCGTGCGTGCGTGCGTACGTACGTGCGTGCGTGCGTTTGTGTGCAGTCTACAAAATGAGTAGATCCAGATGAGCCGTCTCATCAGGATCTGCACTTGTTGCCAGTAATATTACTATTTTTAGACAAAATGACCCATTTTGATACATGAACTGGTCCAAATGTAATTGTATGATTACTTTATTGGTTTAAAAATAGTTATCACCAGTCCATGTTAGTTACTTGATGCTTAATGAGTTAAGTAGTTATTAATGTAAATCTGCACTTTAAATTACACTTTTCGTGTAATGTCTAACCACTGGAATCACTTGAACTCTGGGTAATTAAGCGCACAGATGGCATCGCAAATGTGTACTACAATAACATTTTAGTATAAACGCGTATTTGTGGCAAATTCGTATGGGAGGAAACCGGAGTACCCGGAGAAACCCCACCTATCAGACCTGACGACCACCGTACCATCTCACATACTTGCCGGTACGAGGATCGAACCCGGGTTGCAATGGTGAGAAGCGAATATACTAACCACTGCTCCAACCTTTCAGTGTTTTGTTATTATAGTGTTATATATCTGCAGTGTCCTTGTGGGAGCTTGATTAATTAGTTCGTATCAATGCATTACAATCACACACTGTAATACCATCACTGTAATTTTCAGTTTCAGTTTCAGAGTTTATTGGCATTAAACACAATTGTTCGTCGCCTATACAACATGTACGACGGACAGTACATAATATACAATTACAATATAATACATGAGAAAAGCATGAAAACAAAATTAAAATTAATGGGTATCGTAGTTTGAAAATATATAATAAATATACATACGTAAATGTGTTCATTGACAACTACCCTCTAATAACAGATGCTTGGTAAATATATTTTGATAATTTTTTTATAATACTACTTTGTGAACATTGTAACAATGACTTAAACTTATTCAAGTTAGGCCAATGACAATAATAATGTGGTAAACAGTTGTTTCTTACTTCTGTATAGAATGGACATACTAATAAAAAGTGATATTCAGTTTCAATACAATTCATATTGCATTTCGTACAAATTATCTGGTTTCTATCAATATTTCTATGACGACCTTCTTCTATGAGTAAATTATGAGCAGAACATCGAAATCTAGACAAGTTAATTCTATAACTAACATTTTTAACACAGGATAAATACTTTTCTGGTTGGAAATATGTTTTAAACATGCAATAGGTTTCAAGTTTAGGTAGATTTCTAAGGTCTGAGAACCACTGCTGTAGATATTGATCATGTATACACTTTATTACACTCTGTATGTGTACATTTGTTACAATTGCACTATTCCATAAATAGGAAAACCCTAGGTTGTCTAAGAGTGTTTTAACATCGTTTGACCATTTATTTATATAATTACCATTCATATCACGCATATTATACAATTTATACACAAGACAATTTGGACATTTAGATATTTTATACCAATATCTAACTATTCTAACCTTACGAATTACAGATAATGGAACTAGTCCAAACTCGCCATATACTGTTGCATTTGTTGTCTGCTGTCGCACTTGTAATATTTGTTTAAGAAATTTTAAATGCAAACGTTCGACGTCAGGAGCTTTATGGAAACCCCATACTTCACATCCATAGTTTAGAATTGAGGCGATCATGGAGTCAAATAACTTAACTTTTTCCGACAATTCAAAAGATAAAACATCAAACAAGGAATTAAGAGAAAACAAAGCTCTCATTGCTTGCTGTGAAAGCGCTTTTTGTGTTTGGTAAAAACTACCATTAGCAGATAATGTTACACTTAGGTATGTGAATTTTGTAACAATATTTAACTTGTAATTATTATATGACACTACAATATGTTCAGGTCTGTTGCCCTTTTTAAACACCATAACAACAGTTTTATCAATATTTACACTAATGTCCCAATTGTTGCAATACATATGTAGATTATTTAACAAACGTTGTAAACCTTCTTTAGAATAAGACATTAGAACAGTATCATCAGCAAATAATAATAACAACATACGAAGTTCATCAATACTAACGGTGTCTATTGTATTATCGTAAATTGACTGGTACATATCGTTGATAAAGAATAGAAATAGCAACGGTGATAATGGTTCGCCTTGCTTTACACCTTTGACACAGTCAAAATTGTCAGTGTAAGTTCCATTAATACGTACACATGATTTTACACTCTCGTATATTTTTTGCAACATATTAACTAATTTAGTTGAAGCTCCATAATGTAATAACTTAAACCAAATACCGTTTCTGTACACTACATCGAAAGCTTTACGAAAATCAACGAAAGCACAATAAAGTTTCTTCTTTTCTAGACAAATAACTTTGTCTATAATCGAGGTTAAAACAAAAATACAATCTACAGTGCTTTTGTCTTTACGAAAACCAAACTGAAAATCTGATAAGAGTTCATTTGCCTCAGCCCATTTTCGAAGACGTGTATCCAGCACAATTGAAAATATTTTCGAAAAAATACTGGTAAGCGTAATACCCCTATAATTATTTACATTATTTAGATCTCCTTTCTTAGGAACAGGAACAATGACACCTCTGGTCCAACTAACTGGATACATACAATTTATATACATGTGGTTAAAAAGCTTACATAATAATGGCGCCAGTGTATCTTTGCATTCAATAAACATTTCAGGAGTTAAGCAATCAATACCTCCACTTTTACCTTGCTTTAGTGCAGATATTGCTTTATAAATTTCATCAACGGTAAACAAATTATCAAGTTGATCGACGGTAATTAAATTATTATTTAACAAATCATTGTCAACATCATTATTAGAGAAATCAGTATTATCTGAAAAAACATTCATAAAATGTTTAAGAAAGTTATCTGAACTTATAGTGCTTCCTTTTTTCTTATTTGATTTTAATTTTCTTATTTCTTTCCAAAATTGATGTGGTTGTGACGAAGCTAAGCTATGCATATTATTTCTTTGTTTGGCCTTAAAAATACCACGGGCTTTTCGCTTAGCACAACGGTACATGCGGCGTTTGTCGACTAATAGATCACCGTTATGACTGGATTTGTTTTTCCTATAAATTGCCTTCGCTGAGCGAAATTCACGTCTAGCCGTTTCACAATCCTGCGTATACCACGGACTTTTAAATTTACGCTTACTGTTAGGCTTCGTCAAATTAATAGACCTACCAAAAACAGTATAAGCATTTGTATATAGGATATTGGCAAAACTATCTACACCTGTATCAATATCAGTATTAGATAAAATAATGTTATCAACAATAGATTCAAGGTTAATTATTTCATCAACCAACTCGTCTTTAATTTGAAAAGTCCATACAATTAATTACGAACATCAATTTAAATAACTTCAACTCGTCTTCAGTTTTTGAGTTCTGTCGAGCTTAATTGCTAGTTTGATTGTTATCTTGTTTGCTATCCAGTTTACTTGCTGGATGTATGTGTACTTGTTTGCAGTCTTGCTTGCTCTTGTTTGCTTACCAGTTTACTTTCTGGATGTATACATTACTTGTTTGCAGTCTTGCTTGCTATCCAGTTCACTTGCTGGATGTATGTGTACTTGTTTGTAGTCTTGATTGCTATCCAGTTTACTTGCTGGCTGTATGTATTACGTGTTTGCAGTCTTGCTTGCTATCCAGTTTACTTGCTGGCTGTATATACTACGCGTTTGCAGTCTTGTTTGCAATCCAGTTTACTTGCTGGATCTATATATTACGCGTTTGCAGTCTTGCTTGCAATCCAGTTTACTTGCTGGCTGTATCAATTACGTGTTTGCAGTCTTGCTTGCTATCCAGTTTACTTGCTGGCTGTATGTATTACGTGTTTACAGTCTTCCTTGCTATCCAGTTTACTTGCTGGCTGTATCAAATACGTGTTTGCAGTCTTGCTTGCAATCCAGTTCACTTGCAGGATGTATATCTTACTTGTTTCCAGTCTTGTTTGCTATCCAGTTTACTTGCTGGATGTATGTATTACGTGTTTGCAGTCTTGTTTGCTATCCAGTTCACTTGCTGGCTGTATGCATTACGTGTTTGCAGTCTTGTTTGCTATCCAGTTCACTTGCTGGCTGTATGTATTACGTGTTTGCAGTCTTGCTTGCTATCCTGTTTACTCGCTGGATGTATGTCTTACGTATTTGCAGTCTTGTTTGCTATCCAGTTCACTTGCTGGATGTATGTCTTACGTATTTGTAGTCTTACTTGCTATCCAGTTCACTTGCTAGATGTATGTATTACGTGTTTGCAGTCTTGTTTGCTATCCTGTTTACTTGCTGGATGTATGTCTTACTTGTTTGCAGTCTTGTTTGCTATCCTATTCACTTGCTGGATGTATGCCTTACTTGTTTGCAGTCTTGTTTGCTATCCTGTTCACTTGCTGGATGTATGTCTTACGTATTTGCAGTTTTGTTTGCTATCCAGTTTACTTGCTGGATGTATGTCGTACGTGTTTGCAGTCGTGTTTGCTATCCAGTTTACTTGCTGGATGTATGTCTTACTTGTTTGCAGTCTTGTTTGCTATCCAGTTTACTTGCTGGATGTATGTATTACTTGTTTGCAGTCTTGCTTGCTATCCCGTTCGCTTGCTGGATGTATGTATTACGTATTTGCTGTCATACATATTTGTTTCTGGTCTGCTGTCGAGTTTACCTGTTTAGTATGTATCTGCCTTATGCGTTTTAGTCTAGTTTGCTACTTCACCTTACCTGCTTGCTATCTGTTTTTGCAATTATATTGTTTAGATTGTTGTCATGGTTACTTGATTGGTATATGTATTGCACGTTACTTGTTTGTTGTCTATCTCTCATGGTTTCCGTTTAGTTTGGCGTCTAGCTTACAAGCTAGCTTGTCTATATTATATGTTAATAGTCTACCATGTTGTCAATCTTACATGATTGCTATCTGTTTTACAATTGCATAGCCTAGCTTGCTGCCTAGCTTACATGATTGCTGTCTGCATCATATGTTTTGTTGTTTAGCTTGCTGTTTAGTTTCATTACTTATTATCCGATTGCGTGTTTTCAGTTTCGCTTGCTATCTCAGCTCACTTGCCTGCTTTTGGTCTTATGTGTTTGAAGTTTAGCTTGCTGTCTATGTTGCTGTTTAGCTTACTTGTTTGCTATCTGATTGACATGTTTGTAGTTTAGCTTGCTGTCTATGTTGCTGTTTAGCTTACTTGCTTGCTATCTGTTTGACATGTTTGTAGTTTAGCTTGCTGTCTATGTTGCTGTTTAGCTTACTTGCTTGCTATCTGTTTGACATGTTTGTAGTTTAGCTTGCTGTCTATGTTGCTGTTTAGCTTACTTGCTTGCTATCTGTTTGACATGTTTGTAGTTTAGCTTGCTGTCTATGTTGCTGTTTAGCTTACTTGCTTGCTATCTGTTTGACATGTTTGTAGTTTAGCTTGCTGTCTATGTTGCTGTTTAGCTTACTTGCTTGCTATCTGTTTGACATGTTTGTAGTTTAGCTTGCTGTCTATGTTGCTGTTTAGCTTACTTGCTTGCTATCTGTTTGACATGTTTGTAGTTTAGCTTGCTGTCTATGTTGCTGTTTAGCTTACTTGCTTGCTATCTGTTTGACATGTTTGTAGTTTAGCTTGCTGTCTATGTTGCTGTTTAGCTTACTTGCTTGCTATCTGTTTGACATGTTTGTAGTTTAGCTTGCTGTCTATGTTGCTGTTTAGCTTACTTGTTTGCTATCTGTTTGACATGTTTGTAGTTTAGCTTGCTGTCTATGTTGCTGTTTAGCTTACTTGTTTGCTATCTGTTTGACATGTTTGTAGTTTAGCTTGCTGTCTATGTTGCTGTTTAGCTTACTTGTTTGCTATCTGTTTGACATGTTTGTAGTTTAGCTTGCTGTCTATGTTGCTGTTTAGCTTACTTGTTTGCTATCTGTTTGACATGTTTGTAGTTTAGCTTGCTGTCTATGTTGCTGTTTAGCTTACTTGTTTGCTATCTGTTTGACATGTTTGTAGTTTAGCTTGCTGTCTATGTTGCTGTTTAGCTTACTTGTTTGCTATCTGTTTGACATGTTTGTAGTTTAGCTTGCTGTCTATGTTGCTGTTTAGCTTACTTGTTTGCTATCTGTTTGACATGTTTGTAGTTTAACTTGCTGTCTATGTTAGTTTATACAAATTTATTTTAGCTCGATTGCGAAACAAGTTATTACAACTTATATAAATCACTCTCGAGACCTCATTCCTGATGTAATCCATCGCCACGAGGTAGAGAGAAGAGGCAACGTGGAATTTAAATGCCTTGCCTAAGCGCACAACCGTAACGGCTCCAGTGGGGCTCGAACTCCGGACCTTTCGCACCTGAAGCGAACGCGCATCCATTGCGCTATCACGACTTCCACTGTTGTTAGTTCTCAGAGTCGCCAGAGTGCACCAAATGACGTCCAGGTTTTAAAATTGTTCTTGGGGGAAGCCGCCAGATCCCCCCTACACCACTCGCACCTTCGGTGATCGTTTGGAGTCCACATCAAAATTGGCTGGGTACGCCCCTGGCTATTATTCAGAATGTATTATGTGGAAACTCGTTTGCTTGATGGAAGATTGCACGTGATAATATTCAATTTCATTCCGCAACATAAATGTAGATGTATGTCCATCAGATAATGTAATTTAAGTACATACGTATCTAACGTATGTCTGCTGTGATTAGTTTAGTAGTCACTGCTCTTAGATTGCGTTCTTAATGTCGTCTAAGTCGATGTTTCTAGATAATACTTGTGTCATGTAATCTCATGTATTACATGGATACTGACTGATGATTAGATGTTAAAAATAAATATGGAATCTATTGACGTATTTAAAGACATACGCGCATAACTCATGCGCAACCGTGCGTGAGGTCGTAATTGACACCAAAAAGATAACTACAATTAAATGGCGATGTGAATGTATTACAGACGGATCTGTTGTCCAGTTGTAGCACGCTGGACTGGTAATCCAGGGATCGCAGGTTCGATCTCCCGTCTGACCCTAATAAAATTAACAGTCTTTCAGATGGGACGTTAAACCGAAGTCTCGTGTCGAGGTGCTTTACATTGTGCACGTAAAAGAACCAGAGGAGACTCTGTAATGGGTCTCTGTCTGTATCATTGCACTATCCTCCAAAAATCTAAAATGACTAATCTCAGTCGCTCATATGGGCAACCGGTAGCGACGATAAATAAACGTAAAACACACACGTGATTGTATTACATGAAGCGCTGAGCTAGGATAGATAGTAGATTACTTCCCAAACTCGCCAGGAGAGGGATTATTATGTATAATATGCTAGAGACAGTCTTAAAATGGACATTGTTTCCTAGACAGGACCAGAAGGGGTCTTGTCAATAATAAGTATTGGTTGCAACATAGGACAGTACCGGTGGTCTCGTATGTGTCACCGGGTGTGCCTGATTTATCCAAGCGCATACGACGACCGTATTGATCCAGTTCGTCGAGTTCTAGCTGTGAGACATTGAGCGTATTTAAGAGCATTCATTGCTGTTGCGAAGACAGCTAGTTCAGCTTGCATGAAGTTAAGTTCGGTCACGTGTGTTTTTCTGCTAATGTGTCTTCTATCTGGTGTCTACTAAGCTCTTGGCTTCTTTTATAAGTTCTGATTTCACTTCACTTAACAAGTCCGTTTTCAACTGATCAGCTATTATTGAAGTTTGATATGGACGGCGCCATATTGGATTTGTTGACAGGGGTGAGATGATTAAAACAAAATCACTTTCTAATGTAATGTCTTCAATGTCGAAATATAAACTGTTATCACTGTCGCTATCTTGTTTTTGTATTTTGTCTATACTGGTTTTGTTAATGTGTTTCTGATTTCTGGACGAAAGGTCACTTTCTTTACCTGGAGAATAGTTTGCTCATTTCCGGCGCCGAGGCGGCATCAGGGAAAGTATTCGACGGTTTTAGCATATCTATCCCATCAACAATTGAAATAAGATACCACAGCATCACACTACTGACTAGAGACAATTTCTCATTTAATTTATATTACTAATAGTCCATAGGACATCGATCCATGAGGACACTGAGCAAGACAAACACCGCCATGTTTACAAACCGGAAGCGGAACGCATTGGTACTAGGATATTAGTGCGCAGTCGAATTGAGACACTTGCTCGATTTTTTAAATTTGATTTAACCATATTTTATTACATATGACATACACGTACATATACAATACATAGCATGACATACACGTACATATACAATACATAGCATGACATACACGTACATACACGTACATATACAATACATAGCATGACATACACGTACATACACGTACATATACAATACATAGCATGACATACACGTACATATACAATACATAGCATGACATACACGTACATATACAATACATAGCATGACATACACGTACATATACAATACATAGCATGACATACACGTACATATACAATACATAGCATGACATACACGTACATATACAATACATAGCATGACATATCTATATTGGTGAATGACTTGGATAAAAAAACCTATAAATATCTGATGATTAATAAGAATGCAGCTGTTATATGTCGATAACTAAATGTCCTTTCCTCCACAGTTAGCTTGTTATATGTCTAAAGTATGGTATGCAAATTACAGTTACACCTTTGTTAGTGGTCACTAGTGGTTAATGGTTAGCATTATAGTATATACTTTACCTCTATTCAGCAGCCACCTGTGCTAAGCAGCCACTTTCTGTGCGTCCCTTGACTGGTTGCTTAACACTTGTTTAACTGTATAATGTATGTTATATTTTGTTGGTATTGTCAATACTGAATATATGATATTCTTATATTGACATCTTTTTATAGAATGCTTTTATTTATATGTGTGTTGTACAATGGTAAACTGTTTTGTTTAAAATTGGACGATAAATGTTCATCTTCTAAAGTTTACTGAAATATAGTATACTCGTACCTATGACTGATATGGGTTTGGTTGCAAATCGTATTCGGCCCCTCACCCCCATGTATTTACTTCGACAACCTGCGGACCACAGTCGTACCAAATATTCTACGCCGAAAAACACGACAAGCACAATCTCCTGAAAAAGAATTATATAATAACAATACATATGTAAATCCATATAACAATAACTACATAAATACATATGTAAATCCATATAACAATAACTATATAAATACATATGTAAATCCATATAACAATATCTATATAAATACATATGTAAATCCATATAACAATAACTATATAAATACATATGTAAATCCATATAACTATATAAATACATATGTAAATCCATATAACAATAACTATATAAATACATATGTAAATCCATATAACAATAACTACATAAATACATATGTAAATCCATATAACTATATAAATACATATGTAAATCCATATAACAATAACTATATAAATACATATGTAAATCCATATAACTATATAAATACATATGTACATCCATATAACAATAACTATATAATAAATGAACAACTGTAGCGCGTAATTGCATTGTTAATTTTTAAGAATTTGTATCCGACCTAACATACGCTCGTTTCCCATCTTCAAACTTGACTCTTTTTGTGTTTATCGTTTATTTATCGTCGCTACCTGAAGAGATTAGTCATTTTAGATTTTTGGAGGATAGTGCAATGATACAGACAGAGATCCATTCCAGAGTATCCTCTGGTTCTTTTACGTGCACGGTGTAAAGCACCGACACGAGACCTCTGTTTAACGTCCCATCTGAATGACTGTTAATTTTATTAGGGTCAGATGGGGGAACGAACCTGCGATCCCTGGATTACCAGTCCAGCGTGCTACCACTGGACTACAGATCCGTCTGTGCATTACATTGCGCATTATGAGCACATTCTTATAACCTTTACCAATACATAATAAATGGTTATTAAATGGCTATGTGCATATCTCTCTATATACACATACACACCTGCATATATATACACACATATATACATGCACATATATATTACTTTTCAACAAACAACAGAAATGTATCAGGTGTTCAAATGTGTTGAATTGCCACCTGGTTGAACTAAGTTTTGTCGAAACGAAACACAATATACATGTATATAAACAGGTAACACGTTCCTTGTTGTGCCATGTATAGAATTGTAACAACAACATAGGAAGGTAAGGCGCACATGTTTCATAACGTACACATTAAAAACAACAGAAGTAGTATATGCACGTGATCAGCGCATCATAAAATGTATTTCTCTTATTACATGTACCATTATAT
Organism: Archivesica marissinica; assembly: GCA_014843695.1. Classification (NCBI taxonomy): domain Eukaryota; kingdom Metazoa; phylum Mollusca; class Bivalvia; order Venerida; family Vesicomyidae; genus Archivesica; species Archivesica marissinica. Next base: position 15,368,552 of record CM026387.1, read on the forward strand.
TGGGTTGAACAGCATTGCTCAAATCATAATGAGTGAGCCCAGCCAGACGGTCCAGTAACTGGGTTTGTGACAACTTCGTGGACTTAATGTCAGAAACAATACGATGCCTGCATTGTCAATTATATACTGCCACGTCCGTACTCGTATGTGCTCAGTTTGCAAACAGTACATAATCGTATGCAGACATAGAATGTCAGAAACAATACGATGCCTGTATGGTCAATTATATACTGCCACGTACTCGTGTGTGCTCAGTTTGCAAACAGTACATAATCTTATGCAGACATAGATTGTCAGTCAAAGACGCACGTTTGGAACAAGCTTCTACTTTGTTGTAGGATAACAATCTACAGAGAGAATACATCGCATTAGCACAATGTACTGTGTATTTCGGATGTTTGGCTGATCGACCATACATTGCAAGGTCCTGATTTTGTGAACATACAGACAAACTGTTCATGTGACAAGCGTACACTAAGTTTTCTGTACGCATTTTCACGCTCACACTGAACTATGTTCTTCTTCACAATGGACGTCCAGGCATATTTGGCCGGGACATGTGCTGATTCAATGTAGCATGTTAAATAACACTGAAGATAATATTTATGTAATATGTTATATATATCGGGGAGGAATCCACGACACTGCCTCTCAATGTAACGCTTATAGTGCATCATACGAACGTAGTCTTGGCCAGATACCGGCAAGGCAATCTACATAGCTGTCATAGAAACTAGTATTGGCCAGATACCGGCAAGGCAATCTACATAGCTGTCATAGAAAGATTAACTGTTTACGATCAATTTCAGCTGATATTGATAATGCACCCACAGCAAGTAGAGCTGTGTCATTGTTTGCATACAGCGGAATGTTTTGTATGAATTTTAAGCAAAATCTATATGCACGTTCCTGCAACATAATATCATTTTTTGGATCTGTAATTTCACAGTGCACTACCATATAGAGCTTGTGGTATCACTATTGTATTGTATATTTTCATTAAAGTTAATGGGTGTAAGTTTCCTGAGCTTATTCCGCTGTTTGCGATGTTTAGAAGTGTATCACGCAATTGTATGCTTGCTTCTTGCACGTTTTTATATAACATGAGGTAGTTGCAACTGGAAAAGCCAAGATGATCGTGTGTCCAAGTTTCCAGCTCCTATTTGTATTCCTGTATTCTACTTTAGATTCGTTGTATACAATAGTGGAACATTTGGATAGATTATAATCAAACCTCCATTTTAATGAATATTTGGAACAGATGTCAATCATACAATCTAGCCCATATTGAGATGCGCACCATGTCATCTGCAACAGTGGGACTACACATATTCACATTGTATATACAGATACCAAATTGTGAGTATTCTAGATCTTTAATTAGGCCATTTATGTATACAAGGATATAACAATGGGGAGCTTTTCCACCTTGTCTAGTCCCCTGCTTGACTGCAAACCACTGCGATTTTAATGACTGATGGCGAACACAACTGTGCATATCTATGTACAGATTAACAAAGCATCTGAATGTTGTAGCATCTGTTCAGCAGTGAAAGAGTTTGTACATTAGCCCATTGTGCCAAACTATGTCGAAAGCCTGCCTGCTGTCCAAATAGCAGACATATACTTTACGGTTGTGTTCAACTCACAACCCATTCATTTTTTATATGATAAAGAGAAACTCATCAGAAGTCGTGTAATTTTGAGCTCCGACAAAACAAGTATCAAATAATTCAATTTTGGATTTAATATTTAGATGTTTGGATCAAAATAAAGAAAACAATACGAGGATTAAGAATATATAAATAGTGTTAGCAACAAAATTAATTTAGAATATAAAAACTAAAATTAAAAAACAAAATCGAAATAAAGTTATAGAATCTCCATTGTGCTAGAAAGGACCAGAGAGGATATTGGATTACACCCCATACTGTGATAAAATCGGCATTCACAAACACTTGTTAGCTAATCCAGGAAATCACACGTACATGTTGGTAGCAAACTCAGAAAGTCACGGGTTATCAAATTATCATCTGTGGAACCCGAACCATATGCTGGCCAGCATCCATACAAGTGTCCTGCTGTGATTATACAACAATCGGATAAAGGAGAAGTATTTCATAGAATGTTATTTGTTATCTAATATACTTAATACATCGGCCATTAGACTAGAAATCGTATTATATACCGTTGCTCAAAAGAAAGTCTCCATTCAGAAAATAGGTCATAAAATTGTATTCTATATAACAATTCCGTTATATTTATGTGATTACTTAAATTCATTATCTGGTACATAAACGAGTAAAATTTAACAAAAATCGGTAAACAAAAACTGTGCATTTCGTCCCATTAAAAACGTCACTCTCCAAATCAAAATTCACAAAAAGGCAGTATGTCAGTATTTGGTATGTCCGCCGAGAGCTGTCACACACGCAACACATCTTCTTCTCATAGAGGTAACTATGTTGCTAATCCTAGCTTGTGTAATGTTCCTCCACTCTTGATTTAATGCAACACGCAGGTCCTGGACGTTTGCTAGTGGTGGTACCCGCTTGTAGACCTTATCCCTAGGATCTGCCCATACATGTTCTATTGGTGCAAGATCGGGCGACAGCGCTGGCCCGAATATTATCCGGAAGTCGAGGCATATTGTGATGTTGTTATTTATACAAAATGAAACAATTGTTGATCATTTAGTTACATTTCCATAAGAGGTCACGAATTTATTAAATGTGTATTGTTTGGCAACTCACCTGTATAGTGCACGTGCAAAACCGTGTAAAACGTCTCACCTGTGCAGAATAAGTCACGGATCAGTGGTTTTAAACAAATTTACTTTTAATTAAGTGTATTGGAAAAAAATATTTATTACCACTAAAATTGATTTTGTGGATTTTGCGTAAAATAGGTAATATGAAATCTCAAAATACTATTTTGTGAATTTTGGAATTATATATATATACTTTATTTATTCTACAACGATTGCGAAGCAAGTTTTAACAACTTATATTAATCACTCTCGTTGGCTCAGATGAAAGCGTAAATGTGGTCATTCATGTAGGAGGAAACCGGAGTACCGGAGAAAACCCACCTGTCCGATCTAGCCACCATCGTACCATCTCACATACTTCCCTGTCCGAGGATCGAACCCGGGTCGCATTGGTGAGAAGCGCTAATCGGACAGCCAATTTTGGAATTGAGGGGTACTACCTTAAAACATCTTAAATATATACTTTTTTATTAATAGATGTTTTTCATTTTTGCACATCTTGTGGATGAGATATGGAATATAATAAATAATAAAAGAATGAATAAATTGATCCAGTCAGCAAATTGTCATGGTGTATTTCTCAGGTGGGGACTTTCTTTTGAGCATTGGTGTATTATAAAAACGCAATATAAAAAATCCCCATAACAAACCACATTAACACATTTGTCCGAACTAATTCTTGTTAGTAAATCCATTTTCAAATCATCACAGTGTACACTTACAGCCACTTGTAACCCGACACTTATATAATTCGGTATATTTGGATTATTTGTAAACGGATTTCATTAAAATTTGGACTAGGAATAATTCAACACGGTATACGTTCTTCCTAGAAATTCAATAGATCAACAAAAAGATATAAAACTTAACAAATAAAAAACATCACTGTAAAATCCCAATTCACAAAACTCAAAACCCGACGGTCACGTTTGCACGTGGGACAGGCACGATTTTATAATTTTGCACGAGGAAATTTAGCTGAGAAAATATCGATTTTTACATTTAATGATTCTAGAAGGGAATTCACACGGAAAAACAAAACTTTGAGTTTAAAATTGTTATGGTTCGAATGAATAACCAAGAGCGCGGTCGCGCTATTGGCATGTTGCACGCAGGCCTTGCACTCAGACACGTATGTAAATGTATTTTATTTATATAACAATAATTTTAATTGCAAAAATATGCAATATGAACTTATTCAGTATAAATCATAACAAAAAGTGAAATTTTGAACTGGAACAGGCCCTTGTGCAGGAATGGAGGAATATTCCCCAAGGTTTCATCAGAAACTACGTGATGTCGATAAGACAAAGGTGTGTGCACGTCGTAAGAGCCATGTGAGGACACACGCGGTATTAGTTACTTGGACATACGGATTTTATTGTGATTCAGTGACTTTTCACATTGTTCGGATTTTGCGTTGTATCATTTTGTGAATTCGGATTTTACGGTGATGTTTTTTATTTGTTAAGTTTTATATCTTTTTGTTTGAAAAGAAATTTCTAGAAAGAACGTATACTGTGTTAAATTATTCCTAGTCCAAATTATTTATTTATTTAGTTATTATGGAGTTGAACTCACCGAGCACACCGATAGTGGGGGTAAAGATGAAAGATACTTGTCAAGGATATCAAAATATGGGGAGAATGTTTTCTTAAAATAGTTTCTTGTTTTATCAAAATTCTGCGTTAAAGGGTAGCTGTACTAATTTCATATTTGCTCCGATTTTTGTAATAACAGTAGCTTACGTCTGTCAACTTCCCCAACCATGTCGGTATGACCCTAACATTGCTGCAGACAAGTTGCACCAGCCTGTCGAATAGATCAGGTCGCTGACTTGCATACCACTGTAGCTTATCAACAATGATGGTCACATGTTCCAACGTCTCTCAGACCCATGTATCTTTATATGAAAACAATTGGTGGTAATTTCTTATCTTTATATGAAAAAGGTTGGCAGTTTCAAGACTACATAGGTTGGTGCACTTAGTAAATTTAAAATGAACATAATAAATATGTTTACCATTTCACTCTAACATGGTTGTGCTGTGTATATTTCTGACATTGATACATTTAATTAGAATGTTATTTATTTACATTTTTAGATCCTGATTTCTAATGTAAATAGTTGTCATCTGTCTTAATCTAGCCTGGGAACAGGCGTCCATATACACTGAACCGAATTTCTAAACGTCCACCTAATAAATTGTGAGTTTAGGGTAACGGGTCTGTGTATTAGTCCAAATATTGGTAGTCTATTGTTATCCACCATACTCTATCAATGTATACTAAGAAAACACCAATTTATTGTCATGGCTGATCAAGCGGAACGGAAGGTTCGAATCCTAAGTTTTGGCATGAGGACCACGTGCACGGCATGGTGAATGCTCAATTTGATTGCAATTTATTCTATGTGCGACCCGTAACCGAAAAAAACAGAAACTATGGCGAGAATGACCATTGAGGAAAGCGGGCGAGCCGTCGGTATGCTTGATACAGGCACTTCTATCAGACAGGTATGTTCAGCGTTGTAATTAAATTCGATATTTCAAGTACATTTTGTAATGAATCATACAATTTCATATTTTAATATCATTCTAAATCATTTCCATCGTGTTTCCAGGTTGCACGACTTTTCAACAGACGACATTCTACTATGGTATTTACTTGTTGATTGTCTTCAACTATACTGAGTCAAAAAAGAAACGATACCTGGTGTTTATGTGTCTATAATTTCAACATTTATTAAGAAAATTCTTTGAAAATTCATACATGTTTGTAAGAGGAGCACATTAAGCATAATGAGCCTCCGAAACTGTCTGCTGCGTGATGACGTAATCGTCGGACAGGGGTCAAATGGAGTTTTCACACAGACGTCAATACCGAATATGGGCACCATTTGCGTCTCTCACTGCAATGCACCGCCGTCGCATCGAACGGAAGAGTGTCTGAATCTCTTGCTGGTCAATATTTGTCCACTTCTGACGCAAAAGATCCCTCAGTTGGTTTAACGTTACCGGCTGACGTCGTCTGACGCGGCGGTCTAACGTATCCCACAAATGTTCTATGGGTGACAAGTCTGGTGACAAAGCAGGCCACGGCAGGGTTTCAATATTGTTCTGCTCCAATAATGTGGTGGAAATCCGAGCAGTATGACACCTGGCGTTGTCCTGTTGGAACAGTGTGACGTTTCTGTTGGCGTTAAAGAACGGCACAACAACTGGCGCAAGGATCTCATCACAGTACCGCTGGGCGTTTAGGTTCCCGTCCACCACTAACAGTTCAGTGCGACTGCCGAAGGTGATACCGCCCCACGCCATAACGCTTCCGCCCCCGAACAGATCGACCTGACGTACACATGCGTCGGCGTAACGTTCACCGCGTCTGCGATATACCCGCTCTCTGCCATCCGCTCGACGCAAACAGAACCGCGATTCATCGCTAAACATCACCGAATTCCACTGTAACCGAGTCCAGCGAGCACGTTCCGTCGTCCATTCCCGCCGTACGTCACGGTGACATCGTGTCAGGATGGGTCCAACGTATGGCCGATAGGCACGAATGCCACGTTCACCGAGCCGGTTCCTGACTGTGTGAGCACTGATGCAAGTGTTGGTCATCCTAGGAGTAACGGCAGCTGTGTGCATAGCAGGTAGGAACCGGTCACGTAAATGTGACGTCCGAATGTGACGGTCCTGTTCACGCGTCGTCACACGTGGTCGACCAGATCTTGGACGGTCGTCCACCGATCCATGTGTTCGATAACGTCGAAGTAGACGTGTTATCGTGATCCGCGTAACCCCGAGTCGATTTGCGACGTCACGCTGACGTAAACCGCCGTCAATCATGCCAATGGCACGCATTCTCTGATTGCGGTTTAGCCTAGGCATTTTGTTAGAGGTAACAATGGGTATGTAAGGTGTTTTTCCTCGATGATAATGCAATACCAGTACAATAAACCGGTTTTCCGATTTGTACATGTGTAGGAAGTTGTCTTTGTTGAGGAGCACGTGCAAATCGGAAATTCGGCGTTCCAGGATTATCGGGTGTTTATTTACCTGTGTTTATGGTTGGCTGACGTTGCAATAAGATACCCGGTACTGATACGTAATAATATATTAAACCTTTCTATGGTTTTATCCGTTTTACGTCATTTTTAGTTTGGTATCGTTTCTTTTTTGACACAGTATATTATACAACATCAGGTGGACGTTTAGAAATTCGGTTCAGTGTAGTTTGCTTGGTCAATCAAATAAATATACCTAACACCGAGACTATTAATTGAGTCGTATTAAATGTCTGACCATGTCAACAATCTCATTTTGCCAGAAGCTAAAAAGTGTAAAATTGACAGACTGGAAACCAGGCTAGTCTTAATATACTGTACATATACATGTATTGTCAACTTAGATTAACATATAAAAACCAGGCTAGTCTTAATATACTGTACATATAAATGTATTGTCAACTTAGATTAACATATAAAAACACATATCCATTCTGAATAGAACTCTAATTATTGCACAATATATGAGTACAATTTATAGCCAGTATAATTACATGGCTATGAAAATATAGTTCTGGTAGGCTGAAGTATAGCGTAACCAGTATAGCTTAGATTAATATAAGTTGTAATGTATATGTTCGTGTTCAGAGTTTATAAACTATATACAACATGTTATTTAAAAATGTTGTTATGTGCATTAAATACTTATAACATTGTTGCGAACGAAATATTATATGTAATAATTAATATATCCAGGGATATCAAAATGTGGGGAGATTATTTTCTTAAAATATTTTGTTGTTTTATCAAATTTCTGCGTTAAAGGGAGGTAAGTAGATAGCTGTACTATTTTCATATTTCATATTTGCTCCGATTTTTGTAATAACAGTAGCTTACGTCTGTCAAATTCCCCCACCATGTCGGTATGACCCCAACATTGATGCAGACAAGTTGGACCAGCCTATGGAGTGGAAACGGTCGCTGACTTGCATACCACTGTAGCTTATCAACAATGATAGTCACGTGTTCCAACGCCTCTCAGACCCATGTATCTTTATATGAAAACAATTGGTGGTAATTTCTTACGGTGGTGAACCTAACACAAGTTAATTGTTAGAGTCTGCTCAGGAAAGGTGTTGTAAAGTAAGCTATCCGTCGCTCATACGACAACCGCTAGCGACGATAAATAAACTTAATAGTTTCAGTTTCAGAGTTTATTGGCATTAAACACAATTGTTCGTCTCTATGCAACATGTACGACGGACAGTACATAATATACAATTACAATATAATACATGAGAAAAGCATGAAAACAAAATTAAAATTAATGGGTATTGTTTGAAAATATATAATGAATATACATACGTAAATGTGTTCATTGACAACTACCCTCTAATAAGAGATGCTTGGTAAATATATTTTGATAATTTTTTAATAATACTACTTTGTGAACATTGTAACAATGACTTAAACTTATTCAAGTTAAAACAAGTTGGATCTAGTTAGGATATGGAAGCAATGCATGCGATAATTATAACACCGTTCTGTCTGCAGTCATCATAAACTAATTAGTATTCCAGAATTCCGATCCGTACATAGTTATCGGGACAACAAATATTTTGTACAAGTTTGAGGCGACCAGAAGATTAAGCCTTTGTGTGCATGCATACCCTTTATTAAATTACTGTTAACTTATATTACCATATTAAAAACAAATATCCATTTCGAATAAAATTGCAATTAACATACTATATTGCAAAACACATATGAATCAATTTTATAGCCAGTATAATTACATTACATGGCTATGAACATATAGTTCTGGTAGGCTGAAGTGCAGCGTAACCAGTATAGCTTAGATTAATATAAGTTGTAAAGTATATTTTCGTGTTCCGAGCTTAAAGCAATATACAACATGTTATTTAAACAGTTATTATGTGCATAAACTACTTTATAACATTTTTTGCGAACAAAACTTTTATATGTAATAATTAATATGCCCAAGGATATGAAAATGTGGGAGGAATGGTTTCTTAAAATATATTGTTATTTTATCAAAATTCTGCATTAAAGGGAGGTAATGATGTCTACCTCAACAATGTATTATATTTGCACCCGGTTGCAGCTGTCAACTTCCGCACCAAGAAGGCATGACCCCAACATTGATACAGACAAGATGGACGAGCCCTCCTCTGTGATCGAGTGGTTAAGGTCACATACATGTATAACAGTGTAAACTATCATCACTGATCTCACGGGTTCAAGCCATTATAAGTAATATTGAAAACGACACATTAGTCAACTTTATAGCCAGTATAATTACATGGCTATGAAAATATATATCTGGTAGGCTGAAATAGAGCGTAACCAGCTATAGTTTAGATTAATATAAGTTGTGACGATGTTGTTGTGTTTCGAGTTTATGAAGGTCTGCCCGCCCGGAGGCACTGTAAGTGAGCGTACAAAGTATGCTCACCTCTTGAGGCTTGACCCCGACGTGTATACCTCACGTCTTAAAGATATATTTTGTAATACCAAAGGGATAAATTTTCATAAAAACAGCTGATTTTGGCGCTGTGTATTTAATGCCTAAAGTTTGTATAATTTAATCTCAAAGTATGACGGTTGCACTGAAGGTTAATGAAACCAGTGTACTGTGCTTCCGTTGGTCCTACTCTTGTTTCTTTATGTTTATAGACGTGTATCCTGGGTTTCGATCGCATTATGATTCTATGTAGTCCGGGATCGATTCACTTGTCTGTATTTATATAAATGCATACATATGTGTGCATACATAACTACATACACAGATAAATACACAAATATAGAATCACCCAAATACACATAGCTATTGTCTATATATGACTACACCCATTCATCTATTCATACTGATATACACACGTGCATTGTAGTCGTGACTGGGGATTTATTAATGGCTACCGATTTGTTCTACGGTTATGTAATTTTCTCCGTACCCCTAGTCAGTTGCAAGAATCGGTCCATTTTTCTCCTGTGCGTTTGCCTTTGTTTTAACTATATCGCTCGCGGACTTTATAGCCTATTTAAAAGGACTTTCCTCGTTGATCTGATTGTACTGCCGTCTAAGTCGATCAGGTATCCCAGCATAGCAACCGATACATTATTTAGATATACATATACGGGTTCCGCACCAAGTAGACATGGTTGGAGGTTATACAACTGTTCTCATATCTCAAATTCAAGCCTAAGTGATTTGATTGGTTGATTCAGAGTTGTACACTTGGATGCACCAATCGGAAGTTTGAAACTGAGTTTGAGATTGGCGAAAAGTTTTATAACCTCCAGGCCATGACCCAACATTGACACAGACGGATCTGTAGTCCAGTGGTAACACGCTGGACTGGTAATCCAGGGATCGCAGGTTCGATCCCCCGTCTGAGCCTAAAACAATTAACATACTTTCAGATGGGACGTTAAACCGAGGTCTCGTGACGGTGCTTTACACCGTGTACGTAAAAGAACCAGAGGAGACTCTGGAATGGGTCTCTGTCTGTATCATGCACTACCCTCCAAAATCTAAAATTACTAATCTCTTCAGGAGGCGTCGCTCATATGGGCAACCGGTAGCGACGATAAATAAACGTAAAACACACACCCAACATTGCTTCAGACAAGATGGACCAGCCCTCGTCTGTGGTCGAGTAGTTAAGGTCGCAGACATGCATACCACTGTAACCCTGCATATTACTTCCGCACCACGTAGATGGATCAGTCCTGAACCGTGGTCGAGTGGTTAAAGTCACATACTCGTATACCAGTGTAACCTATCATTGATCGTCACGGGTTCGACCAATTATAAATAATATTGCAAACAACATATGAGTCAACTTTATAGCCAGTATAATTACATGGCTATGCAAATATAGTGGTTGAGGTCACATACTTGTATACCAGTGTAACCTATCATCATTGATCGACACGGGTTCGAGCCATTATAAGTACCATTGTAAACAACATATGAGTAAAATTTATAGCCAGTATAATTACATGACTATGCAAATATAGTTCTGGTAGGCTGAAGTATAGCGTAACCAGTATAGCTTAGATTAATATAAGTTGTAATGATGGTGAGTGTTCAGAGTTTATAAGCTATAGACAACGTGTTATTTAAACAGTTATTATGTGCACACAATACGTAAAACTTCTGTTGCGAACGAAATATTACATGAAATAATCAATATATGTAAGAATATATAAAAATGTGGCGAACACATTTTCTTAAAATATTGTGTTGTTTTATCAAAAGTCCGCATTAAAGGGAGGTAATACGGTATATCTCGAATAGTTTTCATATTTGCCCAGAGTTTTGCCATAACAGTAGCTTTCGGCTGTCAACTTCCGCACCAAGTACGCATGACCCTAACATTGATTCAGACAAGCCGGATCATTCCGCGTCCGTGGTCGAGTGGTTAAGGTCGCAGACTTGTACAATCACGAATTCGAACCCCGCTCAGATGGTGTATAGTTTTGTTTTATCAAAATTCTGCATTAAAGGGAGGTAATAATGTCTACCTTGACTATGTTTCATATATGCCCCAGATTTCTGCAAGTAACAGTAGCTTTCGTCTGTATACTTCCGCACCAAGTATATGTATCAGTCCGCATCCGTGGTCGAGTGGTTATGGTCAATGTCGCTGACTTGTATACCACTGTAACATATCATCACTGATCGTCACGGATTCAAGCCCCGCTCAGACGATGTATCTTTATATGAAAGAGTTGTCAGTTTCTTACAGATGTTGGTGCACCAAGTACTGATTAATTATTGGAGCCTGTCCACGAAAGGTGTTGGCAGGTAAACTGTCAGTCACTCATATGAGCAACCGGTAGCGACAATAAATAAACTTATTTAAAAAAAAACAAGTTGCATCTAGTTAGGATATGGAAACATTGCATGTGATCTAATACAGTTGTCTGCAGTCGTCAGCAAAAAATGTCATTCCATAATTCCGATCCGTAGAAAGTTATCGGGACAACAATTTTCTTGTAGAGATTTGAGGCGACGAGATGATTAAGCCACACGACCAGCCATAGCAAAGAACGCGTGTCTTGTTTTTCGACAACGTTCTGTTGTTTAAAGCAGCATTACATCGTAATAAGGGATGTTTTGGGTAAAATATAAATATTAATGTGTGTGTGTTTACAAAAATCGAAATAGTCGCTCAGAAACGATAAAATTCCAATAAATTTAAACCGTCGTATACGCGAATTTGTTTATCAACACACGAAATGTACACACGCACAGCGCGCATGAGTGAAACAGCAGAGGATGTAGAAAACAACGTATATATTTTGAACATGAAAGACTATCTATCTATCTTTCTCTAATGTCGAACCCCTCGCGGGGATGTAGAAATGTCCCTAAAAGACTAAGCTAACAGAGGTATGAATCAACATATCAAGTAATTTAATTAAAAAGACGACGTGGGACAAATGGGGACGATGCATTCCGAATGTAAAGAAGTGCGGACGATGCGTTCCGGTTGTAAACAAATGCGTGACCGATCGACTCGAAAAGTCCTACTTTCGGTTTCGAGTTTGTTTTATCGCAAAAAAACACTGTTTACCAAATGAACATAAGCATACAAAGTATAATGTTAGAATGTGTAGCAGCATTGCTACCCATACGTAAAAATTGAATTTTTCAAATATCTTTTATTTCATACAATGTAATGCTGCTTTCAACACCACATACCTCTAAATTGGCTTACAAAAAAGTGTAGATCCAGATGAGCCGGCTCGTGACGAGCCGTCTCATCAGGATCTGCACTTTTTTCAAGTAATATAACTATTTTTAGAATTTTAAGCTGCTTTAAGAACATGTTGTCTTCTGTTTAGATGAATAGTGTTATTAACATGTTCTCCATAACATATGCTCAAGGCAGGGAAGTTCACTCTCTTTGTAAATATCATAGTACAGCACTTCTGAACACTGATGCCCAGCTACCATGTGCAAGCCTATCGGTAGACTTAATCTACTAGAGTCTGCACATATGCAGGTGATATGGAAATTGGCGTAATATCTCAAGCAGAAATATTTAGCTATTTTCCTGTGTCGCGGCATGGTAGTGGTGAAGCTTTAACAAAGAAAATGGAAACGTTTCAAGAAAGTGCACTTCGTTTTGAATTGAAAGATTACTGATCTACATATGAAGAATTGTTGATATTTTCTAAACTACCAACTTTGAAAGTTAGACATGTGCGTACTATGGCATTAGAAACATAGACAATTGTAACATATAGATAGTCATGTCATGTATACACTTAGGGCCACTTCTAACACGACACTTATATAATGCGGTATAATTGGATTATTTGTGAAAGTATTTCTTTCTAACTTGAACTGTGTATAAATCAACACAGCATAAATACATACAAGAAATTTATTTTTAATTGATAAATAAAAGGTATAAAACTTAGCAAATAACACACAACATTGTAGTATCAAAAATCACAAAATAACACAACACAAGACCCGACACTTTTCAAATTGGATTTGCTTGAGCATGGGTCAAGATATTAATTTGAAATTATAGATAGTGTTATTCGGCTGGCTACATTAGCAGTACAAAAATGATGAAATCCTTCACCTGTGAGACAGAGGTGTTTTACACGCCGTAAGAGCCATTGGGTGACACACTAGATATTAGTTTCTCGCGCATGCAGATTGTATATTGATTCGTCGGTGACTTTTCACATTGTTCGGATTTTGCGTTGTGTCATCATTTTTGTGAATTTTGATTTTAGAGTGATGTTTGTTATTTGGTAAGTTTTGTACCTTATTGTTGGTGAATTAAAAAGAAATATCTAGTAAGTAAGTAAATATTTTATTATAGTGACATGTGCATCCGACATTATATATACTACAGATAATAAATATACAAACAAGCACCCGGCCCAGTGGACCTATATGTCACCTAATATAAAATCGTGGTTATGGACAAAATTGATACATGTATACATGAAATTCAAATTTAAGTACCAAGCTACTAAATCAATGGTTTATGTTTACAGTTTAATAACCGAACAAGTAACTGGCCTAGCAAGCGGTGGGTAGTTATCAGGTATCATTGTATAGGCTTAGTTACATTCTTATAAATACATAACAGATCTTCTACAAATAAATGGTTTTACAATGAATTTAGCGCTTTTCCTGGGATATGTATTCAGTAGATACGACAGCTTGTCATCAGAAGTTAATTGCATATAGTTGTTACCATGTATTAACTCCCCGAATACTTCAGTCCTGATATTATTATACAGTTCACAGGCAAGTAAGAAATGTTTCTCATCTTCTAAACACCCAGCATCACACAACCTACAAGCCGATTGTCTACAGACTCACCAATATATCTCCCTGTTTCCACCCTTAAAGGTAGAATTCCACAACGGAATTGACACAATAGAGAACGTTCGTATTTCGTGAGATTAAGCTTAATGTAATATTCACAATTGAACTCAGTTTTGAAAATGCGATAAGTTCTCAACTTCGGCATATTCATTACATCTCGTGACCATTTACCGGCATAGTAATCGTTTATCAATTTCTTCGCATTTGAAAGGTCAATAATTGTTTTGGTATCAAAACGATCGGTGATACTTAAAGTTAACAGGATTTGTTTAATGTCACGCGACCAATTATTTATACATCTACTATAGTCATAATTGAACACGTGTTTAGTCAGTCTGTTATCATTCATTTTGATAAGTCTATTCCAATATCTCAACACGCATATCCATCTGCGGTACACGCTAGGTTGCCAGCCGGAATCACCATAAAGCATGTCTAGTATGTACGTACGTTATGTTGATTTATTCATGGTCTAACTGTGAACAAAATTCTTTAACAAATAATCCAATTATACCGAATTATATAAGTGTCGGGTTACAAGTGTCGGGTTACAAGTGTCGGGTTACAAGTGGCTCTAAGTGTATTTGCTTCATCTTGTTACTGGTTATTCTTTCCGATGCACAAAACAGCCCATATTCCAAAGGTGAGAACAGCAATGTACATGATTAGCTCATTCCGTTTCAGAGCACCAGCACTTTGGAACTCCTTACCCCAGCGTTTTAAGGACACTGGTAGCTATTACCATGTTAAGGACACTTGTAGCTATTACCATGTTAAGGACACTGGTAGCTATAATCATGTTAAGGACACTGGTTGCTATTACCATGTTAAGGACACTGGTAGCTATTATCATGTTAAGGACACTGGTAGCTATAACACTGTTAATGACACTGGTAGCTATTACCATGTTAATGACACTGGTAGCTATGACCATGTTAATGACACTGGTAGCTATTACCATGTTAATGACACTGGTAGCTATAACCATGTTAAGGACACTGGTAGCTATTACCATGTTAATGACATTGGTAGCTATGACCATGTTAAGGACACTGGTAGCTATAACAATGTTAATGACACTGGTAGCTATAACCATGTTAAGGACACTGGTAGCTATTACCATGTTAATGACACTGGTAGCTATGACCATGTTAATGACACTGGTAGCTATTACCATGTTTAGGACACTGATAGCTATAACCATGTTAAGGACACTGGTAGCTATAACCATGTTAATGTCACTGGTAGCTATAACCATGTTAAGGACACTGGTAGCTATTACCATGTTAATGACATTGGTAGCTATGACCATGTTAAGGACACTGGTAGCTATAACAATGTTAATGACACTGGTAGCTATAACCATGTTAAGGACACTGGTAGCTATTACCATGTTAATGACACTGGTAGCTATGACCATGTTAATGACACTGGTAGCTATTACCATGTTTAGGACACTGATAGCTATAACCATGTTAAGGACACTGGTAGCTATAACCATGTTAATGACACTGGTAGCTATAACCATGTTAATGACACTGGTAGCTATTACCATGTTAAGGACACTGATAGCTATAACCATGTTAAGGACACTGGTAGCTATAACCATGTTAATGACACTTGTAGCTATAACCATGTTAAGGACACTGGTAGCTATAACCATGTTAATGACACTGGTAGCTATGACCATGTTAATGACACTGGTAGCTATAACCATGTTAATGACACTGGTAGCTATAACCATGTTAAGGACACTGGTAGCTATAACCATGTTAATGACACTGGTAGCTATGACCATGTTAATGACACTGGTAGCTATTACCATGTTAATGACACTGGTAGCTATTACCATGTAAATGACACTGGTAGCTATAACCATGTTAAGGACACTGGTAGCTATTACCATGTTAATGACACTGGTAGCTATTACCATGTTAAGGACATTGGTAGCTATTACCATGTTAAGGACACTGGTAGCTATTACCATGTTATGGACACTGGTAGCTATTACCATGTTAAGGACACTGGTAGCTATTACCATGTTAAGGACACTGGTAGCTATTACCATGTTAAGACTATAATACATGCCTGGGATGTGAAGAGCTGCTCATGTACCTCATGTTCCAGCTAGAACGCCAACTTCCCCCTCATTTAATGAGTTCTGCTGTATTAAACCATTGTGTGTGCTGCTTATACATGTTTACATATGCTAAATTCATATCATGGTCAACAATTATTTGTGTCTTTCTTATATGGTACACATCGTTGGCAGCACTACGTGTGTAGACGTGTCATACATCCTGCTGTCAGCCGTATGTCCATCATACTCCATGGTGTATCCTTAATCTAAATAATGTGTGTTTTTAAGTTTATTTATCGTCGCTACCGGTTGCCCATATGAGCGACGCCTCCTGATGAGATTAGTCATTTTAGATTGTTGGAGGATAGTGCAATGATATAGACAGAGACCCATTCCTCGGATTAAAGTCCCGTCTGAAAGACTGTTAATTTCATTAGGGTCAGACGGGGGATCGAACCTGCGATCCCTGGATTACCAGTCCAGCGTGTTACCACTGTAATTATAAATATGTAGTGTTCTTTGTATCTTTAATCCCAATAATGACACATGATGAATGTTGATATTATTTTATTATAATTATAATGTCTTTATTGTATGTCGGTATATAGCTATAATGTTAATGTTATGTGTTTGTATAATCTCCGAAAATTACAATAAATAAAGCGTTAATTGAATTGAATTGAAAATGGTTTCCACATTTTGTTTACAGTATGCTTGTACACAATTTGGAAATGTATAGTGTGACCAACATGGCATTGATGTATACTATGTAGAAGAGAGTGGGCAGCACGCCACCCTATCGAACACCCTGTTTGATCTCAAACGTGTGTCGTTAACTTCTCACAATCCGCACTATACATGTTAGTCTTACATATGAGTTGCAGTTTACCAGTGATGTTATATATCTTTGTGGATTCCATGCTATATATCTTTATGGTTTCCTTGGTGTTAGCTACACGGAAATGACGATAAACTGCCAATAAATGCTTGAACACCAAAAGGTATTTGAAATAATTAAGAACGTGTTGCACCCTGCCTTATGTCTAGTTTATTCGTGATGCTATATATATGTGTGGATTCCTTGCTGTTAGGTATACGGACATGCGATAAAAGCTTGTACACCTAAAGGTATTTCAAATAATTAATTTCATTTATTCATTTTAAATAGTTGTACACGATTCGGTTTTGGCTTAAGATTAATAGGAAAACATTTCTGAAAATATATAAACGTGCTTAATGGATTAAGACCATTCAAACGTTGTTTGTGTTTTCCCTATAATAGACCAAGTCAATAAAATAATCTTAGATCATAGGGTGATTTTTGTCTTATCTCGGATTGCATTTAATATATATTTTAGTTTTAAACTTTATTTATTTTACAACGATTGCGAAGCAAGTTTTAACAACTTATATTAATCACTCAAAAAAGCAAGAACTGCTTCAGCGCCCGGACCGAACGCCATCCCGTACAAGGTGTACAAAATGTGCCCACTACTTCTCAAGCGGTTATGGAAGCTCCTGAAAGTAGTCTGGAGGAAGGGAGATGTCCCAGAAGCTTGGAAGGAGGCTGAAGGAATATTTACACAAAAGGAACGGAATTCCAAGACGGTCAACCAGTTCCGAACGATCTCGTTGCGTCGAGGGGAAAATATTCTTCGCCATCCTTGCAAGAAGACTAACACCTTTCCTGACAGGCAATGCATACATCAACACTTCAGCCCAGAAGGGAGGAGTTCCCGGTTTCTCAGGCTGCATAGAACACACAAGTGCCATCACACAGCTAATCCGCGAGGCAAAAGAAGGTAGGAAGGACCTCACCGTAGTTTGGCTTGACTTAGCCAACGCATACGGGTTCATTCCACACCAGCTGATCTTCACAGCCCTCCGACACTACCATGTAGACGGTCACATACAGAAAATCATCACCAGCTACCTAAATGGAATCAAGCTCCGGTTTACTGTTGGTGACCAGCTGACCAGATGGCAGAAGTTGGAGAAAGGAATTGTCACAGGATGCACAGTTTCTGTGGTACTCTTCACTATGGGGATGAACCTGCTGATCAACGCTGCCCAACGAGAGACGCGTGGACCAAGAACGGAATCAGGGATCTATCTCCCATCTACCCGAGGCTTCATGGATGACCTCACCTTGACTACAACAACCCATGTTCAAGCTAGGTGGATGCTGACAGCTCTGACAGACGTCGCTTCATGGGGAAGAATGAAGTTCAAGGCAGTCAAATCCAGATCTCTCATCATCAAGAAGGGACAGATTACAGAGAGGTTCAAGCTCTACGTACAGAACGAGGAGATCCCATCCATTGTGACGAGTCCAATCAAGTGCCTGGGCAAGTGGTTTGATGCAACGTTAAAGGACCGAAACAATGTCACGAAGCTCAAACAACAGGTAGACGATGGTCTCAAGAAGATAGACCGTTGCGGACTACCGGGCAAGTTCAAAGCCTGGCTCTACCAGCACGCACTGCTACCAAGACTGATCTGGCCATTGATGTTGTATGAGGTAGCCAGTACGACAGTGGAAGCCCTGGAGAGAACCACCAGTCGACACCTCAGGAAATGGCTAGGAGTATCCCCAAGCTTCACCAGTATTGGACTCTACGGGAAGAGTAACAAACTACAGCTCCCACTATCTTCACTGGTGGAAGAATTCAAGACGGCCAAGACAAGACTTGTGTTGACTCTGAGGGATTCTCCGGACCAACTTATCCGTGAGGCAGGGATCGTAACCCGTAGCAGCAGGAAATGGTAGGCGACAGAATCTGTGAACCAGGCAGAGAGCACGCTTAAGCACAAAGACATTGTGGGAGTGACTGCTGTTGGACGTCAAGGAATCGGTGCAACAAAGACAGTGCTGTGGAGCAGATCAAACCAGAAGGAGAGGCGAGCCATGATCCAGTCAGAAATCAGGAGAACAGAGGAACATGCCAGACAAGCAAGGGCGGTGGAAATGGGAGCGCAGGGAGCATGGACTACGTGGAACACCACAGACAGGAAGCTGACCTGGGAAGACATCTGGAAGTATGAGCCACTGAGGTTTTCATTTCTACTTAGGTCCGTCTATGACCTCCTACCATCCCCAGCGAACCTGTGCCGATGGGGACTCACGGCTGATCCCAAATGCAGCTTATGTGACAGAACAGGCACACTAGAGCATGTTCTGTCATCCTGTTCTACATCACTGACACAGGGCAGATACAGATGGAGACACGACTCAGTCCTCAGGGAGTTGGCTGACTGGCTGGAGTAAGAGCGGAAGAAGGAACATGGTAAACATCCCCACCATGGGCACATCGCCTTTGTCAAGCCGGGTGAGACCAGGAAGACAAAGACACCACACAAGTCATCGATGCTGGATGGCACAACAGGCTGGAACATGGAGGTTGACCTTGGGAAGAGACTTGTTTTCCCCGACGTGGTCCAGACGACCCAACGGCCAGACATCGTACTGTGGTCCAAGACAGGGAAGAAGCTCATCGTCATTGAGCTGACAGTACCATGGGAGACAAGGTGCGAAGAGGCCTACGAAAGGAAGAAGGCGAAGTATACAGAGCTTCTGGAACTCTGCAAGCAACGAGGTTGGCGTACTTGGCTGTTCCCAGTAGAAGTAGGCACGAGAGGCTTCTGTTCCCAGTCCGTCTGCAGACTGATGACAGCAATTGGGACTACTGGTAGAGAGAAAAGGATGGCTATCCAGAGACTGAGCCAAGCAGCTGAACGGGCTTCAAGCTGGCTGTGGCTGAGACGAGAGGAGAAGAGCTGGAAGCAATCAACCAACGCGCAGTGACTGATCACCACTGTGGGCCCACCGCCACCAGAGTGTCCATGGAATTAAAGCGCCGAAACACTCAAGGACGGCGGCATCCATGCTGATGATGTTGGTTGAGAAGCAGTCTACATTCCATATAGACTGTATTATATCACACTCTCGTTGGCTCGGATGAAAGCGTAAATGTGTCCATTCGTGTGGGAGGAAACCGGGGTACCCGGACGGAGAAAACCCACCTTGCGAGCACCGTACGATCTCACATACTTCCCAGTCCGAGGATCGAACCCGGTTTGCATTGGTGAAAAACGAGGGCGCCTTATCTCTGCGCTAATCGGACAGCTAATATGTAGTAGACAAGTAGACATGACTAATATTTTCATTTTTGAATTCCGCTCAATTCAAAATTGACATAGCTATGTATATTTCTGATATTGACGCATATAATTAGAATAATATTTATTTAAATTTTAAATTTTGAACTCTAAAGAAAATAGTTTTCAACTTTATTAAGCTACTGTTCAAATACTGTCAATCTAGATTAACATATAAAAGCAATATATAAAATTAACACATAATATTGTAAAAGAGATAATCAGTTTAAATTTATAGCCAGTATAAATACTTGGCTATGAAAATATAGTTCTGGTAGGCTGAAGTATAGCGTAACCAGTATAGCTTAGATTAATATAAGTTGTGATATTATTCGTGTTCAGAGTTTATAACCTATAGATAACATATTATTTAAACAGTTATTATGTGCATACAATACTTATAATATCTGTTGCGAGCGAAATATTATATGAAATAATTAATATATGTAAGAATATATCAAAATGTGGGGAACATGTTTTCTTAAAATATGTGTTGTTTTATCAAAATTCTGCATTAAAGGGAGGTAATGATGTCTATCTCGACTATGTTTCATATTTGCCCCCGATTTTTGCAATAACAGTAGCTTTCGGCTGTCAACTTCCGCACCAAGTAGACATGGTTGGAGGTTATAATACTGTTCTCATATCTCAATTCAAGCGTAAGTGATTTGATTGGTTGATTCAAAGTTGTACACTTGGATGAACCAATCGGAAGTTTGAAACTGAGTTTGAGATTGGCGAACAGTTTTATAACCTCCAGGCCATGACCCAACATTGATTCAGACTAGATGGACCAGCCCTCTTCTGTGGTCGAGTAGTTAAGGTCGCAGACATGCATACCACTGTAACCCTGCATATTACTTCCACACCACGTAGATGGATCAGTCCTGATCCGTGGTCGAGTGGTTAAAGTCACATACTCGTATACCAGTGTAACCTATCATTGATCGTCACGGGTTCGACCAATTATAAATAATATTGCAAACAATATATGAGTCAACTTTATAGCCAGTATAATTACATGGCTATGCAAATATAGTTCTGGTAGGCTGAAGTATAGCGTAACCAGTATAGCTTAGATTAATATAAGTTGTACTGATGGTTCATGTTCACAGTTTATAAGATATAGACAACATATTATTTAAACAGTTATCATGTGCATAACATACGTAAAACTTCTGTTGCATACGAAATATTATATGAAATAAATTATATATTTAAGAATATATAAAAATGTGGGGAACATGTTTTCTTAAAATATGTGTTGTTTTATCAAAATTCTGTATTAAAGGGAGGTAATAATGTCTATATCGACTATGTTTCATATTTGCCCCCGATTTGTGCAATAATAGTAACTTCCACACCAAGTAGACATGACCCCAACATTGATTCAGACAATATGGACCAGCCCGCCTCTGTGGTCGAGTGGTTAAGGTCGCTGACTTGTATGACCACTGTAACCCTGCGCGATATCGAACGTGCTTACGTCTCGTGCAGAGTTTCTTGTGTGTTTTAAAGAGGTGTCATTTAGTCCTCACTAGCATTCTCTTACATTATATGACTTAACCGATGGCTCGGTTTAAGTAATGAATCGCTGTTTAATAGCTTCCATCGAGGAACGAACTACAGTGGGCGTGTTTAATGTGTGTGGAGGCCGAAGGCATCATAATGTTTCACGTTATTATGATAATTCTTAGGATCTAGTTTATACAAATTTAGATCGAAACCAGTTCTTACAACATTAGTTAAATCTCGCTCGAGACCTCATTCCTGATAGAATCCATAACCATGAGGCAGTATGGAGAGAGACTAGAGAGAAGAGGCACTATGGAATTTAAATGCCTTGCATGAGGGCACAATCGTAACGGCTACAGCTGGGCGCGAACTCCGGGCCACTCACACCTGGAGCGAACACGTTACAACTGCGCTGTCACGAATCATCAGGACCAATGGTAATCGTGCGAATTATGGTATTCGTATTAAAATAGTGTACAAAACAAGTGTCTGAGATGTATGTCTATGTTTGTTTCTTACATGGTGTGCTTACTATCTGAGTGAATTGTTATTGAAGTACAGTCTACAGTATGGCAACGTCGGTTATGTCGAATTATCCGGTTATCTCGAAGTCGGATCAAAGTCTCGTTTCAGACACTATCAGTTTACATAGAATTTCGTTACGTCAAACTTCGGTTATGTCGAAGTATTGTGTTCGGTCCGACGGAATTCTACATAACGGATGTAGACTGTATAAGATAAAACAGTAATCACGATTGATACTCATCCGTTCATTAAAATAGCTCAGTGTGTGCAGCACACGTTATGCTATGCCTAGTTATTGCAATGGCGTTGACTTCAAATCACTTAGTTTAAACATATTTATTCATTCATTATGTACAGTACATATCAATTGTATAGCTATACAAACGAAAATGAATTTAATCGGAAGCTTAAAGCTTATTGCGATTATCTCCATATTCAAATCACTTGCCCCTCACCGCTGTAGGTTGTCGAATCCCACTTGGGAGGACGAATCCTTTCAAGTGAGGAAGCATATGATCTAAGCTGATGGTGCGACTTTACCCCCCCCCCTGCTCCCCAATATAAAAACATTTCTAAGTAACCGCAATATGGGTTTAGCTTCAGATTTTAACTATTATTATTTTATTCTTTATTTCAGTCTCATCAATGTACAGCATATAACAAACATAGAATATAGTTTACATATTAAAAAGTACATTGCCACTCAATTCAGAGTTACAAGAGACTATGCATATATACATCATTCATCTATAACATATTGCACTACTATAGTATATACATGTACATGTGATAACTATGTTGTGGACATCAACATGGTAATTCGATTAACTCCGGAACATCCCGAGTGAGGGTAGCGGAACTCGAGTTGACCAATCGAATACAGCCGAGGGGACGCCATCTATCGGCGGTTTTGCAGTGAAGGACACTTTTTGGATGGCTGACGTTGATCGAATAACAGACAAAGATTACGAAGATAAGTAGACCCATAGAATATAGGTAAGTATCCGTCATATTTATAGTAGATACACATCATTGGTGGCAGCGGTTGTTGGAAACAGAACCTATTTCTTGGCGTGGGATTTGAAAAAAAATTAAATTTTCACGCGGGTCAAACACCGCTAAATTGGCTACACGCTACCAAGCCCAAATGTGTTTTGATAGGTACCTATCCTAGCCGTTATATTAGCAGCCAATTTTATTTGATTAAGTAAAGATTTTCAAATAAGTAATTTGGTCTTTTGGTCCGTAGACGGCCCAAATTCCATTTTCTGGATTTCCCGCCATTGAAGAAAATTCCAGCGAGCGAAACAACGGAAGCAGTGAAACCACTTCGTGTATCCTTTGCTTTTTACGTTGTACAAGTAGCAAGTGAGATGGCCAGAGCCCCACACAATTTGAGGGTTAACTTCATGTCCCACGAGGAGCTCACATGCATTCCAGGGATAGGAGCAAGCATCGCTTCACTGATAATCATTTTCAGAGAACAACAGGGTAACATCACCCTTGTCGCATTAGAGAGGGTTATGAGACGACCCGTGGCCAGGGAGATAAGGGACAGTCTAGATTTTAGGCCAAATCAGGCTGTAAGACGAACGACCCCCAATGCCAGAACACCCAATGCGACAATACATGCACTATCCAAGTATAGTCGTTTGTTGACGCCAATAGATGTCCATACAGATAGGGGTGAGGAGAGCAATCAAAGCTTGAATCATCCTGCAGAAGAACACCTACATAGCCACAGGGCTAACACACGCATCTCTCCCAACAGTCGAAGAGGTTTACCTCAAAGTAAACGGTTGAAGCAGAGAGGGGGGAGTTATTTGTCAGATGGTACCAGTAGCGCCATTTCTTTCAGTGGTCAACCAGAGGTATCACCCTGCAGAACCCCAATGGACGACAAAGTGGAGAGAGCCCAGCAGCTAATGGCAACAGCAGAACGGCTGTTGAGCGAGGTACATATTACCAATACCAGAGGGGTAAGGGATACACGAGGGATCCAGCAGGCTGAAGTTGCACATCAAAGTGTAGACTTCAGTAGTCTCCGAAGAGGATTGATAAAAAGAGAACGAGTCACTTCATCCGACATTTCTGAAATATTTCATCTAGTCGCAGATAAACAGAGGCGATTTACAAAGCATAATCACAGGGTAATGCCAAGAGACGGGGACGATTCTACAGATAGCGGCAGTCCACGTCGTGTTAACAAACCTGTATATCCAGTACAGGCCACACAACCATTGGCTAGGTGCCTGATAAACAAGCACATTGTACAACCACCAGTACAACATTGTGAACGACAGGAATATGCTAGGCATTCGGTATCGGAACGCCCGATATCGCGTGCAGTGCAACAATTTCATGACAGCAGGTATCAGACACCGAATATACACCCACAAGACTGCTATTCATCGTCTTGTGACGAGCAAGTACCGTCCACAAATGCCTTAGGCATGTATGCACACAGAGCAGCAGGACGGAAACCACTAAATTATGATGGGCAGGTACATAACACCCAAAGACCGACCACAGACAGACACGAGTCACCACATCACATACGCATGCCAGCACTTAGAGATGTGCCTAAGTCCATGACGTATGATGGTAAATCAAACTGGCAGCCATTTGAGATGAAATTCACTCAGTATGCACAGGCATACCGTTGGACGCCGGAGGACTGTAAGGTTTGTCTGCTACACTGTCTAAGCGGCAAGGCGTTGGATTACTGTACCCGTCTTGTTAAAACAAGTCCCGACTTAACATATACAAACTTGCTTAGTAAGTTGCGAGATCGATTTGGGCCTGAACTACAAGCTTCCGCCCAAACGAAATTTAATCAAGCGGCCCAGCAAAAGAAGGAAGCTATGGGGGATTGGGCAGACCGGGTACAAGAATTAGCTGCCGATGCTTTCATTGATCTGCCCATGTTTTATTCAAATCGGCAATCCATAGACCGTTTTTGCGAGGGACTACTTGATATAGATGCTGGACATAGCGTATTCATGAAAAAACACGCAACAATAGAGAGTGCCATGAATGACGTTCAGCTATACCAGCATTCCAAATGCGACATGGTGAATAGAAACAAGCTAGACGACAGCCGTTATCAAAAACAGTTGTCGACTATGATGAAGAGATGACGACCCAGGTGTGTGCGATCCAACCTAACAGACCACCTGATCTGGCTAGTCTGCAGCAACAGCTGGATGAAATGGCAAAAGCTATAAAGAGCTTATCCATGCGAAGACCAATGAGGCCGAGAAGTACCGGATGTTTTCGTTGTGGTGACAAGACCCATTTCATACGGGATTGTCCCAAGAGTAGTGAGGATTTAAACATCAACAGGTCGGGTCAGGGAGCCAACATTCGACCTGCAAACGAGGCGGCTCCCCACCAAACCCCCCATTAAAGTCAACACACAATGGTGAGATTGGCCATCCGGGAGTGGACGCACTACCGGAAGACCAGAAAACGGACGAGGGGTTGATGACAACTTCACAAGACAACCCGAGCAATCCAGTCGATGAAAAAGCAACCTGTATTACTAAATCAAATAGTAGTATAGGCGAGGGGACAGCCAAAGTGTGCCTGTTACAGTCATTGTCAACAGTCACCATTCCAGTACAAGTGGGAGACAAGATGGTAGAGGCAATAGTGGACTCCGCAGCGCAGGTCACTATTATCTCAGACAGGATTTTTGGCCAACTCAAGAATCCTCCTAAGAAGGTGCATAGTGTCAGGTTAGATACTGCAGGACGTCAGATGTCAATGCAGGGATTCATAGCTGAACCAATTCGTCTATGCATAGGTACGAGTCAATACAAGGGACCTATCTATGTTGCACCAATAGAACAAGACATGCTGTTTGGTATGGACCTCATAACGAGAGGTAGGTCAATAATAGATGTGGGCAATGGTACATTTACCTACGAGGACCAGATCATTACAATGAACATTGACAATGAGAGCGGTCAACCCAAACTGGCCAGAATCACGGTGGCCAAACGATGTGTTGTTCCACCAAACTCGGTGGTGAAAGTAGACTGCAAGATGAATGTACAGCTTCCTGACTACTATATAGAGCCTTGTGAGAATGCCAAACTATTTGGAGCACGAACGCTGCGCAAATCTGGTCAATCACCAGTTATGTGCATAATTAACACAACCGACCGGTACCAGCTCTTAAAGAAAAGTACCAAGATCGGTAGGGCTTTTCCAGTAGAGACAATCATTATGGATGAAACGTCTACTTCCATTGAAAAATACCCAGGGGTAAACCAAGTGCAAGAAGCAACAAGACAGAGTACAACCACAAGGTCAACAAGTGGCAAAGGGACCCATGTTCTTCCAGACCACTTACAGAACATGTTTGACAACTCGATCAACAATCTGGATGAGGATCAACAAACAAAGTTAGCCCAATTGCTAAATTCGTTTGAAGATGTCTTCGGAAAAAGTGAGTTTGATCTGGGTACCTTTACCGAGATTGAACACAAACTCAACACCGGTGATGCGCCACCAGTCAAACAAAGGTTGCGACGTACTCCGGCATGCTTCGCTGGTGAAGAAGAAGCACATCTTAAGAAGATGTTAGATGCAGGCGTTATACAAGAGTCTACCTCTGAGTGGGCATCGTCCCCGGTGCTTATACGCAAGTCAGATGGAAGTGTGCGCTACTGCATTGATTACCGGGCCTTGAATAAAGTCACAGTAAAAGATTTGTTTCCATTACCTTTGGTGGATGATTGCCTAGACACTTTATCTGGCAATGTCTGGTTTTCCAAACTAGACGCGAATTCAGCCTACTGGCAAGTACATATTAATCCAGACGACCGCAGAAAAACAGCCTTTACTACAAAATATGGGCTGTACGAGCATGTAAAGATGGGCTTTGGTCTTTGCAATGCTCCAGCAACTTTTGCAAGAATAATGAACCTGGTGCTGCGAGGTTTGAGCTGGAAAACAGTAATGGCCTTTCTAGACGATATCTTGGTAATGGGGAAGTCGTTTGAGGATCATCTAACCAATTTGGGTGATGCCTTGCAACGCTTTAGGCACTATAGCCTAAGGTTGAAGCCAAAGAAATGCATTTTCTTTCAAAATGAAGTTGAATTTCTGGGCCGCCTGGTAAGTAGTGAGACATTAGCCATGTCCAGTCGAGACACAGAAGTGGTGTCTAATTGGCCGGTGCCCACCTGTGGGAAACATGTGGAACGCTTTATGGGCCGACCATTCAAGCTTAACATGGCTGCTTAAATTCAAGGAACCACATGGACAAGTAGCCCGGTGGATAGAAGAGCTATCACAGTACAATATGATAGTGAAACACCGACCAGGGAAATTACACGGTAATTCGGATGATTTGTCTCGGATGCCCCTACCAGAGTATCCATGCAACGCATACGATGCACGCGTGAGAGTAGAAGACCTTCCATGTGGTGGGTGCCAATATTGCGTGAGGGCTGACAGCCGTTGGGGTGAGTTCACCCGGGAGATAGATGAGGCAGTACCTTTGACAACGACGGATACGATCAGGCGCGGGTATTCGTACGCTGCGGGAGATCAGAGAGAGGAAGTCGATCAAAGGAGAATTGCAACCCCAACGTGTGATGTTCCAGGATCACAGAGCGAAAAACAGGCGGAAGTCTTTCATCAGACGAAAGATGTTCCGGGAGTTACGCAGAGTGAGCGGGAGCAGGATATGTCGGCGAGTGCACAATGTTTGCCCGATAGCAGGGATGTCCATGGTAAGAATGGCAAGACGGAAGACGACGAACGGATCCACAGCATCCTCAACATCAGAGCCGAGAGCAACCAAACGAAGGGTTCACCTGTGGGACATCCAGAGGTGAATCACGGTGCTCCAGGAGCGGGAGCGGAGTCTCTAATGTCAATTTTGGAGACTCCACCAGATGTCAGGAATTGGGATCCAGGAGGGATGGTCACTCAGGCGAAGGGTCCATCAATGGGTCAACCAGAGGTGGATCACGTTGCTCCAGGAACGGGAGCGGAGTCTCTAATGTCAATGTTGGAGGTTCCAACAACGGAGGCCCGAGGATGGAAGCCAGAAGAGACGCAAGATAAACAAGACGTCTACATTGAGGTCACGTTAGAAGGTGGTACTGCCAAAGTCCACGTCTATGGGGAGTGCTGTGTACTTGTTCAATTCAAAATACTTACGAACATGTACAATAGAATTTGTAGGGTACTAGTTCAATCCAAAATATTAAGGGACTAGTACTACCTATAGCAGATAGCTTAAGGTGGCCGAAGATCACAGATGGTGACCCATGAACCTCCCTACTTTGCAAACAAGAGTAGGGAGGGCCCACTTTTCAAATAAAGTGGGGAGGAGTGTTGTGGACATCAACATGGTAATTCGATTAACTCCGGAACATCCCGAGTGAGGGTAGCGGAACTCGAGTTGACCAATCGAATACAGCCGAGGGGACGCCATCTATCGGCGGTTTTGCAGTGAAGGACACTTTTTGGATGGCTGACGTTGATCGAATAACAGACAAAGATTACGAAGATAAGTAGACCCATAGAATATAGGTAAGTATCCGTCATATTTATAGTAGATACACATCAACTACATGTGTGAGATAAAGCTGAAAAGCAGTCGCTAATTGAAATTTAAAATCTTATTAAGATGTAATGGAATGAAAAATACTGAACGCAAAATAAGCACTACTGCGCAAACTAAAAAATGTTTTAAAAGATCAAATACCAATTCCAATTAGATTGGGATTAGCCTAATTAGCATATGCTTTTCAGTTGTAATAAAATGTGAAGACGACATATAAAATATATAACTATTTGTGTTAGTGCAACAGCATACAGGTGTATCTTGTAAATACTACATATCTAAATTAATATATCTATGTGAGATCATTTTGACATCATTAACTACTTTTAAGTTCAAATGTATCGGATTTCCACTAATGGAAAATAAAACCTTTTATCTCTCCACGGAATGAAAGTCTTAATTTCAAAGCATTATCTAAATGCATACATTTTAAGCCAAAGGGATTTTTTTTGGCCCTCACTAATGATGCTGTCTAGAGTGCGTGTCAACAAACTCAGCAAAGTGAACAGCAAGTATTGGTAATACCGGTTTATTCCTAATTATAAATTGAAATAGATTATAATGTTTTCACACCCTAAGGCTATGTTAATACTAATCCCCTAACTGAACACATTCCTGATTAACCCAAGTACAGAATAGAACAGAACAGAACAGATTTTTTATTTTCAAGACTTGTACATAGTACATCGTCGAAAAGTAAACAATATATTATGCATAGTTATTGTCATGTGATGTAAGGATGGTGTATAACAATAGTTAATAGTACAATAATATTAATATCATTTCTATCATTCTAATAAGAAAGTTAATCAGTATATTACTGATTACAATTTACGGTAAAGAGGGTGAACATATAGTATACTAAATAAGAGTTTGGTTATTCAACAACGTGTTTCTTATGGATATTGCTTCTTTAACATATTTGGACAAGTTACATATACCTTTTTTTTATCAGTTGACTTTATCAATTCTAAATACTTATACATCGATGGTTTAGAATGGTAATATTTATGTAAGTACTTTTTACGTATATTGCTAAAGCATGAACATATACATATAAAATGATATTCGTCTTCTATGTCTAATGTATTACAGCAGTTACAGTGTTTTTGATCTCTCGGTATTCTATTTATTGCGTATCGGCCAGTTTGGATTCTTAAAGGATGAACAGATAATCTTAACCTACTAATAAACAACCTAAGGTTTCGTGGCACAACGTCGAGGTATCTCTCATAACAGAGAGTATTTTTAAACAATCTATAATTATCAAGGACTGAACTTCTATCTAAAGTCCCAAACCATTCCTGGGTGAACGCATCAATGACTCGATGTTTGAATATATAACAAAATGCTTTCATATCAATATCACTATTATTACAAAACACATTGGGAAATCCATAGTTGTTCAGCAGAGACATTACATTGTACACCCAGTTTTTACAACCTCTATTACAGTCATATAATCCTTGTTGGTACAATATTCTGATTAAAATATTGTTCGAATCTTTAATTTTACACCACTATTTTATTATTTTAACATAGCGCGAAATATACAAAGGATAACGACCGAGTTCGCCATATACTCCGGCTGTACATGTATTTAATCTAGCATTCAATATACGTTTACAGAACTTCAAATGAATTCTTTCGATTTCCTTGGATTTGGTATAGCCCCATATCTCTGCTGCGTAATTCAGTATAGATCCAACAAATGCATCAAATAACTGGCATAATATTTTCGGTTTTAAATCAAACTTTTTGCAATTAAATAATAGTGTGTTAAGAGCTTTTAAAGCTTTACCATGCACATGTTCTTGAATCAAAGCAAAATTGCCAGTATAATTGAATACAGTTCCCAAATAATTAAAGTCATTGACAACTTCGATGTTATGGCCATTGTAGCTCCAAACTTCATTTGGCAACAAGCCGCCTCTTTTGTGAAAAACGACAATTTTAGTTTTGGAGTTGTTAACCTTTAGCCCCCATGTATCACAATAAGTTTTCAGGAGATTTAAATGATGTTGCAATTCCTCAGGTGTTTTAGCTAATATGGCCATATCATCAGCAAATAATAGTAATATTAGGACTATATCATCAATATGTATTCCTGACGTGACATCGTTTTGTAAATAAAGTTCCAAATCTTCAACAAAGAGAGAAAATAGCACAGGAGAAATTACCTCCCCTTGTCTTAATCCTATAGCATATTGGAAATAATCAGAATACGTACTACATGCTTTGACACATGATTTCACCTTTTGGTACATATCTCTAATAATACGAAGTAATTTACCTTGTATACCAATTTTATATAGCTTAAGCCATAAGGCATTTCTATATATGCTGTCAAAACATTTCATCATATCAACAAACACAACGTACAGCCTTTTGTTTTCATTAAGATATTTTTGTATTAATGACATTAAAACAAATACAGCATCAACAGTAGAACGTACTTTACGAAAGCCGAACTGTGCGTCCGAAATAATATCGTTTTGTTCACAAAATGATTCTATCCGCTTATTAAGTATGGTAGTAAACAATTTAGATAAGCAGCTAACGAGAGTAATTCCACGATAATTATTTACGTCACTAATTTCACCTTTTTGTGTACAGGTATAATAACACCCTCTGTCCACTTATCCGGAAAATAACCCGAATTTAATATAGAATTAAAAATGTCGCATACATGGGCAGATATAATATCGATACATTCAATAAAATATTCATTCATTAAACAGTCAGTACCTAGAGCTTTACCAGCCTTTAATAATTTAACAGCAGACAAAACTTCCCCAACGATGATCGGCTGGTCTAATTCTTCGAATGAACAATTATTGTCATTAAAATTGTTTTCGGTACAAAACTTCTCAGCATCTACATTAAAGCAATTGCCTATATCGTTGCTCAGATTTGCAAAATATTTTTTAAAATCATCTACAGATATGTTGAAACTAGCTTTTCGTTTGTTTTTCTTAAAATATTTCCAAAATTCTTTCGGTTTTGAAGATTTTAGCCTTTCAATATCAGCTAACTTCTTAATTTCACTCAATTTCTTTTTCTTACGTACAATGGTTTTGTAGTCGTGCTTACATTTGCAAAAGTGTATTCTACTTGTATCTGTTTTACAAATGTTATATAATCTTAATGCGTCTAAATATAACTTCTTTGCATCAACACACTCTCTGTCAAACCACTCGGCATCCTTAACAACAGGTTTATCTGTAAAGCTAGGTCTATAACTGCTATTACATGTTTTTTTAAACAGAGGGTCAGCAACATTTCTTATAATATCGGTAAAATCATTTATAACATTATTAATACATGATCTATCAGATATATTAATATTTTCAACTAAATTATTTAAATCGGGCAATTTCGTGATTAATCGTGCACGGAACAGGTCTTTATGTATAGGGTTCCACTTAAATATAACGTCACTTACATTTTCACACGCAGGTGAAATATTATTACAAAATAGTGCAAATCGTAACGGTGTATGGTCACTCCACTCATTGACAGAATCTATTGTAAAATTACTGATCTGTGAAAAATTACATTCTTTAGTGAGTAAATAATCAATGACAGAGTTTTTAGTTTTATTAATTTATTTACGTCTCATCAATGTACAACAATAACAGAACAACATTAAAATAATACATGGTATAGTACATTGCCACTCATAAATGAGTTACAAGAGACGGTATTTATCAAAGTATAAAACACATCACATTATGCAGTTGTAATAATATAGTATGATATAACATATATATATATATTTGTAAACAACACATGATAAATCTGAATAGCCTACGCTAATCTAACCTAAAATAAGCTTACAATCAAAATGATATCATAAAATGCTGATGATTGTATGAGAGCACTATTGCGCATATTAAAAAATGTTTTGAAAAAGCAAATATCACCTCTGATCAGATCAGAATTGAACTGATTAGCATAGACTATTCAGCTGGTATTAAAAATACATTGGATTATTAAGAAAAATTGAAGCATTATGTACAAAGGTAAAAATAACGTCTTTGTAGAATATTAAAACAGGTTTTGGCACTTAATCTCATAATTTCTGCGTTGGAAAATATAAATATTAGCTTATCATTTGGAGAAAGAGCAGCAAAGTAAAAGTTCATCTCTGTTGCTTTCTTAAATAGGATTTGTCTTAAATCTTGATACAGCATACATTCCAAAATCACATGGGCCTCAGTTTCAATACAAGTGTCACAACAGGGACATATACGATTTTCTAATGACAAATTTTCATATCTACCTGTCTCTAGTCTCAATGGTGCTACACCACATCTAAATTTAGCAAACGCTGCTCTATGGCGTAAAGGAAGTATAATTTTGCAATATTCTTCTGTTTTATATTCTGATTTGAATAAGCAATAAGTTCGTAATTTATTTCTGCCTCTGCCGGAAGGGCCGACAGTATTATTAATCTGTGTATACCACATTGCCTTAAATTCATTCATAGCAGCAGCTTTGACTTTACATACAGATGAAGAAGAGATAGGATGCGAAATATTTAATGGAAATTCTACTCCCAGTTCTAATATACACTTCCGGAATATGTAAAACCAATTTTTACAACGCAAAGAAGCCATTGAATCTGCCCACAATGCAATTCGTTTATTTAACCGTGATGCGTTGGTGATTGAAAATCGTTTGTAGTACCTAACTGTACACTCCAGTTGGCGAATATATGACGGATCCCACCCCATCTCTCCTAACAAAGCAGCATTCGGTGTATATTTACCAACACCTAAGAACAATCTGATAGCTCTATTTTGGACAGCAGTAATACAAGAATATTGTTTATAACCCCAAATGCATGCACCGTTACCAATCACTGGCCATACCATAGAATCATATAATTTTGTAAATACTGCATACGGAAGGCCTCCTGCCAGTTTACATCTTGCAATCAATAGACCAAGAGCTCTGCTTGCACTCTGGGCAACATGTTTAGCTGTTGCTTCAAAATCAAGATGTTCAGTCATTAACACACCAAGATACATGTATTTTTCTACTATATTCAGGACAGTGTTGCCACATTTAAATATAAAGTTTGTCTTTGGACTAGACTGTTTACGAAAATGTACAATATTACTTTTATCATTATTTACACGCATGCCATTTCTATTGCACCAGTCATGTAATGCATTTAACAGCAATTGTAAGTCATGCTCAGATTCGGCAAGTAGCACAATATCATCAGCATATATCATAATACATATTGTGTCATTATCACAGACAATACCTTTTCCAAAAGATTTCAAATAAATTGCAAGATCATTTACGTAGAGGTTAAACAATAATGGTGAGAGTATGCACCCTTGACGAAGACCACAATTTACATCGAACCAATCGGTATGCAGGCTGTTAACACGGACACAAGAAGAAACGGATGAATACAGTGACTTAATGGATACATATAGTTTTCCTGAAACACCAATATCCGTCAGACGTTTCCATAATTTAGATCTATTAATGAAATCGTATGCTTTCCGGAAATCAATAAAGGCGCAGTAAGTAGATTTATTGTTCTTTTTCCTGGTATCAATTAAACTTGTTAAAGTTGAAATATGATCAACCGTACTTCTGTTCTTTCGGAAGCCATTATGTTCATCCGTTATCTTGTTGTTATCTTCTGACCATTTCGTCAGTCTACCATTAATAATTGAGCAGTATATTTTATACAAAGATGACGCTAATGATATACCCCTATAAGACAATGGGTCTCTAGGATCATTTGACGACGTCTTAGGTATGGGATTAATAATACATTTACCCCATATTGATGGTACAGTACTGTTATGAAAACAAACATTAAACAGAGAATGCATAAATACAATACACACGTCATTCTTGATAACTTCAGCTGGAATTGTATCGTAACCACAAGCTTTACCACGATTAGCACCGGCGACGGCCTTCTTTACTTCTAAGATAGAAATAC
The DNA here is from genome assembly GCA_014843695.1 of Archivesica marissinica. NCBI lineage: Eukaryota > Metazoa > Mollusca > Bivalvia > Venerida > Vesicomyidae > Archivesica > Archivesica marissinica. Next base: position 15,403,562 of record CM026387.1, read on the forward strand.
TATCATTAAAACATCCTGAAGAATTGATATCGATATTTCTATAGATGTGCTATCAGTATCGCTAGTACTATTTCCAGATATAAAAAGGTTTCCAAAATCAGTTTTCCACCTATTCAGTACATCAATGGTATTAGTCGTGGTAGAACCATCTGCATTAACAATTATCATAGGTATACGTTTAGATTTACTGTTAACCCCAATTTTGCCTATAGACTTCCAAAAATTGGACTGATTTGTATCACATTCCTGCATTAAGTCAGACTGTATAGAATACCAATGACGTCGTTTTGCTCGTTGAATTTCCCGGTCAAATGTCTTACGGACTGAGACAAATTCAGCTTTTAATCTCACTTTACTATTGCGTTCATTGCATTTAATCCATTCTCTTTCAGCTAAACATACGTTAGACCATAACTCTGAAAGTGTATTAGTCCACCAAGGTTTACCCGGTTTTCGCTTCTTATTATTGAACCCAGGTTTGATAGTTTTAAAAGGAATGCTATCATACATATTAAGTTTGACAATATTACAAAAATCATCATATATACCATCTATATCTGATTGTGTTTGCAAGCTATGTTCTAGAGCAGCAATAACATCGTTTATACATTGAACGGTTTCAGAATTTGACATGAAATTATTTGAAATGGTATTCAGATCAAACTTGTCAAAAGAAGATACACTATATTCCTGGTTAACAATGTTTGCATCAGCAACATTCAATTTCCATGTTAACAACGAATGGTCTGGCATTCCAGGTGTAACAAAGTTTGACAAATTACTGATTTCACTTACGAGCTCACCCGTTCGTTTAACATTGAAATCAGAAAATTGGTCAATGTCATTATGGGTAACAATGCAGTAATCGACAACGGAACATCCGTTAACAGACACAGACGTAAAATCATTTGATATTTCGGTACACCTTCCATTCAACATACACATATTGGTATTAATGAGACAAGAGACCACTTCGCAGTCATATTTCATGCAAGAGCGGCGAAACCGGCTCCTGTACGAAAAACAGTGTCGTATAGAAAATTCCGTTCAATAGATATAGATACTTTCAAAAGTGACATCATGGCATCAGAAAAACTTCGTAATAGTTTGCAATGCACGGATGCTGACGATCTTGTCAGCATATACAACAGTGAACTTTCTGCATTGGTTGATAAACACGCCCCCTTACATACAAAAACGATCACATTAAGGCCTTCATGTCCCTGGTTTACAGAGGAACTCCACGATGCCAAACATATAAAGCGTAAATTTGAACGCAAGTGGAAAAAATCAAGATTAACTGTCGACCATGAAATATACAGGAGTCAGTGTGCCAAGGTTAATAAAATGTTGAAACAAGCACGGTTGACTACTTTTCTGATAAAGTAATATCTTGCGGTCGTGATCAAAAAAGCATGTTCAAAATCACTAAACACCTGCTTGAAGGCGATAGTGAAATAGCGCTTCCATCAGGCAAAAATCCCAATGAACTAGCACAGGAATTCAGTGACTTCTTCATTTCTAAGGTGGAAGGCATTAGAAATGACATATCCTCAAACTCCCAGTCGGAACTGGGTCCATTGAACATTGAAACAGAGAAACTCCCTCACATAAGCTGCTTGAACGATTTCTGTCCATCACATGAGAAAGAAGTCGAACAGTTCATTAAAAAAGGGCCAAATAAATCCTGTGAAATTGATCCAATTCCGACATGGCTACTGAAATCTTGTCTTAGTGAAATCCTACCAATAGTGACACAAATTGTAAATATTTCATTGGAAACAGGCAATGTACCAAAGTCATTCAAAATCTCCCGGGTAAGACCTTTGCTGAAACAACCAAGCCTTGATCAAAACACTTTGAAGAACTACAGGCCCATGTCAAACCTGCCTTATGTCTCGAAGATTCTGGAAAAAGTAGTAAATAGTCGAATTGATGAACATTTGACAAGTAATAACTTACACGAGGTACATCAGTCTGCGTACAGGAAGTTTCATTCCACAGAAACTGCCTTACTGGAAGTCCAAAACGATATACTCCAATCTCTGGATAAGAACAATGCTACAATCCTTGTGCTTTTGGACCTATCTGCTGCATTTGATACCATCGACCATAGAACACTTTTACAGCGTCTCGAATTTCATTTGGACTTACTGGAAAACCTCTCCAATGGATATCATCTTATCTTACCGACCGTTATCAAGCAGTATGTATCGATGGAAAACTATCCAACTCAGTGCTCATGAATTTCAGTGTTCCACAGGGGTCTGTTTTAGGCCCGAAATTTTACACTATGTATACCAAGCCTGTAGGAGCCATTTGTAAACACCATGGACTGAACCATCACTTTTATGCTGACGATTCCCAGCTTTACCTTTCATTCAAACCAAGCATTCAAGCTTCACAAGCAGAGACACTACTTCGAGTGGAAAACTGTCTATAAGACATTGTTGCTTGGATGCATGCCAATATGTTAAAACTCAATACTGATAAAACTGAAATGATTATGTTTTCTAGTCAGCGAAATTTGCAACACATTGAAAACATAAATGTGAAAGTAGGAGACTCAAATACAGAACCATCAACATGTGTGAGAAATCTAGGAGCTTTCCTAGACTCAAGAATGGATATGGACAAACATGTAAATTCTGTGACAAAATCATGTTATGCGCAGATCCGGCGGATTGGACACATTCGGCAGTATTTAACAACAGACGCCACGAAAACTCTCATAAACTCACTCATTACATCCAGGCTCGACTACTGTAATTCACTGTTGTACGGCGTGCCAAAATACACTTCCAATAAATTACAAACTATTCAAAACACAGCAGCTCGCATCATAACCAGAACATCCCGTTTCAGTCATGTAACGCCCATTCTAAAAGAACTTCATTGGCTACCAGTTCAAGAAAGAATAAAGTATAAAATACTGACTCACACATATCAAGCATTGAATGGAGAAGCACCGATTTATATGAGAAACTTGCTTGAGGTTTATATACCAAGGAGAAACTTACGGTCTAAATATGAAGCAGCTACTCTTGTGTTACCAAGAAGTCGAACTGTCACATACGGAGATAGAAGTTTCATGACTGCTGCCCCAAAACTTTGGAATTCTCTTCCATCAAATCTTAGAAGTGCAACAACATTGTGTTCTTTCAAAAAGGCTTTGAAGACACACCTTTTTAAATGTTCATATGGAACATAAATATCGAACTGTATCTGTGCTCAATCAGGATTAAGACTGCAAATGAACACATTTTATTTAATTATTACCTATATTTTAATTGTTATAATTTTAGATCCTAATATTTTATAGCATATTTAGAATCCATTTTAATTGTGTTTGCTAATTTTGTCTTGTTTTATCTCATTGTATGTGGAAGTTTTTATCAATATTTGTGATATTTTAGGCTGTAAAGCGCTTTTGAACGTTTTATTTTTAAATGAAAAGAGCGCTATATAAGTTTGGTATATAATAATAATAATAATAATTAATTAAGAAATCGATGAACAGTTCTCCATACAAATTAGACTTAAAATCTTTGACAACCCTAGGTTCAATATTATCGACACCAGCAATAAAATCATCAAGATCTCCGCATCTACTATTAAAATCCCCACAAATAAAAACAAGACCGGTATTCTGGTACAAATAAAAATATGTAAGAAGATTTTCAAAAAACACATTAGCATCGACTTGACGTGAGGAATTTTCCGGAGGAAGGTAACACACACATGGTAATATTGTCATTTTCTCTGTTTTGTGCACCATCTTTAACCATAAAATACCTTCGTTAGTATCACTTAATACTGAAATATCAAAAGTAGTGCACAAGTCATTTTTGATAAGGAAACCGACTCCACCGGAACCTGATCTTGCGTTCTTATGAATACGTAGACGGTTGTGCCCAAACCACTGGTATCCTTCAAGAGATAAAATGTCACTGTTCCTAAGGTGGGTTTCAGCGATGCCCACTATATCAAGATCACTATTTTCAATACAGGCGGCTCTTAACTGAAAATTGTCACTTAAAGGGATAGTTGACCAACCACGAACATTCCAGAAACCTGCTGATACCTATCGACGATATACGGATCTCTGAGGACCGTGCTGTGAACCCCTGTGTTGATTTTCTTGTTTACGCCTAGCTCCATGCGATTGATTGCGGTCAGTCTGTCTATTCTGAAGGTCACGTTCACCACGACTAGGCCTTGAGTCATGACCTTGTATACGCGTGTCACTACGGCCTGTATTCTGACGATTATTAGTGTTACGTACGATCCTGGAGCCACGAAGTGAGAGATTAGTATCACTATGTTTCAATGCAGTCAAAATAGCTCGAAAGTTATCTGCCATCACTCTGTCACTTTTAGACTGGTCATGATTTATATATACCTTGGAGTATTGTTGATTGTGTTTGAGTTTGTTTTTCACAGTCATGATCTTTTTCTTGTCACTGGCAGACTTAAACGTGATTACAATCACCCCAGGTCTATCATCGGAAGATTCCTTACGTTCAGCGGCAATAACGGACACGTCTCTGACTTTTAGTCCATCTCGAAATAACGTATTCACCTTAGTCTTAACGTTCTCATTGTTCGATTCCCTGAGATTACGTATCACAACATTGCGTGAAAGATCTGGTTGACAATTACTAGGTGAATTAGTGGATAGTGAGGACACTTTATTGTTTATATCGTCGATGTCTGAAGCCACATCTAACATAACAGAATCCTTCATAGTCTCAATATGGGAATCGACTTCTTTCCTGATTTCAGTGTTAATTCGCTTGTCTAGAAGTTGAGACACCTTGCTGGAAATACGCTGTTCCAGACCAGCCTCGAGTTGATCCATTCTGTCACTGAGATTTGCGTACATTAAATGTACATCTGCAGAAAGTTGCTTTATAAGCTGCTCCAGTGTGGAGTCCGCACTAACATGAATATGTGCATCCGTAACGACTAACCTACGAGGAGCTGGTACAGGAGTCTGGGGCGATCTTCTATTACTATATAGAGACCGCTTAGCTTTAACGGTTACACGTTCACTTTCCGCACACTCATCAGTGTTGGATCTAACCTTCTTCAGAAATGATTCAGCAGAAGAAGGTAATGATAGATTTCTTTTCCGTCCACCTGTTGTTGTACCTGGTGTATCCACACGTATAATTCGTTGCGAGCCCATGATAGACTCGACGTAATCTTCCGCATCGCTGTTGATTCCAGTTAACGTGTTTCCAGACGACATACTTTCACCAGTCGAGCTATACAGAAATCAAGTATATATCTCGTCACCCGTGCTGCCAATTCATGCGTGACGAACAGACGCTCAATGGGATGTTCTATACACTGGCTATTCACTGGTCAAAATCGAAAATTTAAAGTACAGGTGTGTTACTATAAATAGAAACACAGGTGATAACATTTGAGAAAAGATGTCTTCAAAAGCAACAAAATGCAAAAAGTTCACATTCAAGCTATTCGTATAAAATAGCACTCTATCTTACATTATGTCCATGCTAAGATTCCACGATAAAATGTATATAAAACGATCAAATTCACAAAATATCCTTCTCACTTTGTAAACAAACTGTCTTTACACACAGACGCTTGGTATCCATCTGACAGATGTTCCATTTTTTGACACAAATGTATGACAATCAGTGTTTCCAATCCGACCGTTAACAATTCTCAGTGTAGAAGATTTACAAAGATCAAGCAATTTAATACCGTGACTATTACTAACATTGTCAACGGAGGCCCGGTGCAAGGGTACATCGGGGATATAATCTGTATCGTCCGTATAACTGTTGGTTCGGTCATGTGTAATATAATCACACTTATTTCCTATTCTACTATTACAATCGCCTGTGACATATACAGATCCCAAGTTACTAAATGATATAGTATCTTCTTCTAAAATCTCGAATAGATCGACATTAACAGTATTATAGGCAGGGGAATCTTCACACCAGATATAAGTACCACATATATATACATCGTCATTTAAATGGAAACAGTTTCGATCAAGTTTTATCCAGATAATAGTATCAGAATAATTTTTAACAATTTCAATACCATCTTTCAGTGTGTCCTTATAATATAAAATAACCCCACCGCTACAACGTCGAGCATTACGATGCTGGAATTTCCTATAAAAAGTATGAGAAACATACCCGCTTAAGGAAATATCGCTACAAGAATGTGTCCATGATTCATAAAGGAAACACATATCATTGTTACATAGTAAATTTAAAAAGTCATCACTGTCTCTCTTACTACGGGTAAATCCATTAATGTTCCAGGATAGGATGTGAAGTTCACCCCCTGCGTGCTCCTAGTCTCGAACCGGTTTACCGTTCACGTACAGCGTATCGTACGCGATCTACGCCCTGTCCCCTTTCTCTCTGGCTTTTTACCTTCGGTTGTAACTTCCTCCGCTTCTCGATTATCTCCCTTGGGAATTGTTCAAACACTGCAAATAGTGTACCCTCCAGTTATTTCCAATTTCTGCGAACCATTTCTCTATCTTTAAATAATGTAAATTTTGCCACTACATTTCTGTTCTTGTCTCTATAAACCTGCCCCATCCTATGAACACGTTCTAATCCAATGCTGTCCGCTAAATCCTTTGCAATGTTCATAGTATCAATCATATGTGTCCTCAGTTTGGCCTCAATGTCCTCCGTTACCCCAGCATTGGCCTCCTGTATGTTTGTGAATATCAAATTATTTCTCATTGATTGCGATTGCAAATACACAACGTTATCTTTTAACTCAACATTTTCTTTCTGTAGTGAAATAATTTTGCTGGAATTCGTACTCACTTCAAAGTCAATGCTCTCCGCCTTCTCTCCCACCGTAGTAACTCTCTCTTCGACCCTTTTAGACCTGTTTTCCATGGAAATCCATAACTTTTTAAATTCCTGGTCGAATGACTCCACTTTCTGCTCCATAAGATCTAATGTTTCTAGCCTTTTCTCTACATTCCCTAGTCTCCCCTCTATTCTCTTTAAATACACCAATAAATCAGCGTTCGTTGTCTCCTGCATACTGGTACTACCCTCTGCCATAGTGTCTGGTTTTGATTTTGGTGGTATAATCACTATATCATTTAGTTTAAATACACAATCACTGTCTGCTTTATCATTATCATACAAAATGGAGTTAGTTTGGCTCAGTATTTCACTTACTACAACTTGTTGCTCTTTCTCCTCCGACGCGCCTCTTTGTTTGAAAAGTTTGGTGCTGTTATGTTTATCACTTTCATTACCACTACTATTCCGATCTTTACGTTTTTTATTTCCACCAGTCATTGTAGAACATGTTTATACTAAATAATATATCCAAATTAATAAATATTTGTATTATTATACGCTCACTATTTCCATTTTTCACATTGATTTTCACCAGCTCAAAAAAAGCGACCATTACCGCTTACATCACGTGATAGTAAAAAAATGTACAAAATGACCATTTTTTATAAACTTGGGGAATGAGGAAGACACCGTAATACCGTCATGGCTCTTCTGTTAAATATAATTATTGACGTGACTATTCAATTCAGAATATTAGATATACTGTCAACCGCCTGGCTAAGCTGTCCAAGTCCACTCGCTGTTTCCTAGCGTTGGTCTCAACTATTTTTTGTAAATGCTTTATGATATGACATGTTGTTCCTTTGTGTAGTATATGTGTTGTTTGAGCTGGTCATTTGTATTTGTCGGCAGATCCTGAGCCGTGGCCAAACATTGCTAAATATAGACAAATACATTTATGTATATAAAAGAAGTCATGTTGTATTGTAGCAGCCATGTTGTATTTCTTAGAGATTTAACAATCTTGTCAGATTTTATCGTTTAACTGCTATTGAAATGTGTTAGTATTGAAATGTGTTGGTATAGCTTCATTAAAAGAAGGATATTGGTTTAAAACTTTATTTTATTTTACATGGATTGCGAAGCAAGTTTGTTAACAACTTATATTAATCACTCTCGTTGGCGCTGATGAAAGCGTATATGTGGTCATTCGTGTGGGAGGAAACCGGAGTACCCGGAGAAAACTCACCTGTCCGAGCTGGCGACCACCGTACCATCTCACATATTTCCCGGTCCGAGGATCGAACCCGGGTTACATTGGTGAGAAGCGAGCGCGCTAACGACTGCGCTAATCGGACAGCCAATGAGGATATTGGTGTGTATATATGTAATCGAAGCCGTGTCGGTATTCCCTAAGTATATAATACTTATGACTATAATGTCCTTGCAAACCTATATACAGTAAGTTTTAATTACATTGTACATTATCTTGTCACATACAATCGCATACTTAACTACGCATAGTTTGTTCATCTAGTATTAAAACAGGCTTCTTCAACTCCATGTATAATGTATTTTGGCAACTATTCTAATTTGTAGTTGGCAATCATGAACGCTATCACTTGTTTATATATCTGCAACTAGAACACTATGATTAAATCAACATTTTATTTATATCAATTTAGGAATGTTGTAGAGTGTATGTTACGACCAAATTCAAGTACACGTTTGTCAAATAGGAAATTCCTACAGTGTTTTCTGGATTGCTCCGTCATGAATATGAATCAACGCAGCTTGACTATTTGCTATCTATTATAATTACCCAACATATGGTAAGTTTTATTTCACAAACGCCAATAGACCAGTTTGGTCCATGAGACAAAATAATTATAAACATTTACACATGGATAAAGTCACATGGTTGGTGAGCATGTTCACTGATATAAGTTATTTATCAACAATACTGTACATAATATACACAAATATACAGATATTCAACCTTGAAATTCAGCATATCAACAAGAGTTGGTTTAATTCACGTGTTTATATGTACATAGCCTTTCACATAATTCGTTCAGGGAGAAGGAAAACACATTAAGTTTGATATAATAAATCATTTCACAGCTTAAACGCTTTATAAATATATAATTCAAATTTGAAAAGTATTTTCGCATTTTGACTTAAAAAGTTGCATACATTTATGCTTACCAGCTCTATGAGAATACGACAGCAAGTGTATCGGATCAAATCGCCAAACTCATTTTCATGTTGCCATGGACACTACTAATCATGATATATACTAATTATTGTATTATGGTAGTTTGTATATATACATTCTTTTTGCCTCGTTCTAGATTAGAAAACTACAGGAGACGGCATGTGTGTTTGTGTGTTTGTGTGTGTGTGTGTGTGTGTGTGTGTGTGTGTGTACGCGCGTGTGCGTGTTTTACGTTCATTTATCGTCGCTACCGGTTGCCCATTTGAGCGATGCCTCTTGATGAAATTAGTCATTTCAGATTTTTGGAGGATAGTGCAATGATACAGACAGAGACCCATTCCTGGGTTCTTTTACGTGCACGGTGTAAAGCATCAACACGATACCTCGGTTTAGCATCCCATCTGAAAGACTGTTAATTTTATTAGAGTCAGACGGGGGATTATGGTAGTTTGTATATATATATTCTGTTTGCCACGTTCTAGATTAGAAAACTACAGGGGACGGAAGGTTTCATCTATAACAAGCTTTATAGCATAGCTTTATCTTGCGTTATTACAAACGTCTAGATTGTTTTGATCTTGCGCCATTATTAGTAGGTGGGCGGGGCTAATGTAGAAACAGTGTTGGGGTTTATTTAATATAGAGACATCAATCGCATGCGGTTAGAGGGCGCTGTCAAGTAATCCTGACAAATCATGCCGCCAGAGCAAAACAGTGTTACAGCTTTCGTATGATGTAAAGAGCTATGCCTCTTAAAAACACGGGATATAAATTTGAACATCTGAAAATATTGATTTGACATAATGGATCATAGCAGGTGATTGCATGCAATTCACCATCTTGTTTCCCCCATAATGGAAACGTTGCAAGAGATGTTGAAGGGGCATTCATTCTTTTCACAATCAGTATTTCGCAGAACACTTTATTCGGACCTAATATAATTTTGAACCAGGATAATACGGTAAACGAATTAAATACACTTGAAATCAGCAACAGCGCATTGGAAAACTAATCCATTCATGCTCCGATGACGTTTTGTTAGCTGTATAAACTGCCCCAGTATGTCCAGAATTGAGAACAATATACATCAGGGGCGTACCCAGGATTTTCTGAGGAGGGGTGCCGAGATTGGCTGGCCGAGCTAAAACAGCGTGGGTGTACACATTACTAGAAATGACCAGTTAAACTTTATTTTGATATACATGTATGGTAATTTTTGTTTAAAATCTATTACACATAAAATACTCTAATTTTACTTAAGTTAACTATCACAAGAGATATCAAGTCTGTCTTGCACTATAATATTATGTCTAGTATAGAGACTCTAGACACTATTCCGGTTTAGCACAACTTTTCATAAAGTTCACACAGGTCCACAATGTTGTATTTAGTCTCTTAGCACTCAGTCAGGATGTTCTTCAGCTCTAGTTTCCTGGCGTGTCTGTCTCCTAGCAAACTCAGAGATGACCTTCTCTGGGTCAACCTCAATGTCTCTGTGCACAGACATCAGCATTAACCCAGTGAGTCTGTCATTTTCCATGGTTGACCTCAGGCTGTTCTTCACCAACTTGAGCGTGCTGTTTGATCGTTCTGATGAGCAGGTGGTCACAGGCAGGGTGCAGAGAATAGTGATCAGTGTTCTCACATTTGGGAACAGGTGTTTGCTGGCATATGCAAGGGCTGCAGAGGGCGTCTTGGGGAGGTTGTCAGGCCCAGCAACATCCAGTTCAGCCTTCCACTTGACTCGCCAGCAGTGTACTTCACTCTTCACACTGCCTGGTGATGGTAGATCATCCTTGTACAAGTTGATCAGTAATGTCAGCTTCTCTTGGGCTTCATCTGGAGCGAGGGAGACAAAAGCAGCTGGCACAAGACACAGTCCCTGGATAGCCTGGACTTCTCACTCACAAGGTGTGAAAACTGATTATCCAATCAAAATGATTCATGCAAAGTGTCCAATCACAAGGTGTTACTCCACAGGGTGAGTGTGAAAACACCTTCCAGAGGTGAGAAAAGTTCTAAAGGAAAGGTGTGAATGATGCACAATAGGCATAAACACACCTTTCACACATGTGAAAAAGTTCTGAAGCACACATGTAAAGATGAGAAACAAGGCCAATAGTGTTTGATTATTATACACCACTGAAAGGTGACAAATTTTCAAAGAGTCATTTACAATAGGGTTTAGCATGATTGTTACACCTCTCAAAGGACGAGAACACTTCAACAGGTTATTACAATGGGACCTATTCAAAACTTTTTATGATAAATTTAGTCCAAGGTTGTTGAAGTTCAATCTTTACCGGTGCAAGTTTGGCTTTGGCCCCCCCCCCTGGGTACGCCCCTGTACATGTATATTGAATCAAATCAAATCAAATTGCAATGCGAGTGATTTGAAAGTCGGCAACCTAATAGAATACGAGAATTTTGTAATATTAGTGTCACCTATAATTATAATTAAAACACCATCGCTACGTCATACCCTTTGTACTTGCAGTCCATTATTATTAATATTGGACTGCTGTCAAATGGCCAGAGCATTATATTAAATCGTAGGCCTATCGGTACGAAATTAACAATTTTAATTAGTAGGATCTTGTTATATAAGTGTGTTTTAAGTACGGTATAAGCCTCAAACGGAACCGATATGCAAACTATTGGTATTGTCTTCGGCGATACGCGTCTCACACAGTCCAATATTTTAAATATTGGCTCGTTTTCGGCTTATATCCTATACATACATGTTATGAATTACAAAGGATATCACGGGCGCCCACCTGGTAAGCTTAATACAACAGTTAATATAAACATTCTTATAATTATATTCAGCTTGATTGTGAGTATACATTGTGAGACTACAATGGCATAATAGTATGTACCTTTTTGTGTGTGTATGTGTTACGTTTATTTATCGTCGCTACCGGTTGCCCATATGAGCGATGCCTCCTGAAGAGATTAGTCATTTTAGATTTTTGGAGGATAGTGCAATGATACAGACAGAGACCCATTCCAGAGTCTCATCTGGTTCTTTTACGTGCACGATGTAAAGCGCCGACACGAGACCTCGGTGTAAAGTACCAACTGAAAGACTGTTAATTTTATTAGGGTCAGACGGGGGGTCGAACCTGCGATCCCTATTTTACCAGTCCATCCATATTTAAATTACCTCTAAGAGATATTCTGACGTGATTACGTTTGTCGCATGGTTGAATCGAATAATAAACACGTGTCGCCTCCGGAGCTTGGCTAACCGTTTTCGGAAATTAATAATTTAGCTGAGAGTATGTTGATCGAAATGGCACCATTTATTGATGGAAACTAATTGTTCAAATTATTTCCGACTGTGCAGTATCAACGCAAAAGCTTGGAAGCATACTAGTATACAGTTGACTGGGTGGGATTTGACGTCGCTTTACGTAGAACATTGATTCGGAAGATTTGTGTGTTTATTATATATAATATCACACATGTTCATTCTTTAAAGTCATATTCATGTTCGAATTAATTGTCACCAGCTTAAAATAGATTTTCTTTTATGTTTTCCAATGAAAAACTCCATCTTACACCGCTTGTAACAGTGAAAGATGGCGTTTCCTCATACACCGGTTGCGTTTCGTATTCCTGCGCGGTGGATCTACTTTTCCATTTTAGCTATTTTCTGACTATCATCAACACTTAATTATTAAGTAATGTATTCTAATGAATTTGTTTAGTCTATAGTTTTTAATTTTGACAGCAAACAGAAATTTGAAAATTATACGGGCACTATCTCCCATTACGGACTTTCACACTAACATAAGTGGTTGTGCGGTTGTGTCAAGTAGTGCAATGAGGCTCCAGATAGGGCAGTTAAAATGAAACAAATTTGAAAACAAATATTATATTAGCCAAAGTCAATGGAAATCAAACAAGAAAACGGAGATTTGTGTTTATTAATGTAAGATTTTATTTCATCACGTGATCAACGAAATATGTATTTCCACTCGTTGCGTTATAAGCACAAATATCTTCTATACCATACAATGAGAGACAATACTGTTAATTGATTACCTCCCTTGATAGATAAAGTCCGATTTATCCCGAAATGTATATTGTCCTTTCTGTTGGAATCCTTGGTTTTTACTGTTGTTTTCTAACCAGATGTTACGTCCCACAAGACGCTAAATCCTGTTATTATTTTATAACAAATTGGTATAGTAAAGTATTCATTGAATATGTCGAGATTTAGTAATTTAATAATTATAAGATGGGAAAACGGATGGAAATAGATAGTCTGTGGTGCAGAGGAAACAATGATAAAAACAGAGGAACCAATTAAGAGGACTAATGTACTTTGATGAGTATTCAGGGGCAGTAACTGACTAAATGTTTCTCTTTGTATTCGTTACCAAACCAGTTTTACGCAGGTTTTGCAGTCAAGAATTTATTTTTGAAAAAATATAATTTTATTTTGACGAGACTAGTATTTATAAGATATATTATGCCAGCATCTTCCTGTCATATACATGTACATTAAGATATATTATGCCAGCATCTTCCTATCATATACATGTACTTTAAGATATCTTATGCCAGCATCTTCCTATCATATACATGTACTTTAAGTTATATTATGCCAGCATCTTCCTATCATATACATGTACTTTAAGATATATTATGCCAGCATCTTCCTATCATATACATGTACTTTAAGTTATATTATGCCAGCATCTTCCTATCATATACATGTACATTAAGATATATTATGCCAGCATCTTCCTATCATATACATGTACTTTAAGTTATATTATGCCAGCATCTTCCTGTCATATACATGTACTTTAAGATATATTATGCCAGCATCTTCCTGTCATATACATGTACTTTAAGTTATATTATGCCAGCATCTTCCTATCATATACATGTACTTTAAGTTATATTATGCCAGCATCTTCCTGTCATATACATGTACTTTAGGATATCTTATGCCAGCATATTCCTGTCATATAAATGTACATTTGCCTTGTTAAGGTTATCATCAACGAACATGTTTGATTTAATTGTAAACAAGCCTCAGCGGCTTCCTTTCATATCGTTCCTATTGACAGCAATTTCAAAGAATCGATTTGCATTTTGAAAGAAACTATGGCGACGACAAGATTGAATTTGGAATAACCCCATGTAGCTATCGTACGGGGGCATGTTTAGTCTATGTATTGGAAACATTACTTCATGGATACGATGCGGCACCGGCATTTGTTTCAGTCGATGATTCCTGCAATTATATGAATGTTTTTAGCACCAATTAGTGAAATACATTTCGTGCTGAGCAGCTTCTTGGAATGTATTACGGAACCGTGTGCGCGTAATTCTATCTCACTTAAATACGTTTCCGCGGGGGGAGTAATTGTAGCCAATAAAACAATGATAATCATTCATTCCAGGAACTATCTCTTGTCATTCTTGATATGGAACATTCTTCATTCCAGGAACTATCTCTTGTCATTCTTGATATGGAACATGCTTCATTCCAGGAACTATCTCTTGTCATTCTTGATATGGAACATTCTTCATTCCAGGAACTATCTCTTGTCATTCTTGATATGGAACATGCTTCATTCCAGGAACTATCTCTTGTCATTCTTGATATGGAACATTCTTCATTCCAGGAACTATCTCTTGTCATTCTTGATATGGAACATGCTTCATTCCAGGAACTATCTCTTGTCATTCTTGATATGGAACATTCTTCATTCCAGGAACTATCTCTTGTCATTCTTGATATGGAACATGCTTCATTCCAGGAACTATCTCTTGTCATTCTTGATATGGAACATTCTTCATTCCAGGAACTATCTCTTGTCATTCTTGATATGGAACATGCTTCATTCCAGGAACTATCTCTTGTCATTCTTGATATGGAACATGCTTCATGCACATTCTTCATTCCAGGATCTATCTATAGTCATTCTTGATATGGAACATTCTTCATTCCAGGAACTATCTCTTGTCATTCTTGATATGGAACATTCTTCATTCCAGGAACTATCTCTAGTCATTCTTGATATGGAACATTCTTCATTCCAGGATCTATCTCTTGTCATTCTTGATATGGAACATTCTTCATTCCAGGAACTATCTCTTGTCATTCTTGATATGGAACATGCTTCATTCCAGGAACTCTCTCTTGTCATTCTTGATATGGAACATTTTTCATTCCAGGAACTATCTCTTGACATTCTTGATATGGAACATACTTCATTCCAGGAACTATATCTTGTCATTCCTGATATGGAACATTCTTCATTCCAGGAACTATCTCTTGACATTCTTGATATGGAACATTCTTCATTCCAGGAAATATCTCTTGTCATTCTTTATATGGAACATGCTTCATTCCAGGAATTATCTCTTGTCATTCTTGATATGGAACATGCTTCATTCCAGGAACTATCTCTTGTCATTCTTGATATGGAACATGCTTCATTCCAGGAACTATCTCTTGTCATTCTTGATATGGAACATGCTTCATTCCAGGAACTATCTTGTGTCATTCTTGATATGGAACATTTTCTATTAACAGCGTATGTGTTTATATTAAAATATCAAATACTTTGCTGATTGTACAATTGTACATCATTGAGTATATTGAAATGTCTGCGAATGTTCACGTTTGATAAAAATATCAATTCATAATGTTCACTGTAGACATTAGCTAAAATACAGTTTTATCATTCGCATTAATTGTCTAGTATTCATTTCGTCACAAGCTTAAAGCAGCATTACATCGTAATAAAGAATGTTTTGGGTAAAATATAAATACTAATGTGTGTGTGTTTACAAAAATCGAAATAGTCGCTCAGAAACGATAAAATTCCAATAAATTAAAACCGTCGTATACGTGAATTTGTTTATCAACACACCAAATGTAAACACGCACAGCGCGCATGCGTGAAACAACAGAGGATGTAGAAAACAACGTATATATTTTGAACATGAAAGACTATCTATCTATCTTCCTCTAATGTCGAACTTAGCTAACAGAGGTATGAATCAACATATCAAGTAATTTAATTAAACGACAACGTGGGACAAATGGGGACGATTCATTCCGAATGTAAACAAGTGCGGACGATGCATTCCGGTTGTAAACAAGTGCGTGACTGATCGACTCGGGAAGTCCTACTTTCGGTTTCGAGTTTGTTTTAACGCAAAAAACACTGCTTACCAAATGAACATAAGCATACAAAGTATAATGTTAGAATGTTTAGCAGCATTGCTACCCATACGTAAAAATTGAATTTTTCAAATATATTTTATTTCATACGATGCAATACTGCTTTAAAATAACTTGAAGAACTAAGCATTTAAAAACCAACAATGGTAACACTACTTTTTAATTTGAAGCTCTCATCATATTCAATATGTTTGACTGTAAACGCTATTGAAAAACTTATGAGACAGCTATTAAAAGTCCACATGCACTGCGTAATAATTAGGTTTAAGAGTAACTCATTCGGATTACGTTTACTTGTATCACTTTTGCAAGGTGCGTGTAACGTCACAATGACCATTTGCCAGTTTTTTTATAGGAATACATTGTATCAGCCGGCAACCAAACAGCTCAACTAGTAGCATATAAATGAAGTACAATTAAAATAAGGAGGTTCGATCCCCCGTCTGACCCTATTAAAATTAACAGTCTTTCAGATGGGATTTTAAACCGAGTTTAGGTGCTCAGCTGACTCGAGCTATATACTATTTAATCAAATCAAAATATTCACTTTCTTACATTTCCACTTGCAAATGGGGGTAACTAAGTAAAGAGATGCAACTTGTGCACACATTTCCATAGTTTTTAGCTTATATTTAAAGAATATTAGGCACTTGTTGCTGCTATGTTAATCATTTCACAAGCATACAACAACCAAATGTTACGTTAAGGGCATAAAGAAAAGTATTGTAGTGTCAGACAGACATGTCCCGCAAAAATCATTTTGTCACAAAATGATATTTCCTCACAGTAACCGATTTCCCCAGATATATGGGTTTAAAAAAAGTTGTCAAACTTTATTTATTTTACAACGCTTGCAAAGCAAGTTCTAACAACTTATATTAATCACTCTCGTTGGCGCGGATGAAAGTGTATATGTGGTCATTCGTGTGGGAGGAAACCGGAGTACCCGGAGAAAACCCACCTGTCCGATCTGGCGACCACCGTACCATATACTATTAGGTAGTCCAGTTTGACAGTGAATGAGGATAATCGATGTGTTGATAGCAATCGGCGGTTGGTCAGAGATTAATTAGTGCCATGTTGATGGATATCACTTGTCCATACATAGAAGCTATTATTTCTCCATGATATACTAGGTATCATTGATTAAATCCTGTATTAATGGTGAAATTATATGAATAGCATGTCGTTATAATTGCTTAGATCATGCACGCCTACTTCAGCTTAATGAGGGACCTCGCTGGCTTTTCTATTACCTCCCTTGGCTGATACCCGAATTATCCCTACATGCATAGCGGTCCTTACAGTTCTTTCCTAACCAGATGTTGCGTTTATGATAAATGTGATTTCATCCAAATCATGTTCGTTAATTGATAAAAAATGTTTATAGATTTATTACCCATTAGATATACTGTAGGATATTTGTCGAGATATAGTAACATACTTGGAAGAAAATTGATAGCATGTTGTGCAAAGGAAGCAACGATAAACACAGAGGAAGCATGTTGCGAGGACCTACATACGTTTAGGGAGTATTCAGGGGAAGAAACTAACCGATGTATCTCGTTGTGAAACAAGTTCATGTGACCTCATTCCTTGTGGAATTCATTGCAACGACGAAGTTGAAATATGTAATTATAATTTAAGTGTCTTGCGGCAAGGCACTATGCCACCGTGGTTCGTGTGAGCTCGAACTCACAACAGCTCGGTTACGAGGCATGTACAGGATCCGGCGATACAGATCCTCCATGGCCATTCTAACCAACCAATCACTAGTTTGCTTCGCAATGTATTGCTATACTGATTTGCAGTCAGTAGATGCTTTCCCGATAATTAATAGCTATGGAACGACCGCTGTATATAGACAGGCACTTATAAAATAAATGACATTTACAAGATCTCCATCATAAATGGCTTTGGATAAAAGAACATTTACTTGGTTCTATGAAGACATCTATTTCATTAGTAGCATACACCAGGAAGCATTGTTGGAAGAAATTCCTGTTTTTCATTGGATTTATCACGATATTTACATCTCTATAATAGTATATTAACCTCATACTTAAGCATATTCATGTCAATACACGATTCAAAATAATGGTCAATGATAATATGTGTGGAGCAGACCAGTCCCGTAATATTCAGAGATTCCATTTTAGTTATATAAATTTATTTTAGCTCGATTGCGAAACAGTTCTTTCAACTTATATTAATCACTCTCGAGACCTCATTCATTTTGGAATGTATCGCCATGAAGGAGATAGAAGAGGCAATGTGGAATTTAAATGCCTTGCCTAAGGGCGCTATCGAAACGGCTCCAGCGGGGCTCGAACTCCGGGCCTTTCGCACATGAAGCGAACGCGCTTCCACTACGGTATCACGACTTCCACTAGATTCGATTTTACTGAATGAATTAGCAACTATGCTGGTGGTAGTAACGTATATTTTTCTCCGAATAATCTGTGTAATCCCCAACACATTACGGATCTTCTGTGACTGCTAATCAGCAATTAATGAGTGTTATATATAGCCAGTTGGTTTAAACATATTAATTCATTCATAATATACAGTACATATAAATTGTATACAGAATGAAAATGGATTTAATCGAAAGCTTAAAACATATTGATAGTATCTCCATTACATATATAAATGTGTGCACTATAGGCGACTAAGACGTAAACGTATGATACAGCCAGTTAACAATCTGCAACTTACAAACACAAATATGGTGCCATTGTAAATTTCAACAAACATGCAAACACTTGGCCACCTTGCATACAAACGTAGCCCAAGAAGAAGCAACGATAGTATCAGTCACAACCGTAGTCGCTAATCCCTAATCACATTTCTGGGAATCCAGATCAACGATAGATCCAGAGCAAAATGGCCAACACCTAGGAAATATAAGTTAGGTTGCATCCTGACAGAATGGACGTTGTTGAAGCAAGGTACATAGATCTATAAATATTGATCTCTATATTTCAAGACTTAGATATGAATTTGTCCGATTAGCGTAGTGGTTAGCACGCTCGCTTCTCACCAATGCAACCCGGGTTCGATCCCCGGAGAAGGAAGTATGTGATATGGTACGATGGTCGCCAGATTGGACAGGTGGGTTTCCTCACCACACGAATGACCACATATACGCTTTCATCCACGTCATCGAGAGTGATTACTATAAGTTGTTAAAGCTTTTTTCGCAATCGTTGTAAAATAAATAACGTTTAAACGTTTTAGATGTGAATGAAATGTACAAGAATATATGAGGATCACGTTAACTGGTTGATATATGAGGATCGCGTTAACTGGTTGATATATGAGGATCACGTTAACTGGTTGATATAGGAGGATCGCGTTAACTGGTTGATATAGGAGGGTCACGTTAACTGGTTGATATAGGAGGATCACGTTAACGTTAACTGGTTGATATAGGAGGATCACGTTAACTGGTTGGTATATGAGGATCACGTTAACTGGTTGATATAGGAGGATCGCGTTAACTGGTTGATATAGGAGGGTCACCTTAACTGGTTGATATAGGAGGATCACGTTAACTGGTTAATATAGGAGGATCACGCTAATGTTAACTGGTTGATATAGGAGGATCACGGTAACTGGTTGATATAGGAGGATCAGGTTAACTGGTTTATAAAGGAGGATCATGTTAACTGGTTGGTATTGGAGGATCACGTTAACTGGTTGATATAGGAGGATCACGTTAACTGGTTGATATAGGAGGATCACGTTAACTGGTTGGTATAGTAGGATCACCTTAACTGGTTGATATAGGAGGATCACGCTAATGTTAACTGGTTGATATAGGAGGATCACGGTAAATGGTTGATATAGGAGGATCAGGTTAACTGGTTGATATAGGAGGATCATGTTAACTGGTTGATATAGGAGGATCAGGTTAACTGGTTGGTATTGGAGGATCACGTTAACTGGTTGATATAGGAGGATCATGTTAACTGGTTGATATAGGAGGATCACGCTAATGTTAACTGGTTGATATAGGAGGATCACGCTAATGTTAACTGGTTGATATAGGAGGATCAGGTTAACTGGTTGATATAGGAGGATCAGGTTAACTGGTTGATAAAGGAGGATCATGTTAACTGGTTGGTATTGGAGGATCACGTTAACTGGTTGATATAGGAGGATCACGTTAACTGGTTGATATAGGAGAGTCACGTTAACTGGTTGATATAGGAGGATCACGTTAACGTTAACTGGTTGATATAGGAGGATCACGTTAACTGGTTGGTATAGGAGGATCACGTTAACGTTAACTGGTTGATATAGGAGGATCACGTTAACGTTAACTGGTTGATATAGGAGGATCACGTTAACTGGTTTGTATAGGAGGATCACGCTAACTGGTTGATATAGGAGGGTCACCTTAACTGGTTGATATAGGAGGATCACGTTAACTGGTTGATATAGGAGGATCACGCTAATGTTAACTGGTTGATATAGGAGGATCACGGTAACTGGTTGATAAACGAGGATCATGTTAACTGGTATATATATGAGGATCAGGTTAACTGGTTGATAAAGGAGGATCATGTTAACGGGTTGGTATTGGAGGATCACGTTAACGTTAACTGGTTGATATAGGAGGGTCACGTTAACGTTAACTGGTTGATATAGGAGGATCACGTTAACTGGTTGATATAGGAGGATCACGTTAACTGGTTGGTATAGGAGGATCACGCTAACTGGTTGGTATAGGAGGATCACGTTAGCTGGTTGGTATAGGAGGATCACGCTAACTGGTTGATATAGGAGGATCACGCTAACTGGTTGATATAGGAGGATCACGTTAACCGGTTGATATAGGAGGGTCACGTTAACGTTAACTGGTTGATATAGGAGGATCACGTTAACTGGTTGGAATAGGAGGATCACGCTAACTGGTTGGTATAGGAGAATCACGCTAACTGGTTGGTATAGGAGGATCACGTTAACTGGTTGGTGTATGAGGGTCACGTTAACTGGTTGGTATAGGAGGATCACGTTAACTGGTTGGTATATGAGGATCACGTTAACTGGTTGATATAGAAGGATCACGTTAACTGGCTGATATATGAGAATCACGTTAACTGGTTGATATAGAAGGATCACGTTAACTGGCTGATATATGAGAATCACGTTAACTGGTTGATATAGAAGGATCACGTTAACTGGTTGATATAGGAGGATCACGTTAACTGGTTGATATATGAGTATCACGTAAACTGGTTGATATATGAGGATCACGTTAACTGGTTGATATATGAGGATCACGTTAACTGGTTGATATATGAGGATCACGTTACCTGGTTGATATAGGAGGGTCACGTTAACTGGTTGATATAGGAGGATCACGCTAACTGGCTGATATAAGAGGGTCACGTTAACTGGTTGATATAGGAGGATCACGCTAACTGGCTGATATAAGAGGGTCACGTTAACTGGTTGATATAGGAGGATCACGTTAACTGGCTGATATAAGAGGGTCACGTGAACTGGTTGATATAGGAGGATCACGCTAACTGGCTGATATAGGAGGGTCACGTTAACTGGTTGATATAGGAGGGTCACGTTAACTGGTTGATATATGAGGATCACGTTAACTGGTTGATATAGGAGGGTCACGTTAACTGGTTGATATAGGAGGATCACGCTAACTGGCTGATATAGGAGGATCACGCTAACTGGTTTATATAGGAGGTTCACGTTAACTGATTTATATAGGAGGATCACGTTAACTTGTTTATATAGGTTGCTGATTAAGTTACATTCTACAACATTGTACATGTACATTGAATGGAGTAGATGACGACGTGTTTACTGTTTAATTCATCGCATCTGAACGTCAACTAAGGACTATCATTCGGAGAAATGCCTGTACCTGAACACAATAGCAAATGTTTGTGTTCACACTACATTGATATGTCAACCGCCATGTCACGTGTGTGTGTTTTACGTTTATTTATCGTCGCTACCGGTTGCCCATATGAGCGACGCCTCCTGAAGAGATTAGTAATTTTAGAGTTTTGGAGGATAGTGAATTGATAGACAATGCACTATAACTAATAGGAAAAGGAAGTGCACGGATTGACATATGTCTGAAATTAAGAGTAGGAAACGAAATAGGAATGAATGTTGAAAAGGGAAGAAGTGAACATGAATAGAATAATGTAATAGTCACTGAGATTGTGAATATGCATATGCTAGAAGCAGAGAAGACCAACTGTTCTAATGGGATAAATGTATAGATCAAGATTTATAGAATAGATATAATTGTAAATTTAATAACGGAAGTATTTGGACACGGTCGTGCACGCACCGTGGGTAAAATGTCCCAGTAGAATGAATTTCTATTATTTCCATTCAATGAAATGCAAAGAAAATTCTTTTGAATATTATTGAACGTTTAGGACATGTACAGCATTAGACGAATGTACCCATATATCATTGCAAGAAATTATATGTTTCCGTTGCATAGACCTGTTTGTTTTGTCATAACATTTATTTTCACATAATGAATGTACAATAAATAGCTGTAATGAGACTATGAACCTGCTTCGCTTAAGAGATGAAGATATAGCCGAAAATAGAGACAAAGAAAGAAGTAAAATGATAATAAATTGTAACTGAAACAAATCACTTGGAATAGGCAGCACTGATTGTCCTAAATTAACACCACACTTGTATTGAAATAGTCTATACAATCCTTGGAATCCTTTGCAGACAGACAGACAGACAGACAGACAGACAGACAGACAGACAGACAGATAGACAGATAGACAGATAGACAGATAGACAGATAGACAGACAGACAGACAGACAGACAGACAGACAGACAGACAGACAGACAGACAGACAGACAGACAGATAGACAGATAGACAGATAGACAGATAGACAGACAGACAGACAGACAGACAGACAGACAGACAGACAGACAGACAGACAGACAGACAGACAGACAGACAGACAGACACAGACAGACAGACAGACAGACAGACAGACAGACAGACAGACAGACAGACAGACAGACAGACAGATAGACAGATAGACAGATAGACAGATAGATAGATAGATAGATAGATAGATAGATAGATAGATAGATAGATAGATAGATAGATAGATAGATAGATAGATAGATAGATAGATAGATAGATAGATAGATAGATAGATAGATAGATAGATAGATAGATAGATAGATAGATAGATAGATAGATAGATAGATAGATAGATAGATAGATAGATAGATAGATAGATAGATAGATAGATAGATAGATAGATAGATAGATAGATAGATAGATAGATAGATAGATAGATAGATAGATAGATAGATAGATAGATAGATAGATAGATAGATAGATAGATCTTAGGGAAATAACTCGAAATAACACTCTTCTGCAATATATTCCACAAAACCATCTAGAAACACTTTGGAAAATTGCTCAGTAAAAGCATGTCTGTCTAGAAGATGAATCTTACAGTGTATCTCTAAATAATGAGTATTAGTTTATATCTAGCGGTGACTGCTATTATTTCACATAGAACTGCTCAATTAGTATCGAGAGTACGATTCGTTATTAGCTGTATCTTTATCTATGTCTGTTCCAGTGCGAGTATATGGACATTCTGCTTTTGTGATCTTAGATGTGTATCACCATTTGTCTCATCAATCTCGGTATATTAATATGGCTTAACCCTTTCCTTAATAGAGATTTAGGTTAATATACTATTATATCTCCATACACACGACAGCCATTTAGCTACCATGCAGTTTATAAGTAGTCGCCACATCTATCCCACCTCCATAGATATTACTGGGACTACATGAGACTTTGGCCTTTATTATGAACATTGGTTTGGCTACTATATTGTCAATGTATGTCGTATTGGTAATGGCGTCAAGAGGTGCTTCTATGAGGGAAAGGGTTACGTTTATGGTGCTTATTCTTCATTAAGAAAGTTAACACTGACTCATTGCCCTGTATACAAATGTAGCACATGCACTTGTAATAATTCAATCCTTACCATCAAGCATCTTCCAAATTGTATTGTATTAGTTTATACACATTTATTTTAGCTCGATTGCGAAACAAGTTCCTACAACTTATATCAATCACTCTCGAGACCTCATTCCTGATGGAATCCATCGCCACGAGGGAGAGAGAAGAGGCAACGTGTAACTTAAATGCCTTGCCTAAGGGCACAATCGTAACGGCTCCAGCGGGGCTCGAACTCCGGACTTTTCGCACCTGATGCGAACGCTCATCTACTGCGCTATCACGACTTCCACGTACTGGTATTGTGTTGCCAGGTCCCCTAAACTAGGGTGTCCTATGTGTAACCACCCTTACCATGCCTGTCGTGTTACCCGCTAAGGGGCATCCGTGGTCGAGTGGCTAAGGACATTTACTTCAAATAGCATGCCACTCACAACGATGTAGGTTCGAATCCGACTGGGAGTGTCGAATTCCTTCATGAGAGGAAGTTATCATAAAATACTGTCTAGCTTGACTGCGGAATTGCTCCAAAGCACATGGAATTGAACTATTGTTTCTATTGGGGGGTGGTATTACAATTTGTGATCGAGCATCTGTCGCGAGTACTAATTTATCTATTGCTATATACATGTACGCTAAATTAATTTTAATAATTGCTATTATTACAGTTTCTATTAATAGTATATGGAGGTATAAATACAAACCCAGGCCAACTAACAATTATACAGACGGATATGTAGTCCAGTGGTAACACGCTGGACTGGTAATCCAGGGATCGCAGGTTCGATCCCCCGTCAAACCCTAATAAAATTAGCAGTCTTTCAGATGGGACTTTAAACCGAGGTCTCGTGTCGGTGTCTTACACCGTGCACGTAAAAGAACCAACGGAGATTTTGGAATGGGTCTCTGTCTGTATCATGCACTATCCTCCAAAATCTAAAATAACTAATCTCTTCAGGAGGCGTCGCTCATATGGGCAACCTGTAGCGACGATAAATAAACGTAAAACACACACACTAACAATTATAATATTATTTATATTGAATGATTTGCTTTGGAAAAAGATGAACACTATTAACGACAATGTTCTTGATTTCGGTATGTTATACTTCACAGAAAACCATACGCGGTATTTCGATGTGGCCACGTTTTAAAAAGTCGCACGTTATACCGCATTCATTGGAGTGTATTGTGTCACGTGCACTGACTGACTTTTGTGAAATAGACTATGTTTTACCTGGAAAGTGTACACGCCCAAGGCAATGATTGACTCTCCGAAGCATGTAATTGATACTTACATTGGTAGCACAACTGGCCTAGATGTGAAATGTGTATTACGACATGACGACATTTATACCTGTATAAGATTCACATATGTTTGTGTCCCCTTGAAAGAATGACTTATTGTAAACGGAGTTATTACTCGAGTACTATTCACACTAGAATGGATCGATGTCTTTAATTTAGTACTCGTTGAATTTCCTTATTCGAGAGATATTTAATTTTGACGTCAATGATTGAGTTATATAGATCATACTAGAGATACGCTTTGACTTTGGATTAACGCATGTTTCGTGACCTAATTCATTACACGTGCCATCTACGTGTAGTTGGAGAGCTGTGTGTCAATCTACGTTTCCTATACAACTGAATATACGAGAGTAGTTACACGTTATTTTATATTTTGACTTTGGATTAACGCATGTTTCGTGACCTAATTCATTACAAGTGTCAGCTACGTGTAGTTGGAGAGCTGTGTGTTAATCTACGTTTACTATACAGCTGAATATACGAGAGTAGTTACACGTTATTTTATATTTTGACTTTGGATTAACGCATGTTTCGTGACCTAATTCATTACACGTGCCATCTACGTGTAGTTGGAGAGCTGTGTGTCAATCTACGTTTCCTATACAACTGAATATACGAGAGTAGTTACACGTTATTTTATATTTTGACTTTGGATTAACGCATGTTTCGTGACCTAATTCATTACAAGTGTCAGCTACGTGTAGTTGGAGAGCTGTGTGTTAATCTACGTTTACTATACAGCTGAATATACGAGAGTAGTTACACGTTATTTTATATTTTGACTTTGGATTAACGCATGTTTCGTGACCTAATTCATTACACGTGCCATCTACGTGTAGTTGGAGAGCTGTGTGTTAATCTACGTTTACTATACAGCTGAATATACGAGAGTAGTTACACGTTATTTTATATTTTGACTTTGGATTAACGCTTGTTTCGTGACCTAATTCATTACAAGTGTCAGCTACGTGTAGTTGGAGAGCTGTATGTTAATCTACGTTTACTATACAGCTGAATATACGAGAGTAGTTACACGTTATTTTATATTTTGACTTTGGATTAACACATGTTTCGTGACGGTTAGTTTCGTGACCTAATTCATCACACGTGTCAGCTACGTGTATGCGGAGAGTTGTGTGTTAACCTACGTTTCCTATACAGCTGGATATACGTGAGTAGTTACACATTGTTTTAAATTTTCCAATTTATAAATGTCACAGAGAACATGCACGAGGAAAGACATTTGATGTGTGATAAGAATCATATGGCTGTAGATTATTTACATTCGTAACCCTTTGCAACCCTGCACAACGATAACATTTCCACAGCTAATTGATAAGATGGGACATAATTTAATACTATTGTATACGATATGGTTTAGTTTTTACATAATGCATGTAGTGTAGTAGTTGTATATATATATATATATATATATGAGTAGTTACACATATAATCTTAATATTAATCTTCATATAATAGAGGATATTAAATAAAAGATTAACTCTTTCAGCGCCGAATAAATTCAGAGCATGTGCAAACAACATAGATCCAGATCAGCCGCGGCGTAACGCCGCGTCTGATCAGGATCAGACGCCGCGTCTGATCAGGATCTATGTTGTTTGCTATTCGGACAGGTGCTTCAGCTCCACTGTCTGAAGAGCAATCAGCATATAGCCTGATCAGACGGCATGTTCTGTTCTGTCCGATCGGGTTCTCTACTTTTTTTACAAAGTTGCTTTTTTGCGACATTGTCGGTGAAAGAGTTAATTAATATATATATTAAATAAATGATAATGATAATAACCGGTGACAGTTGACTCAGCCAGTAGCGCGTCCCATTCGTTCTGTTCTGTTCTAACCATACAGAAACAATTTTATTAGACACAAACTATTACAGATTTTAGTCTTTAACATAATTATGTACAACGAAATTATTAACAATCAAGTCCAAATAATTTATAAAGAAAATATATAAAATCAAATATTATGATTAGTTACATATATACGTGGTACGCAATAGTAATACTAATTTATATCTACCATTGAGCCGAATATAATGTCTTTTGTTTTGATTATAGTATATATATACGATGTACGTTTCAATTCTACAAACTAATTCAGGCAAATGGAGTGTTTGATCAGACAGAGCAGGAAAACAAGTTGTCTTACATTGAGATCAATTGAATTGTGGCAACCATATGTCAAAAGACATCTTAACACTGAACAATACGGTTAACATTACCACTGCATCAACGCCATGAACAATATGGTTAACATTATCACTGAACCAACGCCATGAACAATATGGTTAACATTATCACTGAACCAACGTCATGAACAATATAGTTAACATTATCACTGAACCAACGCCATGAACAATATAACCACTGAACCAACGCCATGAACAATATGGTTAACATTATCACTGAACCAACGCCATGAACAATATGGTTAACATTATCACTGAACCAACGCCATGAACAATATGGTTAACATTATCACTGAACCAACGTCATGAACAATATAACCACTGCATCAACGCCATGAACAATATGGTTAACATTATCACTGAACCAACGCCATGAACAATATGGTTAACATTACCACTGAACCAACGTCATGAACAATATAACCACTGCATCAACGCCATGAACAATATGGTTAACATTATCACTGAACCAACGCCATGAACAATATGGTTAACATTATCACTGAACCAACGCCATGAACAATATGGTTAACATTATCACTGAACCAACGCCATGAACAATATAATCACTGAATCAACGCCATGAACAATATGGTTAACATTATCACTGAACCAACGCCATGAACAATATGGTTAACATTATCACTGAACAAACGCCATGAACAATATAACCACTGCATCAACGCCATGAACAATATGGTTAACATTATCACTGAACCAACGCCATGAACAATATAACCACTGAATCAACGCCATGAACAATATGGTTAACATTACCACTGAACCAACGCCATGAACAATATGGTTAACATTATCACTGAACCAACGCCATGAACAATATAACCACTGCATCAACGCCATGAACAATATGGTTAACATTATCACTGAACCAACGCCATGAACAATATAACCACTGAATCAACGCCATGAACAATATGGTTAACATTACCACTGAACCAACGCCACTAACTGAACATTCAAGAACATTAATGGTTCCAGTGGCAATATCAAATAATAGTATTTCACTTCAGTCGTATGACTTTCACACGCTGACTACTTTTACTGATCATTTTGGGGTATCTTGTGTTAAGATGGATTTCAATTCCAATAGTCGGTTCTCGTGTAGAACATTATAAACATAATATGCGAAACTGATCATTCATTTCTTAATTATCATAATAATTATATATTGCTTCTTCGTTATTTACTGGTCCCACTCGATATGTGAAATATGTATATAAATAGAAAACCAATAAAATAAACACGATATAGGTGATCCAGGTATTTGGTACTGGTTCAACGCGATATGTGAAATATGTATATAAATAGAAAACCAATAACATAAACACGATATAGGTGATCCAGGTAGTTGGTATCGACCAGGTATAATGCGATACAATCACTTAGTCAAAATAAAAAGCGTGTTTCACTATATCTTAGTGTAATGGCATCGTCCTCAATATCGCGTTGCATTTACTGGGTCCAGCGCGATATGTGAAATATGTATATAAACAGAAAACCAATAACATAAACACGATATAGGTGATCCAGGTAGTTGGTATCGACCAGGTATAATGAGATACAATCACTTAGTCAAATTAAAAGCGTGTTTCACTATATCTTAGTGTAATGGTATCGTCCTTAATATTGCGTTGCATTTATACCGATACATATTTAGCCTGGCAAACTATTGCAACAGTATAGTAACTGTCTGTCGAAATTATAAGCCTTGCAATAGTTCAGAAATACGGATAACATCTAGAGAGCGCAACCAGCAGATACGAAAGCAATATCCATGGGAAATCCTACTTGAATATGTGTCACTAAAGAGATCAACCAACACTGAGATATAGTTGATATGTTTAATATTGAATGGTTGGCATAATTATGACCATGGCTGGCAATGATTGACCAATGAGATCAACCAACACTAAGATATAGTTAATATGTTTAATATTGAATGGTTGGCATAATTGTGGACATGGCTGGCAATGATTGACCAAAGAGATCAACCAACACTAAGATATAGTTAATATGTTTAATATTGAATGGTTGGCATACTTGTGGACATGGCTGGCAATGCTTGACCAAAGAGATCAGCCAACACTAAGATATAGTTAATATGTTTAATATGGAATGGTTGGCATAATTGTGGCCATGGCTGGCAATGATTGACCAACACTAAGATATAGTTAATATGTTTAATATTGAATGATTGGCATAATTATGACCATGGCTGGCAATGCGTGCACCACACCAGGACTAAGTATTGATTCCTTTTCAATTTGAATCTTATTATTATTACTCAGATGGAACCACTAAACACAGACACTCATTAATCTCCGGATGTCGGGAGCATAAGCCTATGTGCTTATCATTATATATATATCACTGTGACGTGTCATCATGCTCGACAACTCTGAATTATATTATTTCTACACAATAACTCATGGGTAGTATCCCTTGGTGACAATTTCAATAATTTAAAAACAAGCTGGAAATGAATAGACTTATCATAGATTTAGAGAAAATAAAATGAAAAATAAGAAAGAAATACTTTTAAATAAAACTCGATTTACTCTCGCCAAATTAAGTTCGTCATATCCTCTTAGGTTTTGGAACATTTATGAAAGGTAGCCAAGGGAAACTCTACTAAATATCAAACGATTTATCTCTTATTTATAAATGATAACTATTATTTGGATACCGATAGGACAAACACACTCAACGACTTATTTACAAATGATAACTAGTGTGTGTGTTTTACGTTTATTTATCGTCGCTACCGGTTGCCCGTATGAGCGACCCGTCCTGAATAAATTAGTCATTTTAGGTTTTTGGAGGATAGTGCAATGATACAGATAAGAGACCCATTCCGAAGTCTCCTCTGGTTCTTTTATGTGCACGGTGTAAGCACCGACACGAGACCTCGGTTTAAAGTCCCATGTGAACAACTGTTAATTTTATTAGGGTCAGACGGGGGGTGGTCGTACCTGCGATCCCTGGATTACCTGTCCAACATGTTAACCACTGGACTACACTCCTACCAGATAACTACTAGTTGGGTACCGATGTTTATAAGGCCAATACACGCAATGACTTATGTGCATCATTATCAACATTACCCAACGTTAGTTCCACGACAAATACGTCATTTACTAATGTTGCAACATGATGCAATGGATGTTTTTATCAAATTTGTCAGCTGAGCAGATGAAAATAGTCTTCGAATTCTAAGGAAACTGCTAAGCCTATATTTAATATACTCTCCAAGTTAGTTTGTCAATAGATCAATGCATGAACGAAGAGGTTTAAATGTGGATAAAGGCCGTTGACTTCAAATCACGTGCCCCTCACCGCTGTAGGTTCACATTCCAATATTCGGACAGGTGGGTTTTCTCCGGGTACTCCGGTTTCCTCCCACACGAATGACCACATAATATTATACGCTTTCATCTGCGCCAACGCGAGCAATTAATTTATATAAGTTGTTAGAACTTGTTTTGCAAAATAAATAAAGTTTAAACTTAATCCCAATAGTGTGTCGAATTTTTTATGTAAGGAAGCTGTCATATAAAGGTCACTATATCCATAGACGGTCGGGCCAGTCTAGTTCCACCACAAAGTCAGTGGGGAGCTATACACAGACAACATGTTGACACCTTCTGAATATAGCACCCTATCTACAGGGAGCTATAAGCTTACGAATATAGCCCCTGTGAGCTACATTCGAAGGAAATCATATACATTTCCACATGGGTGTCGAATTATTTCATGTTAGGAACCTATCCAGTTTGCTTACGGTAGGTCGGTGGTTCTACCTGGGTGTTCATCCGTGCTTGAATTACTGCTACGAGGGGCGCCCGGGGTATAACTTCAAGCCCACAACAACAAATAAACAAGCAAACATTAATATTATGTACAGGAAGGGTAATGGAGTGGAATGTGGAATGGAAACCATTATGATTAAATATTTGTATGACTTCATAGTTACATGGATATAATTTAAAGTAGAACTATCGATCAAGTGTGTTGCCATGTCAACTTATATCCATTATAGTACATAATATGCAAAGCCTTTCATGAACGTAAACCAATATGTACCGTATGTGCAACATTAGTGAAGCACTTGATAGCGTATGCTTTGACATTAATATCTTCATTTTCAAATTTATAAGTACGGAGTGTCTGGAAATACATTTAGCTTCTAATCAAGTTTTTTTTCGTTGTTCTACATTTTCAAATGAAGGAGACTTAACTATTGGTGTGTATCAAGGTACAATGTAGTGTATCTCTACTCCTTATAATGTAATATGTGAATGTGAATGGTGCTGGTTATGTATCTAAGTCTAATACAATTGATCAGTGTTCTCTCCGGGTACTCCGGTTTCCTGCCACACGAATGACCACATATACGCTTTCATCCGCGCCAACGAGAGTGATTAATATAAATTGTTAAACCTTGCTTCGTAATCGTTGTAAAATAAATAAAGTTTAAACTTTAACACAATTATTTGCCTATGGCAGTTCAATGACAGCAGCATCAAATGTATACGTAATAGAAGCTACGTTTGATCAGAACCTAAACAGTATATCAAACAGATCTAAGTAGTGGTTATTTAGGATTAATCCAGCAAAAAACAGAAGATCTATTTTTGTATCCTTAGCAGCAGCTAATACACCACATTTAATGATGGTCCAATGAGAGTATGTTAACATTTAAACTAACACGCCAACCGTTAAATCAAATATGCATTTCCTATCTTCGACCGATTCTAGGCTATGAATATATAGGTTGGAACAATAGCGCTTCATACGAAAATGCGAATCTTCAATAGTGAATATAACTGTTACGAGAGTTACACGATCTGTCGATAGACTTATTCGCGAAGGGACCTAAGTAGCCCAATGACTAAGGTCGTTGGCGTCAACCACTTGCCCCTCACAACTGCAGTTTCGAATCCTACGGAGTGTCGAATATTTTCATGTGAGGAAGCTATCCAGCTGGTTTGTGCACGGTCGGTGGTTCTACGCGGGTACACGCCCGTGTCTGAAACACTGCCCGGGGGGAGGGGCACATAGGTATTGCTTCTCCAATGATAGCTGGATAGTCGTCATTTGACATAATCCGTCGGTGCATCTTTAAAGCCCCAAAACAAACAAAACTCGACCTGTTTCTTACAACTTATATTAATCACTCTCGAGACCTCATTCCTGATGGAATCCATCGCCACGAGGGAGAGAGAAGAGGCAAAGTGGAATTTAAATGCCTTGCCTAAGGGCACAATCGTAACAGCTCCAGTGGGGCTCGAACTCCGGACCATTCGCACCTGAAGCGAACGCGCTACTACTGCGCTATCACGACATATTTAGATTCTATTCGCGAAGTAGGCTTTGCTTCACTGTTTGACAAGATAACACTGGCAATTATTACTGCTAGTGTACTAGAAAAAACCAAATCTACCTAATTATTATAACTATATTTTACCAGAAACTGTAGATGAACACATCCATATAGCTTAAGAAATGATACAGAATTTGCTACCATAGCTTTGAGACTTGATGTGTATTCTACATCTGTGATATCGATATTCACAACGTTATTACACTGTATTTTAAGGGTAGCATGAAAGGTGGAATCGAAAATGCCTGTAGCAACTTGAATTCAGATTTATAATCGGTAATCAGTTACGTGATAATTCAAACTTCCCAAATGATTTCCGTGGCCGATTGGTTAATGTAGTTGACTTCATCGAAATCACTTGCCCCTCCCTCACTGCTGTAGTTTGCGAATCCCACTGGAGATATTGAATTAATTCATGTAAGGAAGCTATGCAGCTGGCATACGGAAGGTCGGTGGTTCTACCCGGGTGCCCGCCTGCGTCTCAAACACGAATGGCACACGTGTTCTTCCTCCTCCAATAATAACTGGAGAGTCGTCATTTGACCTAATTTGTTGGTGAGACTTTAGACCCTAATAACAAATAACAAATCAAAATGCACATGTGTCTCAAACGAAGTAGATGATGAAGAACACTATTTATTTCCATATTCATTCCTTGTAAACCAGAGGAAACGGTTAGTCATACATCAGCAGTACACCCATTACAATAGTGCACACACATTATTTGTTGACTTCGAATATATAAATAAATGTTGCACTTGAATATATTTTCAGCAAGTTCAGCAAGTTCAATCAGTACAAAACGTTACAAATCGCTTTGGTCGTCACACTATTAACTAATACAGTGCAAATGCATATCTACTATGCTCTTACTATCAATCTGTTGATGTGAATGTCAGTGGATCACACTAGCTTGACAGCATGAGGTGTTTTTGCACTGAACAGGAGGCACTGTTAATATATCTGTTAATATTTCTATTTCGTCATTTCAGTAAATTTGTTAACATTTGTTAACACCACTTTAGTTAGGTATGGGTGTATCTAATGGTGTTAGCACTTGTGGCCACTATCCCATCCCATTTAATACATATTTGTTTGTAGTGTAAATACATTGCATATATTTAGCCATAAACGTATCTTGTTTGTACTCAATCGCATCGATGACTAACACAGTAGTGCATATGGCATCCAGCATACAAGATTCATCGGTGGCTAATACTAGATACAGAGGACAGATCGGCAACTTGTACAAACTACGTATCGGTGGATGAAACTAAATACAGAACACACATCGCAACTAGTACAAAATACGTATCGGTGGCTGACACTAGATACATAAGACACATCGGCAACTCGTACAACATACGTATCGGTGGCTAACACTAGATACAGAATACACATCGGCAACTCGTACAACATACGTATCGGTGGCTAACACTAGATACAGAATACACATCGGCAACTCGTACAACATACGTATCGGTGGCTAACACTAGATACAGAGGAAACATTAGCAACTTGTACAACATACGTATCGGTGGCTAACACTAGATACAGAACACACATCGGCAACTAGTACAACATACGTATCGATGGCTAACACTAGATACAGAACACACATCGGCAACTCGTACAACATACGTATCGGTGGCTAACACTAGATACAGAGGACACATCGGCAACTCGTACAACATACGTATCGGTGACTAACACTAGATACAGAATACACATCGGCAACTTGTACAACATACGTATCGGTGGCTAACACTAGATACAGAGGACACATTAGCAACTTGTACAACATACGTACCGGTGGCTAACACTAGATACAGAACACACATCGGCAACTTGTACAACATACGTATCGGTGGCTAACACTAGATACAGAGGACACATCGGCAACTTGTACAACATACGTATCGGTGGCTAACACTAGATACAGAGCACACATCGGCAACTAGTACAACATACGTATCGATGGCTAACACTAGATACA
The DNA here is from genome assembly GCA_014843695.1 of Archivesica marissinica. NCBI lineage: Eukaryota > Metazoa > Mollusca > Bivalvia > Venerida > Vesicomyidae > Archivesica > Archivesica marissinica. The sequence goes on from CM026387.1 coordinate 15,438,753, forward strand.
AAAGACACGTCGGCAACTCGTACAACATACGTATCGGTGGCTAACACTAAATACAGAAGAGACGTCGGCAACTCGTACAACATACGTATCGGTGGCTAACACTAGATACAGAGGACACATTAGCAACTTGTACAACATACGTATCGGTGGCTAACACTAGATACAGAACACACATCGGCAACTTGTACAACATACGTATCGGTGGCTAACACTAGATACAGAGGACACATCGGCAACTTGTACAACATACGTATCGGTGGCTAACACTAGATACAGAGCACACATCGGCAACTAGTACAACATACGTATCGATGGCTAACACTAGATACAAAAGACACGTCGGCAACTCGTACAACATACGTATCGGTGGCTAACACTAAATACAGAAGACACGTCGGCAACTCGTACAACATACGTATTGGTGACTAACACTAGATACAGAACACACATCGGCAACTAATACAACATACGTATCTGTTTGCTAACACTAGATACATAACACACATCGGCAACTTGTACAACATACGTATCGGTGGCTAACACTAGATACAGAGGACACATCGACAACTCGTACAACATACGTATCGGCGGCTAACACTATATACAGAGGACACATCGGCAACTCGTACAACATACGTATCGGCGGCTAACACTATATACAGAGGACACATCGGCAACTCGTACAACATACGTATCGGCGGCTAACACTATATACAGAGGACACATTAGCAACTTGTACAACATACGTATCGGTGGCTAACACTAGATACAGAGCACACATCGGCAACTAGTACAACATACGTATCGATGGCTAACACTAGATACAGAAGACACGTCGGCAACTCGTACAACATATGTATCGGTGGCTAACACTAAATACAGAAGACACGTCGGCAACTCGTACAACATACGTATTGGTGACTAACACTAGATACAGAACACACATCGGCAACTAATACAACATACGTATCTGTTTGCTAACACTAGATACATAACACACATCGGCAACTTGTACAACATACGTATCGGTGACTAACACTAGATACAGAACACACATCGGCAACTAGTACAACATACGTATCGGTGACTAACAATAGATACAGACCACACATCGGCAACTAGTACAACATACGTATCGGTGACTAACACTAGATACAGAACACACATCGGCAACTAGTACAACATACGTATCGGTAACTAACACTAGATACAGAACACACATCGGCAACTCGTACAACATACGTATCGGTGGCTAACACTAGATACAGAACACACATCGGCACTCGTACAACATACGTATCGGTGGCTAACACTAGATACAGAACACACATCGGCAACTCGTACAACATACGTATCGGTGGCTAACACTAGATACAGAACACACATCGACAACGTGTACAACATACGTATCTGTGACTAACACTAGATACAGAGGACACATTAGCAACTTGTACAACATACGTATCGGTGGCTAACACTAGATACAGAATACACATCGGCAACTAGTACAACATACGTAACACTAGATACAGAACACACATCGGCAACTCGTACAACATACGTATCGGTGGCTAACACTAGATACAGAACACACATCGGTAACTCGTACACCATACGTATCGGTGGCTAACACTAGATACAGAACACACATTGGCAACTAGTACAACATACGTATCGGTGGCTAACACTAGATACAGAACACACATTGGCAACTAGTACAACATACGTATCGGTGGCTAACACTAGATACAGAGGACACATCGACAACTCGTACAACATACGTATCGGCGGCTAACACTATATACAGAGTACACATCGGCAACTCGTACAACATACGTATCGGCGGCTAACACTATATACAGAGGACACATCGGCAACTCGTACAACATACGTATCGGCGGCTAACACTATATACAGAGGACACATCGGCAACTCGTACAACATACGTATCGGCGGCTAACACTATATACAGAGGACACATTAGCAACTTGTACAACATACGTATCGGTGGCTAACACTAGATACAGAGCACACATCGGCAACTAGTACAACATACGTATCGATGGCTAACACTAGATACAGAAGACACGTCGGCAACTCGTACAACATATGTATCGGTGGCTAACACTAAATACAGAAGACACGTCGGCAACTCGTACAACATACGTATTGGTGACTAACACTAGATACAGAACACACATCGGCAACTAATACAACATACGTATCTGTTTGCTAACACTAGATACATAACACACATCGGCAACTTGTACAACATACGTATCGGTGACTAACACTAGATACAGAACACACATCGGCAACTAGTACAACATACGTATCGGTGACTAACAATAGATACAGACCACACATCGGCAACTAGTACAACATACGTATCGGTGACTAACACTAGATACAGAACACACATCGGCAACTCGTACAACATACGTATCGGTGGCTAACACTAGATACAGAACACACATCGGCACTCGTACAACATACGTATCGGTGGCTAACACTAGATACAGAACACACATCGGCAACTCGTACAACATACGTATCGGTGGCTAACACTAGATACAGAACACACATCGACAACGTGTACAACATACGTATCTGTGACTAACACTAGATACAGAGGACACATTAGCAACTTGTACAACATACGTATCGGTGGCTAACACTAGATACAGAATACACATCGGCAACTAGTACAACATACGTAACACTAGATACAGAACACACATCGGCAACTCGTACAACATACGTATCGGTGGCTAACACTAGATACAGAACACACATCGGTAACTCGTACACCATACGTATCGGTGGCTAACACTAGATACAGAACACACATTGGCAACTAGTACAACATACGTATCGGTGGCTAACACTAGATACAGAACACACATTGGCAACTAGTACAACATACGTATCGGTGGCTAACACTAGATACAGAGGACACATCGACAACTCGTACAACATACGTATCGGCGGCTAACACTATATACAGAGGACACATCGGCAACTCGTACAACATACGTATCGGCGGCTAACACTATATACAGAGGACACATCGGCAACTCGTACAACATACGTATCGGCGGCTAACACTATATACAGAGGACACATCGGCAACTCGTACAACATACGTATCGGTGGCTAACACTAGATACAGAGGACACATCGGCAACTTGTACAACATACGTATCGGTGGCTAACACTAGATACAGAGGACACATCGGCAACTTGTACAACATACGTATCGGTGGCTAACACTAGATACAGAACACACATCGGCAACTAGTACAACATACGTATCGGTGACTAAGACTAGATACAGAACACACATCGGTAACTAGTACAACATACGTATCGGTAACTAACACTAGATACAGAACACACGTCGGCAACTCGTACAACATACGTATCGGTGGCTAACACTAGATACAGAACACACATCGGCAACTAGTACAACATACGTATCGGTGGCTTACACTAGATACAGAGGACACATTAGCAACTTGTACAACATACGTATCGGTGGCTAACACTAGATACAGAATACACATCGGCAACTAGTACAACATACGTATCGGTGGCTAACACTAGATACAGAACATACATCGGCAACTAGTACAACATACGTATCGGTGGCTAACACTAGATACAGAGGACACATCGGCAACTCGTACAACATACGTATCGGTGGCTAACACTAGATACAGAACACACATCGGCAACTAGTACAACATACGTATCGGTGACTAACACTAGATACAGACCACACATCGGCAACTCGTACAACATAGGTATCGGTGGCTAACACTAGATACAGAACACACATCGGCAACTCGTACAACATACGTATCGGTAACTAACACTAGATACAGAACACACATCGGCAACTAGTACAACATACGTATCGGTGGCTAACACTTGATACAGAACACACATCGGCAACTCATACAACATACGTATCGGTGGCTAACACTAGATACAAAGGACACATCGGCAACTCGTACAACATACGTATCGGTGGCTAACACTAGATACAGGACACACATCGGCAACTCGTACAACATACGTATCGGTGACTAACACTAGATGCAGAATACACATCGGCAACTCGTACAACATACGTATCGGTGACTAACACTAGATGCAGATCACACATCGGCAACTAGTTCAACATACGTATCGGTGGCTAACACTAGATACAGAACACACATCGGCAACTCATACAACATACGTATCGGTGGCTAACACACATCGGCAACTCGTACAACATACGTATCGATGACTAACACTAGATACAGAACACACATCGGCAACTCATACAACATACGTATCGGTGGCACAACACTAGATACAGAACACACATAGGCAACACGTACAACATACGTATCGGTGGCTAACACTAGATACAGAACACACATCGGCAACTCGTACAACATACGTATCGGTGGCTAACACTAGATACAGAACACACATCGGCAACTCGTACAACATACGTATCGGTGGCTAACACTAGATACAGAACACACATCGACAACTTGTACAACATACGTATCGGTGACTAACACTAGATACAGAGGACACATTAGCAACTTGTACAACATACGTATCGGTGGCTAACACTAGATACAGAATACACATCGGCAACTATTACAACATACGTAATACTAGATACAGAACACACATCGGCAACTCGTACACCATACGTATCGGTGGCTAACACTAGATACAGAATACACATCGGCAACTAGTACAACATACGTAACACTAGATACAGAACACACATCGGCAACTCGTACAACATACGTATCGGTGGCTAACACTAGATACAGAATACACATCGGTAACTCGTACACCATACGTATCGGTGGCTAACACTAGATACAGAACACACATTGGCAACTAGTACAACATACGTATCGGTGGCTAACACTAGATACAGAACACACATTGGCAACTAGTACAACATACGTATCGGTGGCTAACACTAGATACAGAGGACACATCGACAACTCGTACAACATACGTATCGGCGGCTAACACTATATATAGAGGACACATCGGCAACTCGTACAACATACTTATCGGTGGCTAACACTAGATACAGAGGACACATCGGCAACTTGTACAACATACGTATCGGTGGCTAACACTAGATACAGAGGACACATCGGCAACTCGTACAACATACGTATCGGTGGCTAACACTAGATACAGAGGACACATCGGCAACTTGTACAACATACGTATCGGTGGCTAACACTAGATACAGAAGACACATCGGCAACTAGTACAACATACGTATCGGTGGCTAACACTAAATACAGAGGACACATCGACAACTTGTACAACATACGTATCGGTGGCTAACACTATATACAGAGTACACATCGGCAACTAGTACAACATACGTATCGGTGACTAACACTAGATACAGAACACACATCGGCAACTCGTACAACATACGTATCGGTGGCTAACACTAGATACAGAACACACATCGGCAACTAGTACAACATACGTATCGGTGACTAACACTAGATACAGAACACACATCGGCAACTCGTACAACATACGTATCGGTGGCTAACACTAGATACAGAACATACATCGGCAACTAGTACAACATACGTATCGGTAACTAACACTAGATACAGAACACACATCGGCACCTTGTACAACATACGTATCGGTGGCTAACACTAGATACAGAACACACATCGGCAACTCGTACAACATACGTATCGGTGGCTAACACTAGATACAGGACACACATCGGCAACTCGTACAACATACGTATCGGTGACTAACACTAGATGCAGATACACATCCGCAACTCGTTCAACATACGTATCGGTGACTAACACTAGATGCAGATCACACATCGGCAACTAGTTCAACATACGTATCGGTGGCTAACACTAGATACAGAACACACATCGGCAACATACAACATACGTATCGGTGGCTAACACTAGATACAGAACACACATCGGCAACTCGTACAACACACGTATCGGTGGCTAACACTAGATACAGAACACACATCGGCAACTCGTACAACATACGTATCGGTGGCTAACACTAGATACAGAACACACATCGACAACTTGTACAACATACGTATCGGTGACTAACACTAGATACAGAATACACAACGGCAACTAGTACAACATACGTATTACTAGATACAGAACACACATCGGCAACTCGTACACCATACGTATCGGTGGCTAACACTAGATACAGAATACACATCGGCAACTAGTACAACATACGTAACACTAGATACAGAGGACACATTAGCAACTTGTACAACATACGTATCGGTGGCTAACACTAGATACAGAATACACATCGGCAACTATTACAACATACGTAATACTAGATACAGAACACACATCGGCAACTCGTACACCATACGTTTCGGTGGCTAACACTAGATACAGAATACACATCGGCAACTAGTACAACATACGTAACACTAGATACAGAACACACATCGGCAACTCGTACAACATACGTATCGGTGGCTAACACTAGATACAGAATACACATCGGTAACTCGTACACCATACGTATCGGTGGCTAACACTAGATACAGAACACACATTGGCAACTAGTACAACATACGTATCGGTGGCTAACACTAGATACAGAACACACATTGGCAACTAGTACAACATACGTATCGGTGGCTAACACTAGATACAGAGGACACATCGGCAACTTGTACAACATACGTATCGGTGGCTAACACTAGATACAGAGGACACATCGGCAACTCGTACAACATACGTATCGGTGGCTAACACTAGATACAGAGGACACATCGGCAACTTGTACAACATACGTATCGGTGGCTAACACTAGATACAGAAGACACATCGGCAACTAGTACAACATACGTATCGGTGGCTAACACTAAATACAGAGGACACATCGACAACTTGTACAACATACGTATCGGTGGCTAACACTATATACAGAGTACACATCGGCAACTAGTACAACATACGTATCGGTGACTAACACTAGATACAGAACACACATCGGCAACTCGTACAACATACGTATCGGTGGCTAACACTAGATACAGAACACACATCGGCAACTAGTACAACATACGTATCGGTGACTAACACTAGATACAGAACACACATCGGCAACTCGTACAACATACGTATCGGTGGCTAACACTAGATACAGAACATACATCGGCAACTAGTACAACATACGTATCGGTAACTAACACTAGATACAGAACACACATCGGCACCTTGTACAACATACGTATCGGTGGCTAACACTAGATACAGAACACACATCGGCAACTCGTACAACATACGTATCGGTGGCTAACACTAGATACAGGACACACATCGGCAACTCGTACAACATACGTATCGGTGACTAACACTAGATGCAGAATACACATCCGCAACTCGTTCAACATACGTATCGGTGACTAACACTAGATGCAGATCACACATCGGCAACTAGTTCAACATACGTATCGGTGGCTAACACTAGATACAGAACACACATCGGCAACTCATACAACATACGTATCGGTGGCTAACACTAGATACAGAACACACATCGGCAACTCGTACAACACACGTATCGGTGGCTAACACTAGATACAGAACACACATCGGCAACTCGTACAACATACGTATCGGTGGCTAACACTAGATACAGAACACACATCGACAACTTGTACAACATACGTATCGGTGACTAACACTAGATACAGAATACACAACGGCAACTAGTACAACATACGTATTACTAGATACAGAACACACATCGGCAACTCGTACACCATACGTATCGGTGGCTAACACTAGATACAGAATACACATCGGCAACTAGTACAACATACGTAACACTAGATACAGAGGACACATTAGCAACTTGTACAACATACGTATCGGTGGCTAACACTAGATACAGAATACACATCGGCAACTATACAACATACGTAATACTAGATACAGAACACACATCGGCAACTCGTACACCATACGTATCGGTGGCTAACACTAGATACAGAATACACATCGGCAACTAGTACAACATACGTAACACTAGATACAGAACACACATCGGCAACTCGTACAACATACGTATCGGTGGCTAACACTAGATACAGAAGACACATCGGCAACTCGTACAACATACGTATCGGTGGCTAACACTAGATACAGAAGACACATCGGCAACTGTACAACATACGTAAACTAGATACAGAAACACATCGGCAACTCGTACAACATACGTATCGGTGGCTAACACTAGATACAGAGGACACATCGGCAACTTGTACAACATACGTAAACTAATACAGAAACATCGGCAACTCGTACAACATACGTATCGGTGGCTAACACTAGATACAGAGGACACATCGGCAACTTGTACAACATACGTATCGGTGGCTAACACTAGATACAGAGGACACATCGGCAACTCGTACAACATACGTATCGGTGGCTAACACTAGATACAGAGGACACATCGGCAACTTGTACAACATACGTATCGGTGGCTAACACTAGATACAGAAGACACATCGGCAACTAGTACAACATACGTATCGGTGGCTAACACTAAATACAGAGGACACATCGACAACTTGTACAACATACGTATCGGTGGCTAACACTAGATACAGAAGACACATCGGCAACTCGTACAACATACGTATCGGTGGCTAACACTAGATACAGAACACACATCGGCAACTCGTACAACATACGTATCGGTGACTAACACTAGATGCAGAATACACATCCGCAACTCGTTCAACATACGTATCGGTGACTAACACTAGATGCAGATCACACATCGGCAACTAGTTCAACATACGTATCGGTGGCTAACACTAGATACAGAACACACATCGGCAACTCGTACAACATACGTATCGGTGGCTAACACTAGATACAGAACACACATCGGCAACTCGTACAACATACGTATCGGTGGCTAACACTAGATACAGAACACACATCGGCAACTCGTACAACATACGTATCGGTGGCTAACACTAGATACAGAACACACATCGACAACTTGTACAACATACGTATCGGTGACTAACACTAGATACAGAATACACAACGGCAACTAGTACAACATACGTATTACTAGATACAGAACACACATCGGCAACTCGTACACCATACGTATCGGTGGCTAACACTAGATACAGAATACACATCGGCAACTAGTACAACATACGTAACACTAGATACAGAGGACACATCGGCAACTTGTACAACATACGTATCGGTGGCTAACACTAGATACAGAATACACATCGGCAACTAGTACAACATACGTAACACTAGATACAGAACACACATCGGCAACTCGTACAACATACGTATCGGTGGCTAACACTAGATACAGAATACACATCGGTAACTCGTACACCATACGTATCGGTGGCTAACACTAGATACAGAACACACATTGGCAACTAGTACAACATACGTATCGGTGGCTAACACTAGATACAGAACACACATTGGCAACTAGTACAACATACGTATCGGTGGCTAACACTAGATACAGAGGACACATCGACAACTCGTACAACATACGTATCGGCGGCTAACACTATATATAGAGGACACATCGGCAACTCGTACAACATACGTATCGGTGGCTAACACTAGATACAGAGGACACATCGGCAACTTGTACAACATACGTATCGGTGGCTAACACTAGATACAGAGGACACATCGGCAACTCGTACAACATACGTATCGGTGGCTAACACTAGATACAGAGGACACATCGGCAACTCGTACAACATACGTATCGGTGGCTAACACTAGATACAGAAGACACATCGGCAACTAGTACAACATACGTATCGGTGGCTAACACTAAATACAGAGGACACATCGACAACTTGTACAACATACGTATCGGTGGCTAACACTATATACAGAGTACACATCGGCAACTAGTACAACATACGTATCGGTGACTAACACTAGATACAGAACACACATCGGCAACTCGTACAACATACGTATCGATGGCTAACACTAGATACAGAACACACATCGGCAACTAGTACAACATACGTATCGGTGACTAACACTAGATACAGAACACACATCGGCAACTCGTACAACATACGTATCGGTGGCTAACACTAGATACAGAACATACATCGGCAACTAGTACAACATACGTATCGGTAACTAACACTAGATACAGAACACACATCGGCACCTTGTACAACATACGTATCGGTGGCTAACACTAGATACAGAACACACATCGGCAACTCGTACAACATACGTATCGGTGGCTAACACTAGATACAAAGGTCACATCGGCAACTCGTACAACATACGTATCGGTGGCTAACACTAGATACAGGACACACATCGGCAACTCGTACAACATACGTATCGGTGACTAACACTAGATGCAGAATACACATCCGCAACTCGTTCAACATACGTATCGGTGACTAACACTAGATGCAGATCACACATCGGCAACTAGTTCAACATACGTATCGGTGGCTAACACTAGATACAGAACACACATCGGCAACTCATACAACATACGTATCGGTGGCTAACACTAGATACAGAACACACATCGGCAACTCGTACAACACACGTATCGGTGGCTAACACTAGATACAGAACACACATCGGCAACTCGTACAACATACGTATCGGTGGCTAACACTAGATACAGAACACACATCGGCAACTTGTACAACATACGTATCGGTGACTAACACTAGATACAGAATACACAACGGCAACTAGTACAACATACGTATTACTAGATACAGAACACACATCGGCAACTCGTACACCATACGTATCGGTGACTAACACTAGATACAGAACACACATCGGCAACTCGTACAACATACGTATCGGTGGCTAACACTAGATACAGAACATACATCGGCAACTAGTACAACATACGTATCGGTAACTAACACTAGATACAGAACACACATCGGCAACTTGTACAACATACGTATCGGTGGCTAACACTAGATACAGAACACACATCGGCAACTCGTACAACATACGTATCGGTGGCTAACACTAGATACAAAGGTCACATCGGCAACTCGTACAACATACGTATCGGTGGCTAACACTAGATACAGGACACACATCGGCAACTCGTACAACATACGTATCGGTGACTAACACTAGATGCAGAATACACATCCGCAACTCGATCAACATACGTATCGGTGACTAACACTAGATGCAGATCACACATCGGCAACTAGTTCAACATACGTATCGGTGGCTAACACTAGATACAGAACACACATCGGCAACTCATACAACATACGTATCGGTGGCTAACACTAGATACAGAACACACATCGGCAACTCGTACAACATACGTATCGGTGGCTAACACTAGATACAGAACACACATCGGCAACTCGTACAACATACGTATCGGTGGCTAACACTAGATACAGAACACACATCGACAACTTGTACAACATACGTATCGGTGACTAACACTAGATACAGAATACACATCGGCAACTAGTACAACATACGTAATACTAGATACAGAACACACATCGGCAACTCGTACACCATACGTATCGGTGGCTAACACTAGATACAGAATACACATCGGCAACTAGTACAACATACGTAACACTAGATACAGAACACACATCGGCAACTTGTACAACATACGTATCGGTGGCTAACACTAGATACAGAACACACATCGGTAACTCGTACACCATACGTATCGGTGGCTAACACTAGATACAGAACACACATTGGCAACTAGTACAACATACGTATCGGTGGCTAACACTAGATAAAGAACACACATTGGCAACTAGTACAACATACGTATCGGTGGCTAACACTAGATACAGAGGACACATCGACAACTCGTACAACATACGTATCGGCGGCTAACACTATATATAGAGGACACATCGGCAACTCGTACAACATACGTATCGGTGGCTAACACTAGATACAGAGGACACATCGGCAACTTGTACAACATACGTATCGGTGGCTAACACTAGATACAGAGGACACATCGGCAACTCGTACAACATACGTATCGGTGGCTAACACTAGATACAGAGGACACATCGGCAACTTGTACAACATACGTATCGGTGGCTAACACTAGATACAGAAGACACATCGGCAACTAGTACAACATACGTATCGGCGGCTAACACTAAATACAGAGGACACATCGACAACTTGTACAACATACGTATCGGTGGCTAACACTATATACAGAGGACACATCGGCAACTAGTACAACATACGTATCGGTGACTTAACACTAGATACAGAACACACATCGGCAACTCGTACAACATACGTATCGGTGGCTAACACTAGATACAGAACACACATCGGCAACTAGTACAACATACGTATCGGTGACTAACACTAGATACAGAACATACATCGGCAACTAGTACAACATACGTATCGGTAACTAACACTAGATACAGAACACACATCGGCAACTTGTACAACATACGTATCGGTGGCTAACACTAGATACAGAACACACATCGGCAACTCGTACAACATACGTATCGGTGGCTAACACTAGATACAGAATACACATCGGTAACTCGTACACCATACGTATCGGTGGCTAACACTAGATACAGAACACACATTGGCAACTAGTACAACATACGTATCGGTGGCTAACACTAGATACAGAACACACATTGGCAACTAGTACAACATACGTATCGGTGGCTAACACTAGATACAGAGGACACATCGACAACTCGTACAACATACGTATCGGCGGCTAACACTATATATAGAGGACACATCGGCAACTCGTACAACATACGTATCGGTGGCTAACACTAGATACAGAGGACACATCGGCAACTTGTACAACATACGTATCGGTGGCTAACACTAGATACAGAACACACATTGGCAACTAGTACAACATACGTATCGGTGGCTAACACTAGATACAGAGGACACATCGACAACTCGTACAACATACGTATCGGCGGCTAACACTATATACAGAGGACACATCGGCAACTCGTACAACATACGTATCGGTGGCTAACACTAGATACAGAGGACACATCGGCAACTTGTACAACATACGTATCGGTGGCTAACACTATATACAGAGGACACATCGGCAACTAGTACAACATACGTATCGGTGGCTAACACTAGATACAGAGCACACATCGGCAACTCGTACAACATACGTATCGGTGGCTAACACTAGATACAGAACACACATCGGCAACTAGTACAACATACGTATCGGTGACTAACACTAGATACAGAACACACATCGGCAACTCGTACAACATACGTATCGGTGGCTAACACTAGATACAGAACAACATCGGCAACTAGTACAACATACGTATCGGTACTAACACTAGATACAGAACACACATCGGCAACTCGTACAACATACGTATCGGTGGCTAACACTAGATACAGAACACACATCGGCAACTCGTACAACATACGTATCGGTGGCTAACACTAGATACAGAACACACATCGGCAACTCGTACAACATACGTATCGGTGGCTAACACTAGATACAGAACACACATCGGCAACTTGTACAACATACGTATCGGTGACTAACACTAGATACAGAATACACAGTGTTGTTCACACATCGGCAACTCGTACAACATACGTATCGGTGGCTAACACTAGATACAGAACACACATCGGCAACTCGTACAACATACGTAACACTAGATACAGAACATCGGCAACTGTACAACATACGTATCGGTGGCTAACACTAGATACAGAACACACATCGGCAACTGTTGTTGTGACACACATCGGCAACTCGTACACATACGTATCGGTGGCTAACACTAGATACAGAAACACATCGGCAACTGTACAACATACGTAACACTAGATACAGAACACACATCGGCAACTCGTACAACATACGTATCGGTGGCTAACACTAGATACAGAACACACATCGGCAACTCGTACAACATACGTATGGTGCTAATACAGAAAACATCGGCAACTGTACACATACGTATTCTAACACTAGATACAGAACACACATCGGCAACTCGTACACATACGTATCGGTGGCTAACACTAGATACAGAACACACATCGGCAACTCGTACAACATACGTATCGGTGGCTAACACTAGATACAGAAGATACATCGGCAACTAGTACAACATACGTATCGGTGGCTAACACTAGATACAGAACACACATCGGCAACTTGTACAACATACGTATCGGTGTACACTAGATACAGAACACACATCGGCAACTCGTACAACATACGTATCGGTGGCTAACACTAGATACAGAACACACATCGGCAACTCGTACACTGTTGGTGTTGTGTGTTTGTTGGTGTTGTGTGGTGTTGTTGGTGTTGTCATACGTATCTGTGGCTAACACTAGATACAGAGGACACATTGGCAACTAGTACAACATACGTATGGTGTATACTAGATACAGAACACACATCGGCAACTAGTACAACATACGTATCGGTGGCTAACACTAGATACAGAAGACACGTCGGCAACTCGTACAACATACGTATCGGTGGCTAACACTAGATACAGAAGAGACGTCGGCAACTCGTACAACATACGTATCGGTGGCTAACACTAGATACAGAGGACACATTAGCAACTTGTACAACATACGTATCGGTGGCTAACACTAGATACAGAACACACATCGGCAACTAGTACAACATAGTATCGGTGGCTAACACTAGATACAGAAGACACATCGGCAACTGTACAACATACGTATCGGTGGCTAACACTAGATACAGAGGACACATCGGCAACTCGTACAACATACGTATCGGTGGCTAACACTAGATACAGAGGACACATCGGCAACTAGTACAACATACGTATCGGTGGCTAACACTAGATACAGAAGACACATCGGCAACTCGTACAACATACGTATCGGTGGCTAACACTAGATACAGAAGACACATCGGCAACTCGTACAACATACGTATCGGTGGCTAACACTAGATACAGAACACACATCGGCAACTTGTACAACATACGTATCGGTGGCTAACACTAGATACAGAAGACACATCGGCAACTTGTACAACATACGTATCGGTGGCTAACACTAGATACAGAGGACACATCGGCAACTCGTACAACATACGTATCGGTGGCTAACACTAGATACAGAACACACATCGGCAACTCGTACAACATACGTATCGGTGACTAACACTAGATACAGAATACACATCGGCAACTCGTACAACATACGTATCGGTGACTAACACTAGATACAGAACACACATCGGCAACTAGTACAACATACGTATCGGTGGCTAACACTAGATACAGAACACACATCGGCAACTATACAACATACGTATCGGTGGCTAACACGTACAACATACGTATCGGTGGCTAACACTAGATACAGAACACACATCGGCAACTAGTACAACATACGTATCGGTGAAACACTAGATACAGAACACACATCGGCAACTCGTACAACATACGTATCGGTGGCTAACACTAGATACAGAACACACATCGGCAACTCGTACAACATACGTATCGGTGGCTAACACTAGATACAGAACACACATCGGCAACTCGTACAACATACGTATCGGTGGCTAACACTAGATACAGAACACACATCGGCAACTCGTACAACATACGTATCGGTGGCTAACACTAGATACAGAGGACACATCGGCAACTCGTACAACATACGTATCGGTGGCTAACACTAGATACAGAACACACATCGGCAACTAGTACAACATACGTATCGGTGGCTAACACTAGATACAGAGCACACATCGGCAACTAGTACAACATACGTATCGGTGGCTAACACTAGATACAGAGGACACATCGGCAACTCGTACAACATACGTATCGGGGCTAACACTAGATACAGAGGACACATCGGCAACTCGTACAACATACGTATCGGTGGCTAACACTAGATACAGAGGACACATCGGCAACTTGTACAACATACGTATCGGTGGCTAACACTAGATACAGAGGACACATCGGCAACTCGTACAACATACGTATCGGTGGCTAACACTAGATACAGAAGACACATCGGCAACTAGTACAACATACGTATCGGTGGCTAACACTAAATACAGAGGACACATCGACAACTTGTACAACATACGTATCGGTGGCTAACACTATATACAGAGTACACATCGGCAACTAGTACAACATACGTATCGGTGACTAACACTAGATACAGAACACACATCGGCAACTCGTACAACATACGTATCGGTGGCTAACACTAGATACAGAACACACATCGGCAACTAGTACAACATACGTATCGGTGACTAACACTAGATACAGAACACACATCGGCAACTCGTACAACATACGTATCGGTGGCTAACACTAGATACAGAACATACATCGGCAACTAGTACAACATACGTATCGGTAACTAACACTAGATACAGAACACACATCGGCACCTTGTACAACATACGTATCGGTGGCTAACACTAGATACAGAACACACATCGGCAACTCGTACAACATACGTATCGGTGGCTAACACTAGATACAAAGGTCACATCGGCAACTCGTACAACATACGTATCGGTGGCTAACACTAGATACAGGACACACATCGGCAACTCGTACAACATACGTATCGGTGACTAACACTAGATGCAGAATACACATCCGCAACTCGTCAACATACGTATCGGTGACTAACACTAGATGCAGATCACACATCGGCAACTAGTTCAACATACGTATCGGTGGCTAACACTAGATACAGAACACACATCGGCAACTCATACAACATACGTATCGGTGGCTAACACTAGATACAGAACACACATCGGCAACTCGTACAACATACGTATCGGTGGCTAACACTAGATACAGAACACACATCGGCAACTCGTACAACATACGTATCGGTGGCTAACACTAGATACAGAACACACATCGACAACTTGTACAACATACGTATCGGTGACTAACACTAGATACAGAATACACAACGGCAACTAGTACAACATACGTATTACTAGATACAGAACACACATCGGCAACTCGTACACCATACGTATCGGTGACTAACACTAGATACAGAACACACATCGGCAACTCGTACAACATACGTATCGGTGGCTAACACTAGATACAGAACATACATCGGCAACTAGTACAACATACGTATCGGTAACTAACACTAGATACAGAACACACATCGGCAACTTGTACAACATACGTATCGGTGGCTAACACTAGATACAGAACACACATCGGCAACTCGTACAACATACGTATCGGTGGCTAACACTAGATACAAAGGTCACATCGGCAACTCGTACAACATACGTATCGGTGGCTAACACTAGATACAGGACACACATCGGCAACTCGTACAACATACGTATCGGTGACTAACACTAGATACAGAATACACATCGGCAACTCGTCAACATACGTATCGGTGACTAACACTAGATGCAGATCACACATCGGCAACTAGTTCAACATACGTATCGGTGGCTAACACTAGATACAGAACACACATCGGCAACTCATACAACATACGTATCGGTGGCTAACACACATCGGCAACTCGTACAACATACGTATCGGTGGCTAACACTAGATACAGAACACACATCGGCAACTCGTACAACATACGTATCGGTGGCTAACACTAGATACAGAACACACATCGGCAACTTGTACAACATACGTATCGGTGACTAACACTAGATACAGAATACACATCGGCAACTAGTACAACATACGTATATACTAGATACAGAACACACATCGGCAACTCGTACAACATACGTATCGGTGGCTAACACTAGATACAGAATACACATCGGCAACTAGTACAACATACGTAACACTAGATACAGAACACACATCGGCAACTTGTACAACATACGTATCGGTGGCTAACACTAGATACAGAACACACATCGGCAACTCGTACAACATACGTATCGGTGGCTAACACTAGATACAGAACACACATTGGCAACTAGTACAACATACGTATCGGTGGCTAACACTAGATACAGAACACACATTGGCAACTAGTACAACATACGTATCGGTGGCTAACACTAGATACAGAGGACACATCGACAACTCGTACAACATACGTATCGGCGGCTAACACTATATATAGAGGACACATCGGCAACTCGTACAACATACGTATCGGTGGCTAACACTAGATACAGAGGACACATCGGCAACTTGTACAACATACGTATCGGTGGCTAACACTAGATACAGAGGACACATCGGCAACTCGTACAACATACGTATCGGTGGCTAACACTAGATACAGAGGACACATCGGCAACTTGTACAACATACGTATCGGTGGCTAACACTAGATACAGAAGACACATCGGCAACTAGTACAACATACGTATCGGTGGCTAACACTAAATACAGAGGACACATCGACAACTTGTACAACATACGTATCGGTGGCTAACACTATATACAGAGGACACATCGGCAACTAGTACAACATACGTATCGGTGACTAACACTAGATACAGAACACACATCGGCAACTCGTACAACATACGTATCGGTGGCTAACACTAGATACAGAACACACATCGGCAACTAGTACAACATACGTATCGGTGACTAACACTAGATACAGAACACACATCGGCAACTAGTACAACATACGTATCGGTGACTAACACTAGATACAGAACACACATCGGCAACTTGTACAACATACGTATCGGTGGCTAACACTAGATACAGAACACACATCGGCAACTCGTACAACATACGTATCGGTGGCTAACACTAGATACAGAACACACATCGGCAACTCGTACAACATACGTATCGGTGACTAACACTAGATACAGAATACACATCGGCAACTCGTACAACATACGTATCGGTGGCTAACACTAGATACAGAACACACATCGGCAACTAGTACAACATACGTATCGGTGGCTAACACTAGATACAGAACACACATCGGCAACTCGTACAACATACGTATCGGCGGCTAACACTATATATAGAGGACACATCGGCAACTCGTACAACATACGTATCGGTGGCTAACACTAGATACAGAGGACACATCGGCAACTTGTACAACATACGTATCGGTGGCTAACACTAGATACAGAACACACATTGGCAACTAGTACAACATACGTATCGGTGGCTAACACTAGATACAGAGGACACATCGGCAACTCGTACAACATACGTATCGGCGGCTAACACTATATATAGAGGACACATCGGCAACTCGTACAACATACGTATCGGTGGCTAACACTAGATACAGAGGACACATCGGCAACTCGTACAACATACGTATCGGTGGCTAACACTAGATACAGAGGACACATCGGCAACTCGTACAACATACGTATCGGTGGCTAACACTAGATACAGAAGACACATCGGCAACTAGTACAACATACGTATCGGTGGCTAACACTAAATACAGAGGACACATCGACAACTTGTACAACATACGTATCGGTGGCTAACACTATATACAGAGTACACATCGGCAACTAGTACAACATACGTATCGGTGACTAACACTAGATACAGAACACACATCGGCAACTCGTACAACATACGTATCGATGGCTAACACTAGATACAGAACACACATCGGCAACTAGTACAACATACGTATCGGTGACTAACACTAGATACAGAACACACATCGGCAACTCGTACAACATACGTATCGGTTGCTAACACTAGATACAGAACATACATCGGCAACTAGTACAACATACGTATCGGTAACTAACACTAGATACAGAACACACATCGGCACCTTGTACAACATACGTATCGGTGGCTAACACTAGATACAGAACACACATCGGCAACTCGTACAACATACGTATCGGTGGCTAACACTAGATACAAAGGTCACATCGGCAACTCGTACAACATACGTATCGGTGGCTAACACTAGATACAGGACACACATCGGCAACTCGTACAACATACGTATCGGTGACTAACACTAGATGCAGAATACACATCCGCAACTCGTTCAACATACGTATCGGTGACTAACACTAGATGCAGATCACACATCGGCAACTAGTTCAACATACGTATCGGTGGCTAACACTAGATACAGAACACACATCGGCAACTCATACAACATACGTATCGGTGGCTAACACTAGATACAGAACACACATCGGCAACTCGTACAACACACGTATCGGTGGCTAACACTAGATACAGAACACACATCGGCAACTCGTACAACATACGTATCGGTGGCTAACACTAGATACAGAACACACATCGACAACTTGTACAACATACGTATCGGTGACTAACACTAGATACAGAATACACAACGGCAACTAGTACAACATACGTATTACTAGATACAGAACACACATCGGCAACTCGTACACCATACGTATCGGTGACTAACACTAGATACAGAACACACATCGGCAACTCGTACAACATACGTATCGGTGGCTAACACTAGATACAGAACATACATCGGCAACTAGTACAACATACGTATCGGTAACTAACACTAGATACAGAACACACATCGGCAACTTGTACAACATACGTATCGGTGGCTAACACTAGATAC
The DNA here is from genome assembly GCA_014843695.1 of Archivesica marissinica. NCBI lineage: Eukaryota > Metazoa > Mollusca > Bivalvia > Venerida > Vesicomyidae > Archivesica > Archivesica marissinica. The sequence continues at coordinate 15,459,482 of CM026387.1, forward strand.
AGAACACACATCGGCAACTCGTACAACATACGTATCGGTGGCTAACACTAGATACAAAGGTCACATCGGCAACTCGTACAACATACGTATCGGTGGCTAACACTAGATACAGGACACACATCGGCAACTCGTACAACATACGTATCGGTGACTAACACTAGATGCAGAATACACATCCGCAACTCGTTCAACATACGTATCGGTGACTAACACTAGATGCAGATCACACATCGGCAACTAGTTCAACATACGTATCGGTGGCTAACACTAGATACAGAACACACATCGGCAACTCATACAACATACGTATCGGTGGCTAACACTAGATACAGAACAAACATCGGCAACTCGTACAACATACGTATCGGTGGCTAACACTAGATACAGAACACACATCGGCAACTCGTACAACATACGTATCGGTGGCTAACACTAGATACAGAACACACATCGACAACTTGTACAACATACGTATCGGTGACTAACACTAGATACAGAATACACATCGGCAACTAGTACAACATACGTAATACTAGATACAGAACACACATCGGCAACTCGTACACCATACGTATCGGTGGCTAACACTAGATACAGAATACACATCGGCAACTAGTACAACATACGTAACACTAGATACAGAACACACATCGGCAACTTGTACAACATACGTATCGGTGGCTAACACTAGATACAGAACACACATCGGTAACTCGTACACCATACGTATCGGTGGCTAACACTAGATACAGAACACACATTGGCAACTAGTACAACATAGGTATCGGTGGCTAACACTAGATAAAGAACACACATTGGCAACTAGTACAACATACGTATCGGTGGCTAACACTAGATACAGAGGACACATCGACAACTCGTACAACATACGTATCGGCGGCTAACACTATATATAGAGGACACATCGGCAACTCGTACAACATACGTATCGGTGGCTAACACTAGATACAGAGGACACATCGGCAACTTGTACAACATACGTATCGGTGGCTAACACTAGATACAGAGGACACATCGGCAACTCGTACAACATACGTATCGGTGGCTAACACTAGATACAGAGGACACATCGGCAACTTGTACAACATACGTATCGGTGGCTAACACTAGATACAGAAGACACATCGGCAACTAGTACAACATACGTATCGGCGGCTAACACTAAATACAGAGGACACATCGACAACTTGTACAACATACGTATCGGTGGCTAACACTATATACAGAGGACACATCGGCAACTAGTACAACATACGTATCGGTGACTTAACACTAGATACAGAACACACATCGGCAACTCGTACAACATACGTATCGGTGGCTAACACTAGATACAGAACACACATCGGCAACTAGTACAACATACGTATCGGTGACTAACACTAGATACAGAACATACATCGGCAACTAGTACAACATACGTATCGGTAACTAACACTAGATACAGAACACACATCGGCAACTTGTACAACATACGTATCGGTGGCTAACACTAGATACAGAACACACATCGGCAACTCGTACAACATACGTATCGGTGGCTAACACTAGATACAGGACACACATCGGCAACTCGTACAACATACGTATCGGTGACTAACACTAGATGCAGAATACACATCCGCAACTCGTTCAACATACGTATCGGTGACTAACACTAGATGCAGATCACACATCGGCAACTAGTTCAACATACGTAACGGTGGCTAACACTAGATACAGAACACACATCGGCAACTCATACAACATACGTATCGGTGGCTAACACACATCGACAACTCGTACAACATACGTATCGGTGGCTAACACTAGATACAGAACACACATTGGCAACTAGTACAACATACGTATCGGTGGCTAACACTAGATACAGAACACACATTGGCAACTAGTACATCATACGTATCGGTGGCTAACACTAGATACAGAGGACACATCGACAACTCGTACAACATACGTATCGGCGGCTAACACTATATACAGAGGACACATCGGCAATTCGTACAACATACGTATCGGCAGCTAACACTATATACAGAGGACACATCGGCAACTCGTACAACATACGTATCGGCGGCTAACACTATATACAGAGGACACATCGGCAACTCGTACAACATACGTATCGGTGGCTAACACTAGATACAGAGGACACATCGGCAACTTGTACAACATACGTATCGGTGGCTAACACTAGATACAGAGGACACATCGGCAACTCGTACAACATACGTATCGGTGGCTAACACTAGATACAGAACACACATCGGCAACTAGTACAACATACGTATCGGTGACTAACACTTAATACAGAACACACATCGGCAACTAGTACAACATACGTATAGGTAACTAACACTAGATACAGAACACACATCGGCAACTCGTACAACATACGTATTGGTGGCTAACACTAGATACAGAACACACATCGGCAACTCGTACAACATACGTATCGGTGGCTAACACTAGATACAGAACACACATCGGCAACTCGTACAACATACGTATCGGTGGCTAACACTAGATACAGAACACACATCGACAACTTGTACAACATACGTATCGGTGACTAACACTAGATACAGAATACACATCGGCAACTATACAACATACGTAATACTAGATACAGAACACACATCGGCAACTCGTACACCATACGTATCGGTGGCTAACACTAGATACAGAATACACATCGGCAACTAGTACAACATACGTAACACTAGATACAGAACACACATCGGCAACTCGTACAACATACGTATCGGTGGCTAACACTAGATACAGAAGACACATCGGCAACTTGTACAACATACGTATCGGTGGCTAACACTAGATACAGAGGACACATCGGCAACTCGTACAACATACGTATCGGTGGCTAACACTAGATACAGAAGACACATCGGCAACTTGTACAACATACGTATCGGTGGCTAACACTAGATACAGAAGACACATCGGCAACTAGTACAACATACGTATCGGCGGCTAACACTAAATACAGAGGACACATCGACAACTTGTACAACATACGTATCGGTGGCTAACACTATATACAGAGGACACATCGGCAACTAGTACAACATACGTATCGGTGACTTAACACTAGATACAGAACACACATCGGCAACTCGTACAACATACGTATCGGTGGCTAACACTAGATACAGAACACACATCGGCAACTAGTACAACATACGTATCGGTGACTAACACTAGATACAGAACATACATCGGCAACTAGTACAACATACGTATCGGTAACTAACACTAGATACAGAACACACATCGGCAACTTGTACAACATACGTATCGGTGGCTAACACTAGATACAGAACACACATCGGCAACTCGTACAACATACGTATCGGTGGCTAACACTAGATACAGGACACACATCGGCAACTCGTACAACATACGTATCGGTGACTAACACTAGATGCAGAATACACATCCGCAACTCGTTCAACATACGTATCGGTGACTAACACTAGATGAAGACACACATCGGCAACTAGTTCAACATACGTATCGGTGGCTAACACTAGATACAGAACACACATCGGCAACTCATACAACATACGTATCGGTGGCTAACACACATCGACAACTCGTACAACATACGTATCGGTGGCTAACACTAGATACAGAACACACATTGGCAACTAGTACAACATACGTATCGGTGGCTAACACTAGATACAGAACACACATTGGCAACTAGTACATCATACGTATCGGTGGCTAACACTAGATACAGAGGACACATCGAACTCGTACAACATACGTATCGGCGGCTAACACTATATACAGAGGACACATCGGCAACTCGTACAACATACGTATCGGCGGCTAACACTATATACAGAGGACACATCGGCAACTCGTACAACATACGTATCGGCGGCTAACACTATATACAGAGGACACATCGGCAACTCGTACAACATACGTATCGGTGGCTAACACTAGATACAGAGGACACATCGGCAACTTGTACAACATACGTATCGGTGGCTAACACTAGATACAGAGCACACATCGGCAACTAGTACAACATACGTATCGGTGGCTAACACTAGATACAGAACACACATCGGCAACTCGTACAACATATGTATCGGTGGCTAACACTAAATACAGAACACACATCGGCAACTCGTACAACATACGTATTGGTGACTAACACTAGATACAGAACACACATCGGCAACTAGTACAACATACGTATCGGTGGCTAACACTAGATACAGAACACACATCGGCAACTCGTACAACATACGTATCGGT
>CM026387.1:15464795-15651960 GCA_014843695.1 Archivesica marissinica
ACTCGTACAACATACGTATCGACGGCTAACACTATATACAAAAGACACATCGGCAACTCGTACAACATACGTATCGGCGGCTAACACTAAATACAGAAGACACATCGGCAACTCGTACAACATACGTATCGGCGGCTAACACTATATACAGAGGACACATCAGCAACTCGTACAACATACGTATCGGTGGCTAACACTAGATACAGAACACACATCGGCAACTGTACAACATACGTATCGGTGGCTAACACTAGATACAGACACACATCGGCAACTCGTACAACATACGTATCGGTGGCTAACACTAGATACAGAACACACATCGGCAACTAGTACAACATACGTATCGGTGACTAACACTAATACAGAACACATCGGCAACTAGTACAACATACGTATCGGTGGCTAACACTAGATACAGAACACACATCGGCAACTCGTACAACATACGTATCGGTGGCTAACACTAGATACAGAACACACATCGGCAACTCGTACAACATACGTATCGGTGGCTAACACTAGATACAGAACACACATCGGCAACTCGTACAACATACGTATCGGTGGCTAACACTAGATACAGAACACACATCGACAACTTGTACAACATACGTATCGGTGACTAACACTAGATACAGAATACACATCGGCAACTAGTACAACATACGTAATACTAGATACAGAACACACATCGGCAACTCGTACACCATACGTATCGGTGGCTAACACTAGATACAGAATACACATCGGCAACTCGTACAACATACGTATCGGTGGCTAACACTAGATACAAAGGTCACATCGGCAACTCGTACAACATACGTATCGGTGACTAACACTAGATGCAGAATACACATCCGCAACTCGTTCAACATACGTATCGGTGACTAACACTAGATGCAGATCACACATCGGCAACTAGTTCAACATACGTATCGGTGGCTAACACTAGATACAGAACACACATCGGCAACTCATACAACATACGTATCGGTGGCTAACACACATCGACAACTCGTACAACATACGTATCGGTGACTAACACTAGATACAGAACACACATCGGCAACTCATACAACATACGTATCGGTGGCATAACACTAGATACAGAACACACATCGGCAACTCGTACAACATACGTATCGGTGGCTAACACTAGATACAGAATACACATCGGCAACTCGTACAACATACGTATCGGTGGCTGACACTAGATACAGAACACACATCGGCAACTAGTACAACATACGTATCGGTGGCTAACACTAGATACATAACACACATCGGCAACTTGTACAACATACGTATCGGTGACTAACACTAGATACAGAACACACATCGGCGACTAGTACAACATACGTATCGGTGACTAACACTAGATACAGAACACACATTGGCAACTAGTACAACATACGTATCGGTGGCTAAGACTAGATACAGAACACACATTGGCAACTAGTACAACATACGTATCGGTGACTAACACTAGATACAGAACACACATCGGCAACTCGTACAACATACGTATCGGTGGCTAACACTAGATACAGAGCACACATCGGCAACTCGTACAACATACGTATCGGTGGCTAACACTAGATACAGAGGACACATCGGCAACTCGTACAACATACGTATCGGTGGCTAACACTAGATACAGAGGACACATCGGCAACTTGTACAACATACGTAATGGTGGCTAACACTAGATACAGAAGACACATCGGAAACTAGTACAACATACGTATCGGTGGCTAACACTAAATACAGAGGACACATCGACAACTTGTACAACATACGTATCGGTGGCTAACACTAGATACAGAGGACCCATCGGCAACTCGTACAACATACGTATCGGTGGCTAACACTAGATACAGAACACACATCGGCAACTCGTACAACATACGTATTGGTGACTAACACTAGATACAGAACACACATCGACAACTTGTACAACATACGTATCGGTGGCTAACACTAGATACAGAACACACATCGGCAACTCGTACAACATACGTATCTGTGGCTAACACTAGATACAGAACACACATCGACAACTTGTACAACATACGTATCGGTGGCTAACACTATATACAGAGGACACATCGGCAACTAGTACAACATACGTATCGGTGACTAACACTAGATACAGAACACACATCGGCAACTCGTACAACATACGTATCGGTGGCTAACACTAGATACAGAACACACATCGGCAACTAGTACAACATACGTATCGGTGACTAACACTAGATACAGAACATACATCGGCAACTAGTACAACATACGTATCGGTAACTAACACTAGATACAGAACACACATCGGCAACTTGTACAACATACGTATCGGTGGCTAACACTAGATACAGAACACACATCGGCAACTCGTACAACATACGTATCGGTGGCTAACACTAGATACAGGACACACATCGGCAACTCGTACAACATACGTATCGGTGACTAACACTAGATGCAGAATACACATCCGCAACTCGTTCAACATACGTATCGGTGACTAACACTAGATGAAGATCACACATCGGCAACTAGTTCAACATACGTAACGGTGGCTAACACTAGATACAGAACACACATCGGCAACTCATACAACATACGTATCGGTGGCTAACACACATCGACAACTCGTACAACATACGTATCGGTGGCTAACACTAGATACAGAACACACATTGGCAACTAGTACAACATACGTATCGGTGGCTAACACTAGATACAGAACACACATTGGCAACTAGTACATCATACGTATCGGTGGCTAACACTAGATACAGAGGACACATCGACAACTCGTACAACATACGTATCGGCGGCTAACACTATATACAGAGGACACATCGGCAATTCGTACAACATACGTATCGGCAGCTAACACTATATACAGAGGACACATCGGCAACTCGTACAACATACGTATCGGCGGCTAACACTATATACAGAGGACACATCGGCAACTCGTACAACATACGTATCGGTGGCTAACACTAGATACAGAGGACACATCGGCAACTTGTACAACATACGTATCGGTGGCTAACACTAGATACAGAGGACACATCGGCAACTCGTACAACATACGTATCGGTGGCTAACACTAGATACAGAACACACATCGGCAACTAGTACAACATACGTATCGGTGACTAACACTTAATACAGAACACACATCGGCAACTAGTACAACATACGTATAGGTAACTAACACTAGATACAGAACACACATCGGCAACTCGTACAACATACGTATTGGTGGCTAACACTAGATACAGAACACACATCGGCAACTCGTACAACATACGTATCGGTGGCTAACACTAGATACAGAACACACATCGGCAACTCGTACAACATACGTATCGGTGGCTAACACTAGATACAGAACACACATCGACAACTTGTACAACATACGTATCGGTGACTAACACTAGATACAGAATACACATCGGCAACTAGTACAACATACGTAATACTAGATACAGAACACACATCGGCAACTCGTACACCATACGTATCGGTGGCTAACACTAGATACAGAATACACATCGGCAACTCGTACAACATACGTATCGGTGGCTAACACTAGATACAAAGGTCACATCGGCAACTCGTACAACATACGTATCGGTGACTAACACTAGATGCAGAATACACATCCGCAACTCGTTCAACATACGTATCGGTGACTAACACTAGATGCAGATCACACATCGGCAACTAGTTCAACATACGTATCGGTGGCTAACACTAGATACAGAACACACATCGGCAACTCATACAACATACGTATCGGTGGCTAACACACATCGACAACTCGTACAACATACGTATCGGTGACTAACACTAGATACAGAACACACATCGGCAACTCATACAACATACGTATCGGTGGCATAACACTAGATACAGAACACACATCGGCAACTCGTACAACATACGTATCGGTGGCTAACACTAGATACAGAATACACATCGGCAACTCGTACAACATACGTATCGGTGGCTGACACTAGATGCAGAACACACATCGGCAACTAGTACAACATACGTATCGGTGGCTAACACTAGATACATAACACACATCGGCAACGTGTACAACATACGTATCGGTGACTAACACTAGATACAGAACACACATCGGCGACTAGTACAACATACGTATCGGTGACTAACACTAGATACAGAACACACATTGGCAACTAGTACAACATACGTATCGGTGGCTAAGACTAGATACAGAACACACATTGGCAACTAGTACAACATACGTATCGGTGACTAACACTAGATACAGAACACACATCGGCAACTCGTACAACATACGTATCGGTGGCTAACACTAGATACAGAGCACACATCGGCAACTCGTACAACATACGTATCGGTGGCTAACACTAGATACAGAGGACACATCGGCAACTCGTACAACATACGTATCGGTGGCTAACACTAGATACAGAGGACACATCGGCAACTTGTACAACATACGTAATGGTGGCTAACACTAGATACAGAAGACACATCGGAAACTAGTACAACATACGTATCGGTGGCTAACACTAAATACAGAGGACACATCGACAACTTGTACAACATACGTATCGGTGGCTAACACTAGATATAGAGGACCCATCGGCAACTCGTACAACATACGTATCGGTGGCTAACACTAGATACAGAACACACATCGGCAACTCGTACAACATACGTATTGGTGACTAACACTAGATACAGAACACACATCGACAACTTGTACAACATACGTATCGGTGGCTAACACTAGATACAGAACACACATCGGCAACTCGTACAACATACGTATCTGTGGCTAACACTAGATACAGAACACACATCGGCAACTCGTACAACATACGTATCGGTGACTAACACTAGATACAGAACACACATCGACAAATGGTACAACCCACGTATCTGTGACTAACACTAGATACAGAACACACATCGGCAACTCGTACAACATACGTATCGGTGGCTAACACTTGATACAGAACATACATCGGCAACTAGTACAACATACGTATCGGTAACTAACACTAGATACAGAACACACATCGGCAACTTGTACAACATACGTATCGGTGGCTAACACTAGATACAGAACACACATCGGCAACTCGTACAACATACGTATCGGTGGCTAACACTAGATACAAAGGTCACATCGGCAACTCGTACAACATACGTATCGGTGGCTAACACTAGATACAGGACACACATCGGCAACTCGTACAACATACGTATCGGTGACTAACACTAGATGCAGAATACACATCCGCAACTCGTTCAACATACGTATCGGTGACTAACACTAGATGCAGATCACACATCGGCAACTAGTTCAACATACGTATCGGTGGCTAACACTAGATACAGAACACACATCGGCAACTCATACAACATACGTATCGGTGGCTAACACACATCGACAACTCGTACAACATACGTATCGGTGGCTAACACTAGATACAGAACACACATTGGCAACTAGTACAACATACGTATCGGTGGTTAACACTAGATACAGAACACACATTGGCAACTAGTACATCATACGTATCGGTGGCTAACACTAGATACAGAGGACACATCGACAACTCGTACAACATACGTATCGGCGGCTAACACTATATACAGAGGACACATCGGCAATTCGTACAACATACGTATCGGCGGCTAACACTATATACAGAGGACACATCGGCAACTCGTACAACATACGTATCGGCGGCTAACACTATATACAGAGGACACATCGGCAACTCGTACAACATACGTATCGGTGGCTAACACTAGATACAGAGGACACATCGGCAACTTGTACAACATACGTATCGGTGGCTAACACTAGATACAGAGGACACATCGGCAACTCGTACAACATACGTATCGGTGGCTAACACTAGATACAGAACACACATCGGCAACTAGTACAACATACGTATCGGTGACTAACACTTAATACAGAACACACATCGGCAACTAGTACAACATACGTATCGGTAACTAACACTAGATACAGAACACACATCGGCAACTCGTACAACATACGTATCGGTGGCTAACACTAGATACAGAACACACATCGGCAACTCGTACAACATACGTATCGGTGGCTAACACTAGATACAGAACACACATCGGCAACTCGTACAACATACGTATCGGTGGCTAACACTAGATACAGAACACACATCGACAACTTGTACAACATACGTATCGGTGACTAACACTAGATACAGAATACACATCGGCAACTAGTACAACATACGTAATACTAGATACAGAACACACATCGGCAACTCGTACACCATACGTATCGGTGGCTAACACTAGATACAGAATACACATCGGCAACTAGTACAACATACGTAACACTAGATACAGAACACACATCGGCAACTCGTACAACATACGTATCGGTGGCTAACACTAGATACAGAACACACATCGGTAACTCGTACACCATACGTATCGGTGGCTAACACTAGATACAGAACACACATTGGCAACTAGTACAACATACGTATCGGTGGCTAACACTAGATACAGAACACACATTGGCAACTAGTACAACATACGTATCGGTGGCTAACACTAGATACAGAGGACACATCGACAACTCGTACAACATACGTATCGGCGGCTAACACTATATATAGAGGACACATCGGCAACTCGTACAACATACGTATCGGTGGCTAACACTAGATACAGAGGACACATCGGCAACTTGTACAACATACGTATCGGTGGCTAACACTAGATACAGAGGACACATCGGCAACTCGTACAACATACGTATCGGTGGCTAACACTAGATACAGAGGACACATCGGCAACTTGTACAACATACGTATCGGTGGCTAACACTAGATACAGAAGACACATCGGCAACTAGTACAACATACGTATCGGTGGCTAACACTAAATACAGAGGACACATCGACAACTTGTACAACATACGTATCGGTGGCTAACACTATATACAGAGGACACATCGGCAACTAGTACAACATACGTATCGGTGACTAACACTAGATACAGAACACACATCGGCAACTCGTACAACATACGTATCGGTGGCTAACACTAGATACAGAACACACATCGGCAACTAGTACAACATACGTATCGGTGACTAACACTAGATACAGAACACACATCGGCAACTCGTACAACATACGTATCGGTGGCTAACACTAGATACAGAACATACATCGGCAACTAGTACAACATACGTATCGGTAACTAACACTAGATACAGAACACACATCGGCAACTTGTACAACATACGTAGCGGTGGCTAACACTAGATACAGAACACACATCGGCAACTCGTACAACATACGTATCGGTGGCTAACACTAGATACAAAGGTCACATCGGCAACACGTACAACATACGTATCGGTGACTAACACTAGATGCAGAATACACATCCGCAACTCGTTCAACATATGTATCGGTGACTAACACTAGATGCAGATCACACATCGGCAACTAGTTCAACATACGTATCGGTGGCTAACACTAGATACAGAACACACATCGGCAACTCATACAACATACGTATCGGTGGCTAACACACATCGACAACTCGTACAACATACGTATTGGTGACTAACACTAGATACAGAACACACATCGGCAACTCATACAACATACGTATCGGTGGCATAACACTAGATACAGAACACACATCGGCAACTCGTACAACATACGTATCGGTGGCTAACACTAGATACAGAATACACATCGGCAACTCGTACAACATACGTATCGGTGGCTGACACTAGATGCAGAACACACATCGGCAACTAGTACAACATACGTATCGGTGGCTAACACTAGATACAGAACACACATCGGCAACGTGTACAACATACGTATCGGTGACTAACACTAGATACAGAACACACATCGGCGACTAGTACAACATACGTATCGGTGACTAACACTAGATACAGAACACACATTGGCAACTAGTACAACATACGTATCGGTGGCTAAGACTAGATACAGAACACACATTGGCAACTAGTACAACATACGTATCGGTGACTAACACTAGATACAGAACACACATCGGCAACTCGTACAACATACGTATCGGTGGCTAACACTAGATACAGAGCACACATCGGCAACTCGTACAACATACGTATCGGTGGCTAACACTAGATACAGAGGACACATCGGCAACTCGTACAACATACGTATCGGTGGCTAACACTAGATACAGAGGACACATCGGCAACTTGTACAACATACGTAATGGTGGCTAACACTAGATACAGAAGACACATCGGAAACTAGTACAACATACGTATCGGTGGCTAACACTAAATACAGAGGACACATCGACAACTTGTACAACATACGTATCGGTGGCTAACACTAGATACAGAGGACCCATCGGCAACTCGTACAACATACGTATCGGTGGCTAACACTAGATACAGAACACACATCGGCAACTCGTTCAACATACGTATCGGTGACTAACACTAGATACAGAACACACATCGACAACTTGTACAACATACGTATCGGTGGCTAACACTAGATACAGAACACACATCGGCAACTTGTACAACATACGTATCGGTGACTAACACTAGATACAGAACACACATCGGCAACTTGTACAACATACGTATCGGTGACTAACACTAGATACAGAACACACATCGGCAACTTGTACAACCCACGTATCGGTGACTAACACTAGATACAGAACACACATCGGCAACTTGTACAACATACGTATCGGTGACTAACACTAGATACAGAACACACATCGGCAACTTGTACAACCCACGTATCGGTGACTAACACTAGATACAGAACACACATCGGCAACTTGTACAACATACGTATCGGTGACTAACACTAGATACAGAACACACATCGGCAACTTGTACAACCCACGTATCGGTGGCTAACACTAGATACAGAACACACATCGGCAACTTGTACAACCCAAGTATCGGTGACTAACACTAGATACAGAACACACATCGGCAACTTGTACAACATACGTATCGGTGACTAACACTAGATACAGAACACACATCGGCAACTTGTACAACCAACGTATCGGTGACTAACACTAGATACGGAACACACAACGGCAACTAGTACAACATACGTATCGGTGACTAACACTAGATACAGAGGACACATCGGCAACTCGTACAACATACGTATCGGTGACTAACACTAGATACATAAGACATATCGGCATATTGTACCTATCTATCATATATGTGTTTACTGTCTTTACCATCCGGAATATAGCTTTAATTAGCATATTCCTCGAGGGTGGAAAGTACACTACTGATAAGTCATACCAACACCATCATAAGTCTGTAAAGATAAACAACACATACGCACACAGACAGACAGACGGACGGACGGACGGACGGACGGACGGATAAACGAGCATAACATACCAGACGATAGAGGACTTGGTCGGAGATTGCTGAGAACTCTTCTATTGTAGAAAGAACACTTATTATAAGGCAAGCCAACATCGCCTTGAACCTGTAAATAAAACGTTCGAAGGTTTACTAATCGATGTATTTAGTATATTGGGGGAAATGTGTGGTTTGCACATAAAACTTTCAGACGTAACAAAAAAGTAAATTTTAGATTATTAGAACTTCAAAGATTCGAAATTCGAAAATTAACACAAGTGAATCGATCCCGGACTACAGAACACAATAATGCTGTCAAAACCCAGGATACACGTCTATAAACATAAAGAAACAAGAGTAGGACCAACGGAAGCACAGTACACTGGTTTCATTAACCTTCAGTGCAACCGTCATACTTTGAGATTAAATTATACAAACTTTAGGCATTAAATACACAGCGCCAAAATCAGCTGTTTTTATGCAAATTTATCCCTTTGGTATTACAAAATATATCTTTAAGACGTGAGGGATACACGTCGGGGTCAAGCCTCAACAGGTGAGCATACTTTGTACGCTCACTTACAGTGGCCCCCGGGCGGGCAGACCTTCATAAACTCGGGGGGGAAAAAGTGAGGTTTTCAAGGTACAACTTGTCAATGCTGCAAACTATGATGCACCTAGTTAACAGGTGATATTTCCTCCAGCATTAAGCTAGCAGTGGATGGGTTTTACCTCAGTCCACCAGCACTATGAGGCATAGAGCCATACACTATCGCTTAGTGCTGGGGGACAGTAAAGAACGCATTCTTTCATTAACCCATTCAACACCAAGTAACTGACATGGACTGGTCCATGATATTTTTAGACCAATAAATTAATAACAAAATTACATTTGGATCAGTTCATTTATCAAAATGGGTAATTTTTTTTCTAAAAATAGTTATATTACTTGAAAAAAGTGCAGATCCTGATGAGACGGCTCGTCTGGATCTACACTTTTTTGTAAGCTAATTTAGAGGTATGTGGTGTTGAAAGGGTTAAGATAACAAATCGGCACTATATCAACAGCTCTCTGAACGAGCTTCTGAACCGACTATATAACATAAAGTAATGGTAACACTTGTACAACAGCTATGCAATTAGAATCATTGATAATGAATAGTATGCATATTTATTTAAATGTATTTCTAAGATAAATGCTGAAAAATGTTAATATAATTTCAATTTCAGTAAATAATGTGTTTTGAATAACAATGTATAACAAACCAACTGATAGCAAACTGTTTGAGCGGAACAGAACCAACGCTAATAAATATGAAAATGTCAGTTTATCATGTTTTAATTTACTTGCAAACACTCTATTGATATCAGGCGGGAAATGTATGGCCATTCAGTTTTTAATATTAATTCTCTTCTTAATCTACATTATACAAACTATACTAGAGGACATAGAAAACGCACACATCGGATAAGTATAAGTATATAAATACATAGTTTAAAACATTTTGGAATATTTTTAGTTGTTCAGTTTGTGTTTTGTAATAAAGATGTAATTATCTTTGATGGAATTCTTCGTATTTCGTGTTCATGTAATAATAGTCATATAATGTAGGTGTGCGTTTTCTATGTCCACCAGTATATAATGTAGGTGTGCGTTTTCTATGTCCTGTATTGCCAACTACCAAATATGTTCGACATACACCAAATATGTACGACATACACCAACTATATACATTGACAATGACTAATAAAAGTCAGACGGATATGTAGCCCAGTGGTAACACACTGGACTGGTAATCCAGGGATCGCAGGTTCGATCCCCGTCTGACACTAATAAAATTAACAGTCTTTCAGATGGGACGTTAAACCGAGGTCTCTTGTCGGTGCTTTACACCGTGCACGTACATGAACCGGAGGAGATTCTGGAATGGTTCTCTGTCTGTATCATTGCACTATCCTCCACAATCTAAAATAACTAATCTCTTCAGGAGGCATCGCTCATATGGGCAACCGGTAGCGACGATAAATCAACGTAAAGAAAAAGGTAATTTGTTAAGAAAAAGTTTACTTGATTACTGTCAGCAGTTGCTGAAAATATATGAACATTTCTATACAATAAGACCGCCTCAGTGGTTAAGGTTGCTAACTTGTATAACATTGTAACCTATCATCACTGGTGGTCATTGGTTCGAGCCCCGCTCAGTTCGTGTCTGTTTATATGAAAATGTTGGCAGTTTCTTAAGGAGGTTTGTGCATTAACTACTGGTTAACCGCTGGAGCCTGCCCAGGAAAGGTGTTGTAAACTGGTAACGGTAAACTGGCCGCCGGTGATATAGCCAAACATGGTGCTGATGAAGGTGTAAAACCCAAACAGGCAAATAATTCTATACAATAATAATGTTATTGACAGAAATAATGAATTAAATCTGGATCAGCGCTCGCATACGTTTCCAAGAATCAATTCATCGCTCGCATACGATTACAAGAATCAATTCATCGCTCGCCTACGTTTCCAAGAATCAATTCATCGCTCGCATGCGTTTACAAGAATCAATTCATCGCTCGCATACGTTTACAAGAATCAATTCATCGCTCGCATACGTTTCCAAGAATCAATTCATCGCTCGCATACGTTTCCAAGAATCAATTCACTAATACTATTAATTAGATCTCATGTTGAAGTATATGTGGAGGATATACAGGGGATGTAACAGTCAACTATCATCTCCAAGCAATCACCAAGTCATTCACAGTAGCTTATATAACAGAAAATAGAGTTAATTTCATATTCCTGAAGTCCGCCTCCGTGGTCGAGTGGCTAAGGTCGCTGACTTATATACCACTGTAACCTATCATCACTGATGGTCACGGGTTCGAGCCCCGCTCAGATCGTGTCTCATTTATATGAAAAAGTTGGCAGTTTCTTACGGAGGTTGGTGCACCCAAGTACTGGTTAACCACTGGAGCCTGTCCAGGAAAAGTGTTGTTAGGTAAACTGCCCGCCGGCGATATAGCCCAAAATGGTGCTGATGCAGGCTTAAAACCCGAAATATAACATAACATAAACTGCCCGACGGCGATATAGCCCAAAATGGTGCTGATGCAGGTGTAAAACCTATAACATAACATAAACTGCCAGCCGGCGATATAGCCCAAAATGGTGCTGATGTAGGCGTAAAACCCGAAATATAACATAACATAAACTGCCCGCCGGCGATATAGCCCAATATGGTGCTGATGCAGGCGTAAAACCCGAAATATAACATAACATAAACTGCCCGCCGGCGATATAGCCCAAAATGGTGCTGATGTAGGCGTAAAACCCGAAATATAACATAACATAAACTGCCCGCCGGCGATATAGCCCAATATGGTGCTGATGCAGGTGTAAAACCTATAACATAACATAAACTGCCCGCCGGCGATATAGCCCAAAATGGTGCTGATGCAGGCGTAAAACCCGAAATATAACATAACCTAAACTGCCCGCCGGCGATATAGCCCAAAATGGTGCTGATGCAGGCGTAAAACCCGAAATATAACATAACCTAAACTGCCCGCCGGTGATATAGCACAAAATGGTGCTGATGCAGGCGAAAAACCCGAAATATAACATGTCATAAACTGCCCGGTGGCGATATAGCCCAAAATGGTGCTGATGCAGGTATACAACCTATAACATAACATAAACTGCCCGCCGGCGATATAGCCCAAAATGGTGCTGATGCAGGCGTAAACCCCGAAATATAACATAACATAAACTGCCCGCCGGCGATATAGCCCAAAATGGTGCTGATGCAGGCGTAAAACCCAAAATATAACATAACATAAACTTCCCGCCGGCGATATAGCCCAAAATGGTGCTGATGCAGGTGTAAAACCTATAACATAACATAAACTGCCTGCCGGCGATATAGCCCAAAATGGTGCTGATGCAGGCGTAAAACCCGAAATATAACATAACCTAAACTGCCCGCCGGCGATATAGCCCAAAATAGTGCTGATGCAGGCGTAAAACCCAAATATAACATAACCTAAACTGCCCGCCGGCGATATAGCCCAAAATGGTGCTGATGCAGGCGTAAAACCCGAAATATAACATAACATAAACTGCCCGCCGGCGATATAGCCCAAAATGGTGCTGATGCAGGTGTAAAACCTATAACATAACATAAACTGCCTGCCGGCGATATAGCCCAAAATGGTGCTGATGCAGGCATAAAACCCGAAATATAACATAACCTAAACTGCCCGCCGGCGATATAGCCCAAAATAGTGCTGATGCAGGCGTATAACCCGAAATATAACATAACCTAAACTGCCCGCCGGCGATATAGCCCAAAATGGTGCTGTTGCAGGCGTAAAACACGAAATATAACATAACATAAACTGCCCGCCGGCGATATAGCTCAAAATGGTGCTGATGCAGGCGTAAAACCCGAAATATAACATAAAATAAACTGCCCGCCAGCGATATAGCCCAAAATGGTGCTGATGCAGGCGTAAAACCCGAAATATAACATTAACTGCCCGCCGGCAATATAGCCCAAAATGGTGCTGATGCAGGCGTAAAACCCGAAATATAATATAACATAAACTGCCTGCCGGCGATATAGTCCAACATGGTGCTGATGCAGGCGTAAAACCCGAAATATAACATAAAATAAACTGCCCGCCAGCGATATAGCCCAAAATGGTGCTGATGCAGGCGTAAAACCCGAAATATAACATAACATAAACTGCCCGCCGGCGATATAGCCCAAAATGGTGCTGATGCAGGTGTAAAACCTATAACATAACATAAACTGCCTGCCGGCGATATAGCCCAAAATGGTGCTGATGCAGGCGTAAAACCCGAAATATAACATAACCTAAACTGCCCGCCGGCGATATAGCCCAAAATGGTGCTGATGCAGGCGTAAGCCCGAAATATAACATAACATAAACTGCCCGCCGGCGATATAGCCCAAAATGGTGCTGATGCAGGCGTAAAACCCGAAATATAACATAACATATACTGCCCGCCGGCGATATAGCCCAAAATGGTGCTGATGCAGGCGTAAAACCCGAAATATAACATAACATTAACTGCCCGCCGGCGATATAGCCCAAAATGGTGCTGATGCAGGCGTAAAACCCGAAATATAACATAACATAAACTGCCCGCCGGCGATATAGCCCAAAATGGTGCTGATGCAGGCGTAAAACCCGAAATATAACATAACATAAACTGCCCGCCGGCGATATAGCCCAAAATGGTGCTGATGCAGGCGTAAAACCCGAAATATAACATAACCTAAACTGCCCGCCGGCGATATAGCCCAAAATGGTGCTGATGCAGGTATAAAACCTATAATATAACATAAACTGCCCGCCGGCGATATAGCCCAAAATGGTGCTGATGCAGGCGTAAAACCCAACATATAACATAACATAAACTGCCCGCCGGCGATATAGCCCAAAATGGTGCTGATGCAGGCGTAAAACCCGAAATATAACATAACATAAACTGCCCGCCGGCGATATAGCCCAAAATGGTGCTGATGCAGGTGTAAAACCTATAACATAACATAAACTGCCTGCCGGCGATATAGCCCAAAACAGTCACGAATTTTTGTCACGATTTTTAATTGAATTCCGGATATTGGTTTCCAGATGTGGAAATGTGTTTCACCCTGTAAGCAGATCTTGAGCAGATAAAGATGCTCTGTTCAGACCTCGGCAATATGAAGCACTAACTGAGACTAGTCTTCAGAATCAATCCACCTACACTGTACGCTATGGTAAGCATAATTATGTGTTTCACCCTGTAAGCAGATCTTGAGCAGATAAAGATGCTCTGCTCAGACCTCGGCAATATGAGGCACTAACTGAGGCTAGTCTTCAGAATCAATCCACCTACACTGTATATGTATGTTATGGTAAGCATTGTGCGACATTAACAAGATGACCTTGTTTTACACAACGCTGATCCCGCTAACATACAATATAAAATTTCATGACATCATTAATGCAAATTTTCGAATAGTCGAGCGCAAGCGCTCTGTCCTTCCGACAGCTCTTGTTTCTTAATGTAATCTGAATCTTAAACATTAAGTGAAATTCATCTTCCATGGCGTTTGTATTACATAATGAACACAGCCTTTCGTTTTGATAATTGCGAAGATAGTCCTATTTGTGGCATGATGTTAATTAAGTGTTCTCTATTACCTTTTTCATAATTGTCTTGCACCAACACAGTCCTTATTATTAATGTTCGAATGAACGAAATGTGTGTTAGGATGTGTTACATTTCCTCCGTCCGTCCGTCCGTCCGTCCGTCCAGGCATAATTTCTTTAATATCTCCAAAAATACATTTTGTATCAATTTTGAATTTCACAGGAATGTTACTTGAGCGATTGTGTGTGCCGTTTATGACCATGATCCATCAGACAGGAAGCACAATGCTAATATTATACTTTATCCATAAACTCCAGTGCCCCTTCCCCCACCCCCGCAACCGCCCTCTGTCTTTTCTTTTTGCTACCAACAATGATGTGGGTGTATGAATCTCATTCAGTTCATTAGTACTAAGAGTTCATTAACCATACAATTAATAGCTCTCGATAAAGTTCTGTTTAATTCTTAGCTTCCTCCAACACGAAGACAAACAAACTGAAATCATTATTTTCGTTTAATACCTGTGCATATTCGATACGATAAATGATGCTAAATACAGTGGAAATCCGTGTCATTGGGCTACAGTATTGACACTTCTTTGAACCGTGATGGGAGACATTCCCAGCCTTTCATAAAGCAGTTTAAAAATATCTGCGTCGTCTGCTATTTTGAGAATAGCTAAAATAATAGTACGTCATTCCTGACATCATGAAATGTTACCATAACGTCAGATAACTTTGTTATTTAATTGGAGACAACTGATTTCATGTATCTGCTTAATGAATATATACATGCTATAGTTATATTGCAAAGAAAATTGATGTCATAACTGGGACATATACTAGTACATGCTTAGTTTATACACATTGTTTTGTTTGTTTTTTTCCCCTCAATTTTATTGTTCCAAATATACATTATCATACATATTATTATACATATAATATTATATCAATGTACAATTGACAAAGTACACATAGCTAATGTGTCTTTAAACATTGTATATATGGATTTTATAATATAGGTTGCGGTTTGAGAAAGAAGAGGATAAATGCAAAAGAGACAAAGTAAAAAATGAAAAGTTTACTACGAGTTATTTGGATGGAAATAAATTTGTAATGAAGGTTATTAACAATTAATTGCTCACAATTACACATTACCTGCATCCTGTCTAAGAAATGTGTCCCATTTGTCGTTAAACATATTAAGTTTTCCTTTAAGCGATGCAATTGTTTTTTCAACCTGAATGCGCACATATAAAACTGACACAAAATTGTCTAGTAAAGGTGTTTTTTTGTTGTTTGTTTCTGAAAATGAAATATTTAGATAGTAAAATTATAAAGTTAGCAGTTTGTCCGATGTTATTATTATATTCGCATATATTACAGAAAGAAACATTTTCAAATGTAATTATATCTAAATTGGGTATAAAATTGTTTAGATATAATTTTAGGTCTACCCAGAATATTTGAACCCAATGGCATTCCCAGAACATATGGTATATTGAGTCACTTTTCATGGAACAGAAGTCACATAAAGTTGAGTTTACAAGTTTGCATTGGAATAAGAATGAATTATCTGGGATTATATTCATCAAATACTTGTACTGGAATTCACGTAATTTTGTGTCTATTGTTATGTGTAGTGGTTGTATGAATATTTTTTCACAGTTAAAATCGTCTTTCTTAAAAATTGTCTGCCACTTGTTAATTGATTTTAATTCGCCTGGTTTTTGTTTTAATATAAGGTCTTTATATACAAGTTTACATACTTTTGTGTGTTTATTTACTTTATCCATTAAGTATGCTGGTGTAGTGTACGACATATTTTCAATTTTTAGTTTATTTTTCCACTCGGTGGGAATGCTTCGTAAAATTGTATAATATTTTAAAAATCAGCTGAGTTTACATCATATAATTCTTGTATCTCTTCGAAACTGTAACATTCTCGCTTCCGAAAATCATATATATGTTCTATAAATTGGATTCCCATGCTTGTATGATTGTGGTTGTGTTTATAACATATACAATTTTATACAAATTTATTTTAGCTCGATTGCGAAACAAGTTCTTTCAACTTATATTAATCACTCTCAAAACCTCATTCCTGATCGAATCCATCGCCACGATGGAGAGAGAACTAGTACATGTATTATGACACACCCTGTATATATAAATTTGTGGTTTAATTGGAGACTCTGAATTTATTTATCTACTTAATGAATATATATATATATGCTATAGTTATATAAGAAAATTATTCACTATAATTGTATATAATTATTTACTTTGTCTTTGACGGAAATTTATAAAAGTTTAACAGCAAGCAGATAGTTATGCTCCGATGTGAATATAATTGAGTTTTAATTACTGATGTGTTCGACATTAAATTACGCTCGAGTTGAGCAACGTCAATTGTTCCCTACGATTCGTATTAATTTAATTATTCTTATACATCGATACTGTTGTGAGAAATCGGTGGGTTTTGTTTTTTTCACAACGATTATGATAGAACATCTAACAACTTCTATTACTCAATTTTTGCTTAATCATATTTTATTGTATATGTTATATATACTGTGTTAGAGCCCCGCTGGAGCCGTTACGATTGTGCCCTTAGGCAAGGCATTTAAATTCCACGTTGCCTCTTCTCTCTCCCTCGTGGCGATGGATTCCATCATGAATCAGGTATCGAGAGTGATTAATATAAGTTGTAAGAACTTGTTTCGCAATCGAGCTAAGAATAAATTTGTATAAAATTGTATATGTTATAAACACAATCACAATCATACAAGCATTACACGGGCAACCATCGGTGGGCAATCTGTGTAGGAATGACAATGCAACTTCACAATTGACGTTCCTCATTGACAATAATCCTATAAGGAATACTGTGATATATGAATTGAGTTTATAAACATTGACCGTCAGAGGCCAACTTTACCGATAAATGCTAGGAAATCTCCAGCATCATTAACTCATTCAACCCCAAGTATCTGATATGGACTGGTGCATGCTATTTTTAGACCAATAAATTAATAAGAAAATTACCTTTGGACTAGTTCATTTATCAAAATGGGTAATTTTATCTAAAAATAGTAATAATTATTACTGGCAAAAAAGTGCAGATCCTGATGAGACGGCTCGTCACGAGCCGGCTCATCTGGATCTACACTTTTCATAAGCCTATTTAGAGGCCTGTGGGGTTGAAAGGGTTAAAGAGCAGCATCTGAGTCCACAAAACTCAATTGGCACTAACAGTTGTGTGATAAGCTCGATGATACACCCGCTCAAACACTGTTCGTGATTGGACAGAATAATTATTTACTAATACACAGCTGTATTTTAATGCCCCGCGTTATTTATAGAATATCACAAGTAAACAATAACAATTGAGGAAGGGCCATGCAAAGGATTAACACAAATGTTGCAATGTTGCAAACTGTGCTATATTTCACTGCCCCGGCCTTACAGTATTGGGTAATGGATCCTACTACCCTGGTCTTACGGTATTCGGTAAGGGATCCTCCTGCCCCGGTCTTACAGTATTGGGTAATGGATCCTAGTACCCCGGTCTTACGGTATTGGGTAATGGATCCTACTACTCTGGTCTTACGGTATTCGGTAAGGGATCCTCCTGCCCCGGTCTTACGGTATTCGGTAAACGATCCTCTGTTGTTGAGTTGTTACGGTCGTTGACTTCAAGTCACTGGGCCCCTAACCGCTATAGGTTCTAATATATTTCTAATCTCAATGGGGTGTCGCATGCTTGCATGTGAGGAAGTTAACAAGCTGACTTGCGGAAGGTCATTGATTGTACCCGGGTACCAGTCCATGGCTAAATACTGCTCGGATGGGACACCCTGGATCTTCCACCAATAATAGCTGGATAGTCGCCATAAATTGACTGTTGGTGCGACATTAACCTCCAACAAAAAACTCCCTAGTGCCCATGTGTACCGGAAATGCTGCTCTGAGGGACATCCGGTTTTTTTTTCAATCAATAATAACCGGAGAGTCGCCATATGCCGTAAGCTGTTGCGTATGCACAAACAACAACATATTTTAGATTATATTGACCAAGTCGTTTGGGGGGAGGACAAGTTGAAAATATATGTTCAAGATACCGGCGTGGCGGCCATGCAGCCATGCACAATGTTGTATATCGGATCTCAACTAATTTGACGGGCTGTCCAATTAACGCAGTGGTGTTAGCACGCTCGATTCTCACCAATGCAACCCGGGTTCGATCCTAGGACCTGGAAGTATGTGAAATGGTAAGGTGGTCGGGTTCTCCGGTTTCATCCCACACGAATGACCACATATAAGCTATCATCCGTGCCAAAGAAATTGTTTAATTGGTACGGTTGTCGCCATATCGGACAGCTTTCATCCGAGCCAACGAGAGTGATTAATATAAGTTGTTAAAACTTGCTTCGCAATTGTTGTAAAATAAATAAAGCTTTAATAAATCATAGACGCTTCGTAAGTACCACCATCTTTGCTATGCATACCAGTGACGACTATACTGTAATGTGTTCGGATAGAGCACGAACGTACAAAGGTATCGGCGCTTCATTAAGCAACAACTAAATGAAAAAAAGTTCGTGTGGGAAGTAACATCAAGATTGGATTACTGTTTCATCCATTATCTTCTAAGTCAGTGTTTAATTGAATCGACAGAGCAAATGTGATTAAATTCAAAACATCTTTAAAACGGCGTTGCCTAGCATTGTCGATCGACGCTCGTCTATGGTTTTAGGAGCGAACAAATTGCGGTGCATGCTTATCGACGAGTGAACCAAGTCCGCTTGTGAATGCATTAGCAAGCTCATCAATATCTGTGGAATGAATGTTTGCAATGAGAACGTCCGATGCAACTATATCTTTCTTAAACGAATCCACGTCTATGGCACGCAATATTCGGAACGAAACGGTTTTCCGAACTGGAGCTGGTTTTGCTGCACGGGCATTGAATGTCACGGCAAAATGGTCACGTGACACCTTTCCAGTACTATCAGAGAGACCAGGATCGACCACCTCTATATTGGATACAATGCTGTTCGTATCCCTGGTGATGACCACATCCAGTGTGTGACCATGGACATGAGTTGGTTCACGCACATGTTGCTGCATACCACATGACTCGAGGACACTGGTGAATTTTGAGGCATCCCGGTCAGTGAGTATGTCAAGGTGAAAGTTCAAATCCCCGACAATGATGACGTCATTGTCAGTTGTCGCGTATTTGGATAGAAATGTTGGCCATTCCTGTTCAAGAAAGGCATTTGTGTTCAGACCATTTTCCTTTGATGGTGGTGGTCTATATATAACTGCCAGCTGTAGTGAGAACCCTTTGATATCTAGGTTACAATCCATATATTCGAAGTTTGAGAATTCATTGTCACGACTAGATGCAAGAATACTGATCTTTATAGCTGTCTTGTATATGAGTGCGACACCACCGCCACGCCTCTTGCCACACCGAGGTACATGTTTCATTTGGTATCCACTTGGTACCAGCTCGCCGATACACGCTTTATCCACGGCACTACCCAACCATGTTTCAGTTATAGCCACAACGTCAAACTCATTTGAAAGTATGTAGATGGTACGGTGGTCGCCAGATCGGACAGGTGGGCTTTCTCCGGGTACTCCGGTTTCCTCCCACACGAATGACCACATTTATGCTTTCATTTGCACCAACGAGAGTGATTAATATAAGTTGTTAAAACTTGCTTCGAATCGTGGTAAAATAAATAAAGTTAAAAAGCAAAAACAAATTGCGCCCTCTTAACCGTTAGAGACAATCATTGACAACAATATCTGCCAAGCACTCCCGGGATAAGACTGCGTTTATTCTTCATGGCCAAATTCAAACACAAATGTTCTGTTGATGGTTGCGAATTGACATCCGTTATGTCGAATTCCGTCGGACCGAGCAAAATATTTCGACATAACCGAAGTTTGACTTAACGAAATTCGATAAAAAAGACATATCCAGTTATTTGTAAATGATAATTATTGTCTGAAGTGGGACTTTGTTTCGACTTCGAGATAACCGGATAATTCGACATAACCGATTTTGACATAACGGATTTAGACTGTACATGTATTTATCACCGTGTTAATCCTGCACCACGGGGCGCATTAAAAAATTGCTTGACCGTCACCCACTTTGAAGTGATGTATGTCAGGTAGGTTCCTCTATCAGTAAATATATATAGCACTGTCTTATCCCCTGGCTATCACAATCTTACCCCCTGGCTAGCACAGTCTGACCCCTTTGACTAGCAGTCTTACCCCCTGGCTAGCACAATCTTACCCCCTGACTAGCACAGTCTGACCCCCTTCGCTAGCAATCTTACCCCCTGGCTAGCACAATCTTACCCCCTGGCTAGCACAATCTTACCCCCTAGCTAGCAGAGTCTGGACCCAAATTATCGGCGAGCAAATATAATTATGCGCATTATTATACCGAAATATATGTAGACGAGAGATAAAACAAAAATATGAGTAACTATTTTCAATATACATGTTTGATAGCACACTGGCTGTCTTACACGTATACATACGTGTTAAAACACAAATATTCATGAATATCAAATGGCAACTCAAACTGGTTAAAACAATTCTCCACGTCTTTATTTAAAGATGAGGACTAATTTGCATAATGTGTCATTCTCCCTCTGCTGTCCTCGCAGAAACTCGAATGCCTAGATACGAATTAATTTACGAATTAATGTGTTCCTTTGCAGTTATCTCTGGGGAAATGAATACCAAATTACCAATTGTAAATGTATATTGGTTTCATGTATAAATATTTTACACTTGCCATATATCATGATTTATAAATAATTATGTGTATGTTGTCCTCTCTACATCCGAATGTTCGGCTTAAAAAACCTTTTGCATGGAAAGTTGCAAACACAACTCCGGCCATACAAACGACAGCCAATTAGCTATCATGCAGTGGATAAGTAGTCGCCATATCTATCCCACCTCCATAGATATTACTGGGACTACATAGAGATTTAGGTTAATATACTACTATATTACTGGGACTGCATGGTTTTCTGACCTTTATTATGAGCATTGGTTTGACTACTACATTGTCAATGTATGTCGTATTGGTAATGGCGTCAAGAGATGTTTCTATGAGGGAATGGGTTAATGGACATTGGTTTGGCTACAACATTGTCAATGTATGTCTTATTGGTAATGGCGTCAAGAAATGCTTCTATGAGGGAAAGGGTTCATGTATGCCGTATTGGTAATGGCGTCAAGAAATGCTTCTATGAGGGAAAGGGTTCATGTATGTCGTATTGGTAATGGCGTCAAGAAATGCTTCTATGAGGGAAAGGGTTAATGTATGTCGTATTGGTAATGGCGTCAATAGATGTTTCTATGAGGGAAAGGGTTCATGTATGCCGTATTGGTAATGGCGTCAAGAAATGCTTCTATGAGGGAAAGGGTTAATGTATGTCGTATTGGTAATGGCGTCAATAGATGTTTCTATGAGGGAAAGGGTTAATGTATGCCGTATTGGTAATGGCGTCAAGAAATGCTTCTATGAGGGAAAGGGTTAATGTATGTCGTATTGGTAATGGCATCAAGAAATGCTTCTATGAGGGAAAGGGTTAATGTATGTCGTATTGGTAATGGCGTCAAGAAATGCTTCTATGAGGGAAAGGGTTAATGTATGCGGTATTGGTAATGGCG
The DNA here is from genome assembly GCA_014843695.1 of Archivesica marissinica. Lineage (NCBI taxonomy): Eukaryota > Metazoa > Mollusca > Bivalvia > Venerida > Vesicomyidae > Archivesica > Archivesica marissinica. The sequence goes on from CM026387.1 coordinate 15,488,140, forward strand.
TCAATAGATGCTTCTATGAGGGAAAGGGTTAATGTATGTCGTATTGGTAATGGCGTCAAGAAATGCTTCTATGAGGGAAAGGGTTAATGTATGCGGTATTGGTAATGGCGTCAATAGATGCTTCTATGAGGGAAAGGGTTAATGTATGCGGTATTGGTAATGGCGTCAATAGATGTTTCTATAAGGGAAAGGGTTAATGTATGCGGTATTGGTAATGGCGTCAATAGATGTTTCTATGAGGGAAAGGGTTAATGTATGCCGTATTGGTAATGGCGTCAATAGATGTTTCTATGAGGGAAAGGGTTAATGTATGCGGTATTGGTAATGGCGTCAATAGATGTTTCTATGAGGGAAAGGGTTAATGTATGCGGTATTGGTAATGGCGTCAATAGATGTTTCTATGAGGGAAAGGTGTTAACTGACTGTTATGAATTTTTTGGAACAATCAACATAGTTATAATTTAAATAATTAGTCACGGCACGGTCTTATCCAACTTAATGTGTGCTATATTTATTTTCTAAGTGGTTCTTATTTCAAAAGTCAAGCATGGAAGGAGGGTTTATTCACGAGGTCGCGCCCAAATAACATCCGATAAATTAAATGCCCTCGGATTGCTGCAGCTCTTGTGAATATATATGTTGGCTAGTTTTGCACAGTCGTTGCCCTTGATAAACGAATAGGTTATTCAGTAAGCTCGTGAAGATCTACGTACAATTGAAGTGGCTTTCAGAGATAACCAATTGCAACCTACGTCAGTTCATTATTCACAAAGCCATCCACAACTTTGCAAGCGGTGACGGTCATTATTTCTAAAATGGTTGTTATTTAGTTTATTCAAATTTATTTTAGCTCGATTGCGAAACAAGTTCCTACAACTTATATTAATCACTTGGAATCCATCGCCACGATGGAGAGAGAAGAGGCAACTTGGAATTTAAATGCCTTGCCTAAGGGCACACTCGTAACGGCTCCAACGGGGCTCGAACTCCGGACCTTTCGCACCTGAAGCGAATGCGCATCCACTGCGCTATCACGACTTCCATTTTAATGTTATTTAATATACAGTCTACATCCGTTATGTCGAATTCCGTCGAACGAAAAATATACTTCGACATAACCGAAATTTGACTTAACGAAATTCGATATAAACGGAGCCAGTTATATGTAACATGATAGTGTCTGAAACGGGACTTTGATCCGACTTCGAGATAACCGGAGAAATCGACATAACCGACTTTGACATAACGGATGTAGACTGTAGTTTAATCATATTGTATTGTAGTCATTCTATAAAACAAATGAACACACGTGTATAATTATGCATAGTATACGATTCGTGACACTATTTTGCACAAGAATTGTCACTAAATGTGGAAGCGAATGAGTTTTAACAAACATTAGTTACAGACCTCCCCAATCATGTTATCCAGTACTTGTACTCGTTGCAAACGCGGTATTACTATTATACTATTATAAATAAGTTTTATAAGACACTTATTGTTTAGATTGAATAATAAAATGATGGAATACGTTTAATAGAATAGTAAAAATGAACAAAAAGATATTTTAAAAAGGGATCTTTCATACGTAATCTAATAAGCTGATTGCCTGCCTCTCCTCGAAACCCCACACCTCAGAACAATATCGATAAATGCAACTGAATGTGAACATGTACAGTGTCGATTTAAAATATCAATAAAGTGTGCTTAACCCTTTCAACACCACATACCTCTATATAGGCTTACAAAACGTGTAGATCCAGATGAGCCGTCTCATCAGGATCTGCACTTTTTGCAAGTATTATTACTAATCTTAGACAAAATTACCCATCTTGATAAATGAACTGGTCCGAATGTAATTTTCTTATTCATTTATTGGTCTAAGAATATCATGGACCAGTCCATGTCAGTTACTTGGGGTTGAAAGAGTTAATTGGAATAACGGAATAGTGTATATCATAAATAGCAATGCACGTGTGAACCTTTCAGTGAGCTTTATAGATGTCTGTACTTCATACTTCAAGGAATATATATTCGTTTTCTTCGTCCTTGAGATTTTCTTGCTGGTGGTATTTATGTATCTATCACATTGGAAAAAAAAATTCTGTATCTTCACAAGGTACTTTCACATTCACGCGAGGAGAAGTTTTTACTTAAGTGGTTTCTAAAGAGACCAGGGTTCAAATTACTACATTTGTTTCTGATTGGTAAACTGAGTAACTTCTTTCACGCGTCAAAAAAATGTAAATCCCGTTTATCATGGCCAGAAAAGAAAGGTTTTGTTAAGTCTGCAAAGCAACCTTCAAAAAACAGTAAATTTGCTGATAGTTTTAGCTTCATCAAGTCAGCTATCGCAACGAACTTGTGGAAGTCGTGATAGCGCAGTGGATGCGCGTTCGCTTCAGGTACGAAAGGTCCAAAGTTCGTGGCCCGCTGGAGCCATTACGAGTGTGCCCTTAGGCAAGGCATTTAAATTCCACATTGCCTCTTCTCTCTCCCTCGTGGCGATGGATTCCATCAGAAATGAGGTCTCGAGAGTGATTTATATAAGTTGAAATATAACTTGTTTCGCAATCGAGCTAAAATAAATTTGTATAAACTAAACCTGTTTACACGAGGAACTCAGGACTGACAGTTTTAGCTTCATCAAGTCAGCTATCGCAACGAACCTGTTTATACGAGGAACACAGGACAAATAGTTTTAGCTTCATCAACTCAGCTATCGCAACGAACATGTTTACACGAGGAACTCAGGTTTCGTGGCACCTATGCACGGCGTACCTGTTAATATTTATTAGTTCACCAATACTTGTTGAATATCGATCAATAACTCACATTAAAACACTGTCGTGACGTCATACCTTTGTACTTGCAGTCCATTATTATTGGACTACTGTCAAAGGTCCAGAGCACTATGTTAAATCATAGGCCTACCTGTACGAAACTAACAATTTTAATTAGTAGAATCTTGTTTTATATATATATAAGTGTGTGCTTTAAGTTAGATATAAGCCTCAAACGGATCCAATATGTAAGCTATTGGTACTGTATTCGGCGATACACGCCTCACACAGTCCAATATTTTACATATTGGATCGTTGTCGGCTTATATCCTATACATATTACCATTCACCAGATTCTTTTATTTACAGTTTAAGTATTTGACAAACATAGCCTCCCTATGCTTTGCTACAAATCGTTATGTTATCACTACAGTCAAAGTAATCAAATTTCAAACTAAGCGTAATACTTTGAAGAACGGACACTATTATTAACATTGTTTCGGATTATAAGAGATGGTACGATGGTCGCCAGATCGGACAGGTGGGTTTTCTCCGGGTACTCCGGTTTCCTCCCACACGAATGACCACATATACGCTTTCATCCGCATCAACGAGAGTGATTAATATAAGTTGTTAGAACTTGCTTCGCAATCATTGTAAAATAATTAAAGTTTAAACTAAATTCACGTGACAATTGGATCAGGCTACGTGGTACACGCAAATATGAATGTAAATGGAAGAACATAGCGAGCAGAATATTACGCGAGCATATGTTCCAACACGGTAATTTCTAAATAGATCCTAACTCAAAACCGACCTCATGTCATCTTGCATTGCGAACTATCGAGACAATTGCAAATAATTTAGTTGAAAATGAACCAAAAACATATTCGGCTACGAAAATATAATTTTAAGTTACTAGTATTTGTTGTTGTTTTCCAACGAATCATCTTGTCAGTGAGGAGATATTCCAGCGCTTTATTCTCTCTGATGTAGGCTACGTGTATTGTTCCTAGCCACTGCTGTACGTGTATTGTTCCCAGCAACTGCTGTACGTGTATTGTTCCCAGCAACTGCTGTACTTGTATTGTTCCCAGCCACTGCTGTACGTCTATTGCTCCCAGCCACTGTTGTACGTGTATTGTTCCCAGCAACTGCTGTACGTGTATTGTTCCCAGCAACTGCTGTACATGTATTGTTCCCAGCAACTGCTGTACGTGTATTGTTCCCAGCCACTGCTGTTTCAGATATCGTCAATTTGAACGCTTTCGGACTCAATCTATCAGTGATGTCATTTTTATGACGTCATCTAACCTCGATATTTTAACTCGTATACTAGCATGATTCTTAATAATAAAACACATCTTCCAGACTAAAATAACAGCACATATGTTCGCTTAAGTGAACCCTCGAATTATAGTTTACTCATGCATATAGATAGTTAGACTACCATTACCATCTGAGGCAAGCTTCGTTCATCATACATATATATAGCTAGACTACCATTACCACCTGAGGCAAGCTTCGCTCATCATGCATATATATAGCTAGACTACCATTACCACCTGAGGCTAGCTACGCTCATCATGCATATATATATAGCTAGACTACCATTACCACCTGAGGCTAGCTACGCTCATCATGCATATATATAGCTAGACTACCATTACCTCCTGAGGCTAGCTACACTCATCATGCATATATATAACTAGACTACCATTACCACATGAGGCTAGCTACGCTCATCATGCATATATATAGCTAGACTACCATTACCACCTGAGGCTAGCTACGCTCATCATGCATATATATAGCTAGACTACCACTACCTCCTGAGGCACGCTTCGCTCATCATGCATATATATAGCTAGACTACCATTACCTCCTGAGGCTAGCTACGCTCATCATGCATATATATAGCTAGACTACCATTACCACCTGAGGCTAGCTACGCTCATCATGCATATATATAGCTAGACTACCATTACCACCTGAGGCTAGCTACGCTCATCATGCATATATATAGCTAGACTACCACTACCTCCTGAGGCGCTTCCTCACATGCATATATATAGCTAGACTACCATTACCCCTGAGGCTAGCTTCGCTCATCATGCATATATATAGCTAGACTACCATTACCCCCTGAGGCTAGCTACGCTCATCATGCATATATATAGCTAGACTACCATTACCACCTGAGGCTAGCTACGCTCATCATGCATATATATAGCTAGACTACCATTACCACCTGAGGCAAGCTTCGCTAATCATGCATATATATAGCTAGACTACCATTACCCCCTGAGGCTAGCTTCGCTCATCATGCATATATATATAGCTAGACTACCATTACCCCCTGAGGCTAGCTACGCTCATCATGCATATATATAGCTAGACTACCATTACCCCCTGAGGCTAGCTTCGCTCACCATCCATATATATAGCTAGACTACCATTACCCCCTGAGGCAAGCTTCGCTCATCATGCATATATATATAGCTAGACTACCATTACCACATGAGGCTAGCTTCGCTCATCATGCATATATATAGCTAGACTACCATTACCACCTGAGGCTAGCTTCGCTCATCATGCATATATATAGCTATACTACCATTACCACCTGAGGCTAGCTACGCTCATCATGCATATATATAGCTAGACTACCATTACCCCCTGAGGCAAGCTACGCTCACCATGCATATATATAGCTAGACTACCATTACCCCCTGAGGCTAGCTACGCTCATCATGCATATATATAGCTAGACTACCATTACCACCTGAGGCACGCTTCGCTCATCATGCATATATATAGCTAGACTACCATTACCACCTGAGGCACGCTTCGCTCATCATGCATATATATAGCTAGACTACCATTACCTCCTGAGGCACGCTTCGCTCACCATACATATATATAGCTAGACTACCATTACCTCATGAGGCTAGCTACGCTCATCATGCATATATATAGCTAGACTACCATTACCACCTGAGGCTAGCTACGCTCATCATGCATATATATAGCTAGACTACCATTACCACCTGAGGCTAGCTACGCTCATCATGCATATATATAGCTAGACTACCACTACCTCCTGAGGCACGCTTCGCTCATCATGCATATATATAGCTAGACTACCATTACCTCCTGAGGCTAGCTACGCTCATCATGCATATATATAGCTAGACTACCATTACCACCTGAGGCTAGCTACGCTCATCATGCATATATATAGCTAGACTACCATTACCACCTGAGGCTAGCTACGCTCATCATGCATATATATAGCTAGACTACCACTACCTCCTGAGGCTAGCTTCACTCACCATGCATATATATAGCTAGACTACCATTACCACCTGAGGCTAGCTTCGCTCATCATGCATATATATAGCTAGACTACCATTACCCCCTGAGGCACGCTACGCTCATCATGCATATATATAGCTAGACTACCATTACCACCTGAGGCTAGCTACGCTCATCATGCATATATATATATAGCTAGACTACCATTATCCCCTGAGGCTAGCTACGCTCATCATGCATATATATAGCTAGACTACCATTACCCCCTGAGGCTAGCTTCGCTCACCATGCATATATATAGCTAGACTACCATTACCCCCTGAGGCAAGCTTCGCTCATCATGCATATATATAGCTAGACTACCATTACCACCTGAGGCAAGCTTCGCTCATCATGCATATATATAGCTAGACTACCATTACCACCTGAGGCTAGCTTCGCTCATCATGCATATATATAGCTAGACTACCATTACCACCTGAGGCTAGCTACGCTCATCATGCATATATATAGCTAGACTACCATTACCCCCTGAGGCAAGCTACGCTCACCATGCATATATATAGCTAGACTACCATTACCCCCTGAGGCTAGCTACGCTCATCATGCATATATATAGCTAGACTACCATTACCACCTGAGGCTAGCTACGCTCATCATGCATATATATAGCTAGACTACCATTACCACCTGAGGCTAGCTACGCTCATCATGCATATATATAGCTAGACTACCACTACCTCCTGAGGCACGCTTCGCTCATCATGCATATATATAGCTAGACTACCATTACCTCCTGAGGCTAGCTACGCTCATCATGCATATATATAGCTAGACTACCATTACCACCTGAGGCTAGCTACGCTCATCATGCATATATATAGCTAGACTACCATTACCACCTGAGGCTAGCTACGCTCATCATGCATATATATAGCTAGACTACCACTACCTCCTGAGGCACGCTTCGCTCATCATGCATATATATAGCTAGACTACCATTACCTCCTGAGGCTAGCTACGCTCATCATGCATATATATAGCTAGACTACCATTACCACCTGAGGCTAGCTACGCTCATCATGCATATATATAGCTAGACTACCATTACCACCTGAGGCAAGCTTCGCTCATCATGCATATATATAGCTAGACTACCATTACCCCCTGAGGCTAGCTTCACTCACCATGCATATATATAGCTAGACTACCATTACCCCCTGAGGCACGCTACGCTCATCATGCATATATATAGCTAGACTACCATTACCACATGAGGCTAGCTACGCTCATCATGAATATATATAGCTAGACTACCATTACCACCTGAGGCAAGCTTCGCTAATCATGCATATATATAGCTAGACTACCATTACCCCCTGAGGCTAGCTTCGCTCATCATGCATATATATATAGCTAGACTACCATTACCCCCTGAGGCTAGCTACGCTCATCATGCATATATATAGCTAGACTACCATTACCCCCTGAGGCTAGCTTCGCTCACCATGCATATATATAGCTAGACTACCATTACCCCCTGAGGCAAGCTTCGCTCATCATGCATATATATAGCTAGACTACCATTACCACATGAGGCTAGCTTCGCTCATCATGCATATATATAGCTAGACTACCATTACCACCTGAGGCTAGCTTCGCTCATCATGCATATATATAGCTAGACTACCATTGCCACCTGAGGCTAGCTACGCTCATCATGCATATATATAGCTAGACTACCATTACCCCCTGAGGCAAGCTACGCTCACCATGCATATATATAGCTAGACTACCATTACCCCCTGAGGCTAGCTACGCTCATCATGCATATATATAGCTAGACTACCATTACCACCTGAGGCACGCTTCGCTCATCATGCATATATATAGCTAGACTACCATTACCACCTGAGGCTAGCTTCGCTCATCATGCATATATATAGCTAGACTACCATTACCACCTGAGGCTAGCTACGCTCATCATGCATATATATAGCTAGACTACCATTACCCCCTGAGGCAAGCTACGCTCACCATGCATATATATAGCTAGACTACCATTACCCCCTGAGGCTAGCTACGCTCATCATGCATATATATAGCTAGACTACCATTACCACCTGAGGCACGCTTCGCTCATCATGCATATATATAGCTAGACTACCATTACCACCTGAGGCACGCTTCGCTCATCATGCATATATATAGCTAGACTACCATTACCTCCTGAGGCACGCTTCGCTCACCATGCATATATATAGCTAGACTACCATTACCCCCTGAGGCAAGCTTCACACATCATGCATATATATAGCTAGACTACCATTACCACCTGAGGCTAGCTACGCTCATCATGCATATATATAGCTAGACTACCATTACCTCCTGAGGCTAGCTTTTCTCATAATGCATATATATAGCTAGACTACCATTACCACCTGAGGCTAGCTACGCTCACCAAGATACTGTTTTTAATATTCAGTCTGTGAATTATTCGCTAATACGATGTCAAAAATAAACACCCATTATATTATACATATATAGACTTCTTTTCATCTGGAGCTAATACATCGCATCTCTTGAGAAAATGCACCAAATGAAAGCACACATGGTGCTTATGTTATAATGGCATATACACCAAGCGTAAGGAAGTAATACTTAAAATAACATAACGCTTGTTTTATAAGACACATCATCTGTCAGAGCCTATCCTATTGTACTAGTAGGCTACAGCACTGGAACGTTAATGAAGAAGGTATGTGTACTGTTTGTGTAAGCTCTACAGAACAATACATCTATTAAATTATAAAGTGAATCTATCACCTCCAAGAGTTGCAGATAAGGAAATCCCACCCGAGGGCTGAAGATGCCTGTAAAGAACGAGTCTCGATACTCTGCCTAGTTCTTTGGATGCATCTTCAGCCCTCGGGTGGGATTTCCTTAACTGTAACTCTATGTAAGTGCTAGATTTATTTTCTCACCTTTTGAATTTTGAAGCAGTTTACGAATTATGCCAGCCTATATGAACACATGAATGGCGTATGAATTTACTATAAAGTGATGCGGTCACTGGAATGTAACAATTTACTCACATTTATCTTGATTGCCATTTGAAAGTAGGCCTAAGCAACCACGTACGTTTAAAGGTTTAATTTCTTTAAACATTTACATCCAACACGGGTAAAGATTCAAATAATCTATGACTTTAACCATCATACTATAAAGGAACTAATAAATAAACAAGATTTAAAGGGGGATCAGTGTCACTGTTATTATAGACAGGATGCTGACAAACAATGCAAGTGCATTGTGGGTAAATGAAGATCAATATGACGATGAACATGTACATGTCAATGGCAGGCATTAGTGATTATGGACAGGATGCTTACAAACAATGCAAGTGAATTGTGGGTCAAATGGTAATGGCACCTGAACAACACATGAATGATAGCGCTACGTCATTGATTGCGTCATCGATGACGTATCACTGTTATTATTATGCCGTAATTTCACGACAGTGTTCGGATTTTACCGGAATTTCTATTTGAATCGCACTTTATTTAATTATTAAATAATATGACATGGAAGCCGTGAAATGATGGCGCATTGACATGTTCCTAACACTAATGTCTGCCTCTAATGTATTGTAATGGAATTTTAGATTTTTTTTCTCTGTGTTAAGCCACCACCATAGTTGCCTTTGCTTTGATAGTTTAGTTTAATCATATTGTATTGCAGTTTGTCCGATTAACGCAGTGGTTAGCGTGCGCGCTTCCTCACCAATGCAACCGGGGTTTGATCCTCGGACCGGGAAGTATGTCAATGGTGAGGGATTCAAAAGTTGACGTGTGTGTGTATCCACGCAGTTCCATCAACTCAGCCTATGAACAGGCCCTGTCCGTCAAAGAAATATATTATTTCATACCCATCTGTCATATCAGAGGTAAGAACGTGAAAAATCGACTGAATGTTCGTAAATAATTTAAGCATGCCTTATTGACATTGCAAGTATGAAAAACTGGACACTCGCAGAATACGTACAATGCAATTTCACCTTTCTGAACAGGAATATACAGTCAAACCTGTCTTAAGCAGCCATCCAATGGAATAACAAAATGTGGCTGCTTAGCACATGTTGTTCCTTAATAGAGGTCAAATGTATAATAAAGTAAAGTATTTGGAATCTGGAAACTGGCTGCTTAATGCAGATTGGCTGCTTAATAGAGGTGACCACTAACACAGGTTTGACTGTATACCCTTAATTTCAAGAAGATAGGATTTTTTTTTTAATTAATGTTATTTACTTATTTAAGGTTCATTTAGCATATTATTTAGCTTAACTCAATTAAAAACATCTTTGTGTGGAGTGAATATTATAAAATACGAAAATATATACGCTATAATATTTAAATATTACGTTACAGACATGCAAATAAATTGATAATGCCAAATATTATCGTCAATCACCCTGTTTTTGTCCCCCACCTGTTTTCGAATGTGTTTGCAAATGACGTCATCGCTATCAGTAGCAGGTGCTTGGTTTAGATGGAATACGCTAGAGCTGCCAAACAGGAAAACACAGATATATACGCATATTATGTTTCGAAAATATGTAAATGTTGATGTTTTCATTAATCACATTCAAGTATACCTTAAACATCCCTAAAATAGAGTCAAGTCAAGTCAACGTTTTTATTGGCATAAACATGTACATGTCCATCGCCAAGAAACATGTTTGGCGGTTACATACAAAGTTACAGAAAAGTATGATATTATATACGGTTTGAGTAAGCATAGCATTAACATTTACGAATGGTATTGTTTGTTTAACAATATAGTTGGTATTCAGTGTCTCACACATCAATATTTTACAAGTAGTAACATTCATTTAGTTAATTAATATCGTTTCTTTTAATTAATTAATTAAATAATAGAGGTATGCATAAAGAAATAAATTATATTTTCCTCATGATTGACTGTGAAATGTTGATTGTGCAAGGTCACGTGCCAGTCATGTGAAAATGCCGCTAAAATTCATTTCTGTTACATGAAATGTATTGGTATCCGAAAACAGGTCCTTTTTGACGACATGTTGAATTCACATGTGAGTGAACATATGTTATGCAATCACAGGATATATTTATTAATAAAGACCAAACAGGAGTTATAAAGGGACGATACATTGGAGAGACTATCAGACTCATTTAGAACATAATGAATATTACCAAAGAAAATGATTTACCCGGTCTCCTGTTTCTGTTCGATTTTGAAAAAGCATACAATTCCTTATCGTAGAACGTTATTCAAACATCACTATCTTATTTTAACTTTGGACCATCAATTAATAGGTGGTTTAAAGTATTTTACGAAAAATGCTCAAGATGCAGTGTGGTTTTCTGTCGACATTTATATAAAGTTGGACGTAGCTGTAAGGCAAGGGGATCCACTTTCCTGTTACATGTTTATTGTATGTGCTGAAAATTTATCCTTGAAATTAAGATACTGTAATAATATTAAGGGAATACAATTAAACGAGGTGGAACATAAATTGTCTCAATTTGCTGATGACACAACTGTCATTTTAGACGTGTCGGCACAATCACGTAATACAGCATTTGATATGCTTACTGAATATGCAGCTATTTTAGGTTTAAATGTGCATTTTGATAAAACAAAAGTAGTTTCGATAGGAATTAAAAAATATAATACTGAATGCATAAAAACAAGACGAAAGCTATCATGGAATGAACAAAGTTTTAAAATGTTAGACATCACCTTTCACGTAGAACTAAATTATAAAAATAAATTAGATCAAATAGAGAATACAATTAAACAATTATGGAACACAAGAATCCTAACTGCAATTGGGAAAATTACTGTAGTTAAAACATTTTTGATGTTATCTATAACCCACCTGTTTATTTCATTACCAAACACACCTTTTCCATATCTTTATATTGGTGTACTCTATTGTAAAAATTATACCAACATGGGATTCGATGCATGACTAAAGAAACACGGACCAGTTCTGCTTATGATGTTCTAATGTGTTACTCTTATGAAAAGTAGTCCGCCTCCGTAGTCGAGTGGTTAAGGTCGCTGACTTGTATAACACTGTAACCTATCATCACTGATGGTCACGGGTTCGAGCCCCACTCAGACCGTGTCTCATTTATATGAAAAAGTTGGCAGTTTCTTACGGAGGTTGGTGCACCCAAGTACTGGTTAACCGCTGGAGTCTGCCCAGGAAAAGTGTTGTTAGGTAAACTGCCTGCCGGCGATATAGCCCAAAATGGTGCTGATGCAGGCGTAAAACCCGAAATATAAATATAACATAACTTATGAAAAGTAAGAATAGTAAAATATTAATAAATACAGCTAAATATCTTAACAATACCTTTAAACTAAAAACAAATCATTTGAACACTCTACGTGACGAACATTAATGAATGTATATGTATGCTATCATATTAATATGTATTATCACACAATGACGAATTGGTTTCGCTCTTTGCCAATATAGCTCCTTAGCTGGTTTGTCGTTGCTTTAAATAATACGGTGCCAATCTACTATTAATTTAATTTGTGTATATTACATTTTGTTTCTCATGCCATGTATAATATTATGTACTATGTATATTGTATTGCCAAGGTTATTGCTGATTTTGCAATAAAGCTTGTTCTGATGTTAGAATAAATTAAACAAATATTGTTATATCAATAATAATGTTTACTATGTTGTGTTCTTTTCGACGACTATGTACAAGACTTGTTAATAAACATATGTTCTGTTCTCTACTGTATGTGATAATACTCAAGCAATGAAATAGGTCGCCAGTTTTCGAAGTTTGTCTGATAACCTTTTTTTTAGAAATCAATGCTTTCTGAGAAAATAAAATTTCAGTTTATAAACACCATTCACTTACCGATCTGCCATTCAGGATCAACCTAAGATAGTCCACATACATATATATAATTCACACTTGAATACTTAAGATATATTTTACTGTTTCTTTTCCGAGTACATTGTTGCTTATTACTATTTAGTTATCTCCATATATCACACAACTAAGCTCGTCTATAATACACATTGGGAATTTATTACTATTTAGCTATCTCCATATATCACACAACTAAGCTCGCCTATAATACACAGTGGGAATTTATTATTATTTAGTTATCTCCATATATCACACAACTAAGCTCGCCTATAATACACATTGGGAATTTATTACTATTTAGTTATCTCCATATATCACACAACTAAGCTCGTCATACACATTGGGAATTTATTACTATTTAGTTATCTCCATATATCACACAACTAAGCTCGTCTATAATACACATTGGGAATTTATTACTATTTAGTTATCTCCATATATCACACAACTAAGCTCGTCATACACATTGGGAATTTATTACTATTTAGTTATCTCCATATATCACACAACTAAGCTCGCCTTAATTTGTACAAACGAATAGTAGTACCCACCGCTCTATACGGATGCGAACTTTGGAACAATATATCTAATCCTCAAACGTATTCGGTTAATAAACTCCAACACTTTATAGTCAAGAGAATACAAGGATTCACTACACGCACCAGATCGGATATATGTGAATCAATGGCAGGATTACATAAACTCTCAGCAGATATTGAAATTAGGAAGCTCATGTTTCTACATAAACTACTGAGCCTAAGCAACAACTGTTCCTCTAAGAGCATCTTTATATTGAGATATATATCATTTGCTTCAGACAAACGTGCTAGACAAAGTATGTTGGGGTTCATTCCTGATATTATCCGGATCTTACATATATATGGCATCGGGCACATTATCAACGATGTACTAGTTAACCCTATGGCCCTTCCATCTAAACATTGCTGGAAAAATTTAATTAAGTCGTTAGTTTATTCTCGAGAATCAGACAAGTGGACTCGGCGTGTTACAGCTGATGACGAATTTCGCTATTTCAGTATACTACACCCAGTCATTAGTCCTGCTATTGTATATACCGTATATAGAGATAGTACGTCAAGGCATATAATGCGCTCAGTAGCCAACATATGGGCCAGATCCATGACTAATGACTTATCTGTGTGTCTAATGTGTGATAGAATATGTATGGACCTGGTGACGCACGTGGTAAGTGATTGCAAGGGTACTTACCATCTGCGTTCCTGCTTTGTCAACGATCTATTTTGCACACATAATAGCTTATTTATTAATAACTTGCTCATACTGGATAAAGAAACGTGGACCCTTAAGCTATTAGGGGCGCCTATTGGAGCAATACTCGATTGTGATAACCAAATACAATTCCTAAAGCGTTCATACCGATACGTGTTTGAATGTATGAACAGATTCATTACCTGTATGTGAACAATCCGACTGATACTGGTGAACTGCATACCAAAACTATATAAAACGACTTAAACATACCTGCAAGGAGCCCAGGTCGTCAGCATGATACACACATGTGTATTGGTAGCATAATCTAACTTACGCATATATACTATATATGTGCGATGTATGTATATTGTAGTTATATTATAGTAATATTGTATCATTGTCTATATTTGTATATACCATGCATATCTTCTTGATGGAGGAAATAAAGATTTTGAATTTGAACACATTGGGAATGTATTACTATTTAGTTATCTCCATATATCACACAACTAAGCTCGCCTATAATACACATTGGGAATGTATTACTATTTAGTTATCGCCATATATCACACAACTAAGCTCGCCTATAATACACATTGGGGAATTTATTACTATTTAGTTATCGCCATATATCACACAACTAAGCTCGCCTATAATACACATTTGGAATTTATTTTATATTTGTTATATTATTTCGATTATATACTAACATCAACAAATACCCCCTATATATCTTAGCAGACTAACTATATATACAATATAATAATAATAATAACTTACACTGTAAAATGGTAGGCAAAGCACTTCCAACCCGTAGGTCTTTCCAGAAAGTTATATATTTTAACCTGAATTGGGATTTGGGCATGTCTGTGATAATTTCCATATATTATATGTGGCACATTCTTGAGCCCAGTGTCAGCCCCCTTTGTCTCCTGGGGACTGGGGGTAAATACATTTTCGTCATCATTGAAGTCCACCACCTGCACAGCACACCCGTTGCCGGGATTTGTCCCAATTCCCTTGTCGAAAACCTTTTTGTTCGTTTTCCTGATGCCATCTTTTAACAGAAATGCTCTTCTAGGGCTGTATTCTTCGTGGAGATTTAAATCGGCCATTCTACATAGAGACGTATTTTGTCAACAAAATACCATTTCATATGTAGAAATACAATGGCAAGTTGTCATCAATCTGACAATCTACATATAGAAAGCAACTGTATTTTATCACACATAATCCAGTTCACATACAGTCGGTGATTACCACAGAAATTTGGTGACGCAATTCAATTTTAGGAAATAATGTTCTTGATTATTCTAGATATCGTTTGCAACTTTTCCCATTTTATGGAATTCAGGTCCACTGTTTTATTTTCAGACTGAATTACGTATGCACACTCATAATTATCCAATGAACGTATCTCCGTATGTTATCAGCACGTCTGTTTTCGGTCATACCCATACTCCAATGAATGTATCTCCTTGTGTTATCAACATGTCTGTTTTAGGTTATAACAATAATCCAATGAATTATCAATACGTGTGTCTACAACTATAACCAGTGTCATTATTTCAGCATTTGATGAGCTCCGTAACACACTATACGACATAAAGGGCTCCATCCGGATAGTATCAAAGTAATATTGCAACAGCCTTGTCGTGATGTGCTAGACGTTGTACCTGAAAAGATAGAAGTACATGTATAACAATTAATCAAATGCTTAAACCCAAAACAAATGAATAACTAACTAATATAATGTCAGCTGGGCTGCTGGAAAGATATAAAGAAACAGTTCCACGATATAAATTTAGAACTGAATGATATATGAATAAGCGATTATTCAGTTTATACAAGTTTCTTTAGCTCGAATGAGAAACTAATTCTTACAACATAATTCTAGTCGCCCTCGAACAACCAACCTGTGTCTTTCATAAGGACACAGTTATCGTAATTCTGACGGGGATGACATTCACAACATCATCGGTTCATCGAAACTCTAATATACACGATTACAATGGATGCTTACTGGTGATTAAAGATAAGAATTTGTTCTTGTAAATTTGAAAATCATGCGCACATGTGTGTGTAGTATATGTGGTGCCATGGTTACGGTATCCGCCTATCTATCAAGTTGAAGCCCCACCAGAACCGCAGTGATAGTAACCTTGAGCAAGACATTTGCATCCACATCTTCTCTAAAATCCTCATTTGGAAGAATTCCATCAGGAATTAAGTATTATAAATTTAGTTTCGCAAATGTGTATAAACAAAGAACAAATATGTATAAACAAAGAACAAATGTGTATAAACGAAGAACAAATGTGTATAAACAAAGAACAAATGTGTATAAACGAAGAACAAATATGTATAAACAAAGAACAAATGTGTATAAACGAAGAACAAATGTGTATAAACGAAGAACAAATGTGTATAAACGAAGAACAAATATGTATAAACGAAGAACAAATGTGTATAAACGAAGAACAAATGTGTATAAACGAAGAACAAATGTGTATAAACGAAGAACAAATGTGTATAAACGAAGAACAAATGTGTATAAACAAAGAACAAATGTGTATAAACGAAGAACACATGTGTATAAACGAAGAACACATGTGTATAAACGAAGAACAAGTGTGTATAAACAAAGAACAAATACGTATAAACGAAGAACAAATGTGTATAAACAAAGAACAAATGTGTATAAACGAAGAACACATGTGTATAAACGAAGAACACATGTGTATAAACGAAGAACAAGTGTGTATAAACAAAGAACAAATACGTATAAACGAAGAACAAATGTGTATAAACAAAGAACAAATGTGTATAAACGAAGAACACATGTGTATAAACGAAGAACACATGTGTATAAACGAAGAACAAGTGTGTATAAACAAAGAACAAATACGTATAAACGAAGAACAAATGTGTATAAACAAAGAACAAATGTGTATAAACGAAGAACACATGTGTATAAACGAAGAACACATGTGTATAAACGAAGAACAAGTGTGTATAAACAAAGAACAAATACGTATAAACGAAGAACAAATATGTATAAACGAAGAACACATGTGTATAAACCAAGAACAAATATGTATAAACGAAAAACAAATATGTATAAACGAAGAACAAATATGTATAAACGAAGAACACATGTGTATAAACAAAGAACACATATGTATAAACGAAGAACAAATATGTATAAACGAAGAACACATGTGTATAAACAAAGAACAAATATGTATAAACGAAGAACAAATATGTATAAACGAAGAACAAATATGTATAAACGAAGAACACATGTGTATAAACAAAGAACAAATATGTATAAACGAAGAACAAATTTGTATAAACGAAGAACAAATATGTATAAACGAAGAACACATGTGTATAAACAAAGAACAAATATGTACAAACGAAGAACACATATGTATAAACGAAGAACACATATGTATAAACGAAGAACACATATGTATAAACGAAGAACACATGTGTATAAACGAAGAACAAATATGTATAAACAGATAATAAATGTGTCTAAACAGAGAACAAATGTATTTAAACAGAGAACACATGTGTTCAAACAAAGAACAAATGGTTATACCTGATTGTTTGATTAACAGTATCAATGACTAATATGGACACAACAAGCTTGTAGATGGTAGATGGTAATAATGTTATATTGAACGATGGAGAGCTTTCTTTTCTTAGACATATTGGTAAGTTGTTTGTTTTAGGCGTTCAACATCGCACCAACAGCGTGGTTGATATGGGGGCTTTCCAGCAACTAGTATTACAGGTGGAGGAAGACACAGGGTGACCCCTCGAGCAGTAGTTCAAGCTAGCTGGACAGCTGTCTCACCACATTAAGCAATTCCACACCACCAGTGGGATTCGAACCACGTGATTTCTTCTTCTTGGTGATTTCGTGATTTCGGCACTCTCTCAATATTGAGGATTATGTGTCGTCGAAATCATTTGAAGTCATTTGAAGTCAATGACCCTAACCACTCGCCCACTGATGCCCCTTTTTGTAATTTACCTTGTTGCTTTTTTCTAATCGTTACAGTAAAGTTTTTTCTAAAACGGTAATTGCGGTGCGGTCCGCCTCCGTGGTCGAGTGGTTAAGGTCGCTGACTTGTATACCACTGTAACCTATCATCACTGATGGTCACGGGTTCGAGCCCCGCTCAGGCCGTGTCTCATTTATATGAAAAAGTTGGCAGTTTCTTACGGAGGTTGGTGCACCCAAGTACTGGTTAACCGCTGGAGCCTGCCCAGGAAAGGTGTTGTTAAGTAAACTGCCCGCCGGCGATATAGCCCAAAATGGTGCTGATGCAGGCGTAAAACCCGAAATATAAAAAATATATATATAATTGCGGTGCGGTTCATTAGTGCAGGTATTTGCGCCTGCTATTAAGTTCGCAATAACGATTGCCCAAATATATGACATAATACATATTCATCCATGATTTATCATCTTCTGATATGTCTACAGGCGTGCAAGTGAGTGCAGCTGGAAATAATGACAATCGTAGTATATGCATACTATTTACAATGCTCCTAGTACTATACGTTTAGGACTACTTGACAGTGACGTCACTCAATATTTGCTTCCGTTGAGCACAACACAAAACAGGTAAATTGCTAATCAGTAAGCGGTGTTTCGGATTAAAAATAAAAAATACATTATTATAATATCGATAACTGTAAATTTACCTGAATTACCTGTACTGATAGACATAGCCCTTTTACGTCACTGTCAAGTTATCCTAAACGTACAGTAGCAGCGCAACAGTATCTCATATCGATATAAACAACCAATACAATGATAATAATTATAACCTAATACTTAGATAGTATACAAATTAAATAGATGCATTCTCTTGGAATATATACACACATATAGGCGGGTAAGTAGTCCAATGGTTAACATGTTCCATGGATCGCAGGTTCGATCAGTCTTTCAGATGGAACTTTAAACAGAGGTCTCGTATCGGTGCTTTACGCCGTACATGTAAAAGAACCAGAGGATGCTCTGGAACTGGTCTTGTCTATGTCTATATCATTGCACTATACTAGGAAATGTGTGTATACATGGAAATGTGTGTATACAAGGACATGTGTGTATACAAGGACATGTGTGTATACAAGGAAATATGTGTGTATACAAGGACATGTGTGTATACAAGGAAATGTGTGTATACAAGGACATGTGTGTATACAAGCAGTTGTAAATGAAGTGAACAATATCGTGATTAAAGTATCCGGCAATAAGCGGTATTATTAGAAAATGGAGCATAAAACGTAAATATTTGTTCACTGATGAAGAAATCTAATAACTGGTAGCATGTGTAACAAACGTTATTTAATGACGTGCTCAACATATAGCAATTTAAGGGTAAATGACAAGCCTGAGAGGAACTCAGTGCCACACGATCATAGGCTAATTTACAATATCGCAATGCTGCCTCACAGAAAGGATAGAGAGATCGAGGTACAAACCAATGTGCTTGGATTGTGAAGGGAGAGCACGAAAATGAGCGGTGCTGCACACATTTACAGTATGTGGAGAGATCGAGGTACAAACCAATGTGCTTGGATTGTGAAGGGAGAGCAAGGAAATGAGCGGTGCTGCACACATTTACAGTTGAGGGAGAGATCGAGGTACAAACCAATGTGCTTGGATTGTGAAGGAAGAGCAAGGAAATGAGCGGTGCTGCACACATTTACAGTTGAGGGAGAGATCGAGGTACAAACCAATGTGCTTGGATTGTGAAGGGAGGGCAAGGAAATGAGCGGTGCTGCACACATTTACAGTATGTGGAGAGATAGAGGTACAAACCAATGGGCTTGGCTTGTGAAGGGGTGGCACGGAAATGAGCGGTGCTGCACACATCTACAGTATGTGGAGAGATAGAGGTACAAACCAATGTGCTTGGATTGTGAAGGGAGAGCACGAAAATGAGCGGTGCTGCACACATTTACAGTATGTGGAGAGATCGAGGTACAAACCAATGTGCTTGGATTGTGAAGGGAGAGCAAGGAAATGAGCGGTGCTGCACACATTTACAGTTGAGGGAGAGATCGAGGTACAAACCAATGTGCTTGGATTGTGAAGGGAGGGCAAGGAAATGAGCGGTGCTGCACACATTTACAGTATGTGGAGAGATAGAGGTACAAACCAATGGGCTTGGCTTGTGAAGGGGTGGCACGGAAATGAGCGGTGCTGCACACATCTACAGTATGTGGAGAGATAGAGGTACAAACCAATGTGCTTGGATTGTGAAGGGAGAGCACGAAAATGAGCGGTGCTGCACACATTTACAGTATGTGGAGAGATCGAGGTACAAACCAATGTGCTTGGATTGTGAAGGGAGAGCAAGGAAATGAGCGGTGCTGCACACATTTACAGTTGAGGGAGAGATCGAGGTACAAACCAATGTGCTTGGATTGTGAAGGGAGGGCAAGGAAATGAGCGGTGCTGCACACATTTACAGTATGTGGAGAGATAGAGGTACAAACCAATGGGCTTGGCTTGTGAAGGGGTGGCACGGAAATGAGCGGTGCTGCACACATCTACAGTATGTGGAGAGATAGAGGTAAAAACCAATGTGCTTGGATTGTGAAGGGAGAGCACGGAAATGAGCGGTGCTGCACACATTTACAGTATGTGGAGAGATAGAGGTACAAACCAATGTGCTTGGATTGTTAAGGGAGAGCACGGCAATGAGCGGTGTTGCACATATTTACAGTATGTGGAGAGATAGAGGTACACACCAATGTGCTTGGATTGTTAAGGGAGGGCAAGGAAATGAGCGGTGCTGCACACATTTACAGTATGTGGAGAGATAGAGGTACAAACCAATGTGCTTGGATTGTGAAGGGAGGGCAAGGAAATGAGCGGTGCTGCACACATTTACAGTATGTGGAGAGATAGAGGTACAAACCAATGTGCTTGGATTGTGAAGGGAGAGCACGGAAATGAGCGGTGCTGCACACATTTACAGTATGTGGAGAGATAGACGTACAAACCAATGTGCTTGGATTGTTAAGGGAGAGCACGGCAATGAGCGGTGTTGCACATATTTACAGTATGTGGAGAGATAGAGGTACAAATCAATGTGCTTGGATTGTTAAGGGAGAGCACGGCAATGAGCGGTGTTGCACATATTTACAGTATGTGGAGAGATAGAGGTACAAACCAAATGGGCTTGGCTTGTGACGGGAGGGCACGGACATGAGCGATGATGCACACATCTACAGTTGAGAAACATTAGAAGGAAATGTGTTTGTAAAATGTACATCAAGTTACCTATATATTACCTATATTTATCATAGCAACTGGTTGTTCTGTTTCTAATCAGTGCATCTGTGTTAAATTGTTAGCAAGACATTGCTTTATTGGACCGTCGTTTGTGGATGCATAATGCGTCATTTGATCGGCTGAATGTATGCAGCTGAGGGGTGTGTGCGTTTTACGTTTATTTATCGTCGCTATCGGTTGCCCGTGTGAGTGACGCCTCCTGAAGAGATTAGTCATTTTCGATTTTTGGAGGATGGAGCAATAATAGACATAGACCCGTCCTATAGTCTCCTCTGGTTATTTTACGTGCACAGTGTAAAGCACCGACACGAGACCTCGATTTAAAGACCCATCTGAAAGAATGTTAATTTTGTTAGAGTCAGACGGGGGATCGACCCTGCGATCCCTGGATTATCAGTCCACTGGGCTACAGCTCCGTCTGAGGGGTACTGATGTGGTGCGCTATTAAGCGACAACACGGTAACCTAAGTAAGCGCCTGGCTAAATCCCTCACATATTGCAACTTGTAGATGTTGCTCAGCTCTTACATAATGAGCAATTGTTATATCTAAATAACTAACACGTGAATAGATAACCCCAGTATTACTTTGGACCAACACATTACCTTCTGTTATTCTAAAGAACATCATAATTGAAAGTGGGCTGCAATGAAAGCAATAGATTGGCCACCTAACTTATTTAAAATCACTTCAAATTGTTATTATGCATCAAGGATATTGTTTGGCAATATTATCCTGAGACATTTGCATATTCCGTGAACTTACTTCGTTAATAATCGGATTTCCGAAGTAAAATATGAGCTTTAGATTATGGTACACTTACTTACTGTCTTGATTCAAATATTAACGGTAAAAACCTAACGTATGTCCTGGTCGTAGTTCACGGACACTTACGAAGGCTTTGGCGGAGATTAATGAGTCTCAGTTTAATGTTGCCAAGTAATACTTTTGTTTTCTTCCCCAAAACAAAATAGGACAGATCGATTTTGGCACTGAATATGCACGTGCCGTGCCCATTTCAGAGTGTTACAGTTAGCTATTACGTATCCAACGCACTATTCAATGGTCTCAATATGTTTATAATAAAGTATGTTTATTCATTGCATATATTTCCCAGTAGGATTCGAACCACCTACAGCGTTGAGAGGCAAGTTCTTTGAAGCCAAGGACTATTTTACAGCAGTAAAATGTTTGTCTAACAATATTTAAATTTGTGTCTTGAACATATTTAAAGCGACATTACATCGCAAAAAGCCCCCAAGATGATTTTTCTACTTATAAATAGCATTGCTACTGTACGTTTAGGATAACTTGACAGTGACGTACAAGGGCTATACCTATCAGTACAGGCAATTCAGGTAAATTTACAATCCGAATAATAATTATTTTTAATACGAAACACCGCTTACTGATTTTTAAGCCGATTTACCTGTCTTGTGTTGCGGACATAGTCAACGGGAGTGAATATTGAGTGACGTCACTGTCAAGTTATCCTAAACGTACTATACTACAAATTCTTCCGAAATAATTCGAACACTAACTTTCTGTAAATCAAACATTTGTTTGTGGTATACAAACTCTCAAAGGTGAAAGTAGTATGTCATATAACGGTCATCTATGCACTTGAATTGATGTTTGTTTACTATTGGAGTATATACCAAGCGCATGCTACTGTCGTTAGTTTATACAAATTTATTTTTAGCTCGATTGCGAAACAAGTTCTTTCAACTTATATTAATCACTCTCGAGACCTCATTCCTGATGGAATCCATCGCCATGAAGGAGAGAAGAGGCAATGTGGAATTTAAATGCCTTGCCTAAGGGCACAATCGTAACGACTCTGTCGTTTACAGATATTTAGATCGTATTAGTCTAAAATAAAGTAATCATGCACAAAGGATGAGATATAACATAACGGTATATCTGTACAATATAACGTGTTATGCAGGATGCACACATTGCATTGCGCATGGGTTTTAACCCTGTTTACATTTGTTTGTTATGGCAACAAATGTCGTATACAACGCTTGTTTATTAGTTGCATACTCAGTTTTTGAGGCAAATATTTGGAAAACAATTATACCATATAATAAGAAAATACATTTTGTAGAAATTTGCATTTTCACTAATGTAGTGTCGCTTTAAAGACAATGACGCCTTAATGTCTTAATTTCAAATGCTAAATTATTCCAAATCTTTCGACCAGATTATTCTAAAGATTTCTTGTACATTTCAAATCTAGGTCTTCGAATATGGAGATCAATCTTTGAAACATATCTCAACGTCATATCTGAAGTAACTCTATTGCAATGTTTTAATTGGAAATGTTCGTTCAAATAATTCGGCACAAACTAGTGAATTACCTTTGTCCGGCCGGCCGTCTGTCTGTTTGTGAATAAAATATAAATGGCAGTTGCAATTAAGTTATGAATGATCTTGCATTGTTAATATGAGAATATCTTAAAGCAGCATTACATCGTAATAAGGATGTTTTTTTGGTAAAATATAAATACTAATATGTGTGTGTTTATAAAATTCGAAATAGTCGCTCAGAAACGATAAAATTCCAATAAATTTAAACCGTCGTATACACGAATTTGTATCAACACACGAAATATAAACACGCACAACGCGCATGCGTGAAACAACAGAGGATGTAGAAAACAACGTATATATTTTGAACATGAAAGAATATCTATCTATCTTCCCCTAATGTCGAACCCCTCGCGGGGATGTAGAAATTTCCCTAAAAGACTTAACATAGGTATGAATCAACATATCAATTAATTTAATTAAAAAAGACAACGTGGGACAAATGGGACGATGCATTCTGAATGCAAACAAGTGCGGAAGATGCGTTCCGGTTGTAAACAAGTGCGTGGAGAGGACAATCATAAGCTATACAGCTTTCTGTCCAATTCCTTATATCAGTTGTTGTAAATAATCATGTATTGACAGAAAATAAATATGTTTAAACTAAACAAGTGCGTGACCGATCGACTCAGAAAGTCCTACTTTCGGTTTCGAGTTTGTTTTATCGCCAAAAAACACTGTTTACAAAATGAACATAAGCATACAAAGTATAATGTTAGAATGTGTAGCAGCATTGCTACCCATATGCAAAAATTTAATTTTTCAAATATCTTTTATTTCATACGATGTAATGCTGCTTTAAGATGCATGATTGAGTCTGAAATGAACTGTTCAACTCAACTAGTAAGGATGTCCAACTTGCGTGTAGAATGTCAGTTTGTATATCAAAATGTAGGTGCTCAACTATGCATGAAATACTGCTCGGAGGCGCATACTGTGTCTTCCACCAATAATAGCGGAAACGTCGCCATATGACCGAAACTATTGATTCGACCGTACCCCCAACAACAAACACAATAACCACAAGGTATACCCTAGTGCATCGGTATTGCCTATTGTACTTTAATTAGAAGAGCATTGACGATACTCCACATAAATGTTTTGTTTTTTTAATTTTACAGAAAATCCTGTTTCTTTGAAAGACAACATTCATTATGTTACATGTGTATGTGGACCTATCTCTTTCTGATCTGACTTCATTACCTGACCTATCATAAAGACAATTCAAAAATGCGAGTACATTTTAGTGACAACTACGCTCAGTTATCTGGCGTCTAATTACGAACTTAAACCCGGTTGATTAATCTGTGGAACAAGCTTGGTCATTTGTGTCGTAGAAGCCCGCTAATATAAGAACTTGATTATGGTGTGTCACGAACATGTTCTGTTATATCGCAATCACATGTTAATCAATTGTGTTATGTCTCAGAAAAGGCTTGGAAATTAACTAAACAAATATAATGGTTACAGTAAAAATAGAACAAAATTGAAAGGCAGTGCTAAACGCTTTGTCAGGGTTTGTGTGCTGTCTGTTGGAATTACGCAACATAGTCACATTTACATCACTCACTAACCTGATTTGCTTAACCATTCAACACCAAGTAACTGATATGGACTGGTCCATGATATTTTCATAATGGGTAATTTTGTTTAAAAATAGCAATAATACTGGCAAAAATGCAGCGAGAGAGAGAGAGAGGGAGAGGAAGGGGAGAGAGGGGAGAGATGAGATAGGGGAAGAATAAGAGTGGGAGATGGTGGGGATCGTGTTGGGTGATGCAGAGCAGAAGCAAACAGGGAGTTTGGTAATTACAATGTCAGCGCGCATGTCCCGTACCCTGCAACCAAGCAGCCATCTCTTAGGGCACATATACGCATAGGTTTGATCATAGTGAAATAACATTTCTTAACATTATGTCAGGTAAGTTACTTCAGATATTACTATTGATCTCTATGTTCCATTAAGACCTGACTGTGAAGTGTACACACAATTAGAATAGTATATTGTCCAAATATATTGAATAGTCCACCATTTGAAAGTTTGTGTGTTTTACGTTTATTTATCGTCGCTACCGGTTGCATATATGAGCGACGCCTCCTGAAAAGATTAGTCATTTTAGAGTTTGGAGGATAGTGCAATGATACATCTAGTCTCCTCTGGTTCCTTTACGTGCACGATGTAAAGCATCGACACGAGACCTCGGTTTAACGTCCCATCTGAAAGACTGTTAATTTTATTAGGGTCAGACGGGGGATCGAACCTGCGATCCCTGGATTACCAGTCCAGCGTGTTACCACTGGACTACAGATCCATCTGACATTTGAAACTAAGACGTCCAGATCTTTAAATATATTCAAGACAAATGAAAGTGTATGGTTACAATGACGATTTAAATAGTAAACTGCTATATATGCTTGTAATTCAATATGCTTATGTAGATTTGCATTTCTATCAGAATAATTACCTTTTTGAGTTGTGCCATAGCTGAAGATACAGTGTACAGCATTGAGTTGTGTAGCTATGTACTTTTGCTATGAGTATTGTCTATGCTATAATGTTAAATTGAAGAGGGCCCTAGGGAGGATTAAATTGAGAACTAATTAGGTCACCCTCCATAAATAAAGACATATATCTACCTATCTCAATGTCTCTCTCTATATATCTATCTCTCTATCTATCTATCTATATATCTATCTATCTATCTATCTCTCTCTCTCTATCTATCTCTCTATATATTACATCAATGAATGTTGTCAGATACAAATCCCACTAGGTGTTCTCTTTCCACAGCATATTGAACTGAACATGCTTGGTATGCACAACTGTATTATGTGTTTATATCGTCACAATGTATTGTATGTCTACATCGTGAAAGAGAAACAATACCGTGCACAATAACATCATATGCATATGCAGACATATAATTGACGAGTCGCCAATTGCCGTATCGCCCCGCCCCTAAGATCACGAGACCCAGTAACGCGAACCCTCCGACAAGTAAATAGAATGTGGCCAGGCTATGTAATAAATTATAGAGAACTCTATTAAAGCGACATTACATCGCAAACAGCAAATAAAATGCATTTGTTCACGTATAAATGCGTTGCTACTACACATTTTTCCGAATACATTCATTCGAACACTAACATTGAATCAATAAACAGTGTTTTTGTGATCTACAAACTTTCTAAATTGAAAATAGGATTTCATATAACGATCATCCACGCTGAATTGACGTTTGTTTGTCATCGGAGTCAATACTAAGCGCGAAATAATGTCGGTTAGAGATAATTTAACTAAGATTAGTCTACACATAAATATACATAGGCACATATGTGAGATATACCGGTAAATCTGTACAATAAATCGAGTTATTCAATATACTCTAGTTGTATTACTCATGAATGTCGATCGTATTTACATTAGTTTGTTATGTCAACAAACCATGTATACGACGTTTGCTTATTAGTTGAAATACTCAGTATTTGAGGCAAATATTTGGAAAAACATTATACCATGTAATAGGAAAATATATTCTGTAGAAATCTGCGTTTTCATCGATGTAGTGTCGCTTTAATTGAACTAGGAAAATAGATACAACATGCCCTGATTGACCATATTTCATTTAGAATATGCCGGAAATAGCTGTATCATTGTCAGATAATACAGTGAAACTAGGCAATACGCTATATGTCAGACATCGCTATGGAAAGATCCATAGGCCACTATTATAACATACTGTGGTGTTATATGTTCCCAAAAATGCACAACAATAATGTATTTTACAGTAGACTTACCTTTGAGCCTTAAAAATGTCAATAGGTTTTTTTTAATTTCCCACTAACGGCACTTATCCCATAAACTGAAGGTGGTGGTGAATGTTGTACCGACACCTACATGTATGATATGCTGTTTAGTTTTTCCCATATGGTATGCAAACATTCTAAAATATTCCAAAATGCAGCACATATGTTTTTAGAAGTCACTTTCACTCTAGGCGAAAACACCTTCTCAGCCACTCAGTTATCTAGTGTAACTCTTAATGGCTTGCCTACACCTTTTCAACCAATCCGAGCCCACTATATCAATAACAACATCTAGCCTATACCAGTAGTACATTAAAATAATAAAACTGTAAGTATAATAATTCTAACGAATGGTCCTCGGTCCTGTGTACAGTACGTAGATATATTGTGGCACAAAGAGTGGGAACGAGAAAATACCTTAATTTAATCTTATGAAACGTCAATGCATATCATCATTGTAGATGCTTAGGTAGTTGTATGTAAATGGACATTAAGTATATGTATGTAATAAATGGTTAACCATAATTTGAAAACGCCATGTTTCCTGTTACTACACTGTAGCAGATTAGGTTGACCGCGGACATTATTTTGAGATAAGTGTTGTCTTGAGAAGGTGAAATAACGATAGCTGATTGGATTATTGATTTGTTTGATTGACAGGAAGCGACTGGTCAATTATGTACATAACATATGAGACTGTGAATTCAGTGATCACAAGTTCGATGTCCCAGCTGACCTTAATACTATTAACAGTCTTTCAGATGGTACTTATATAAACCGAGGTATCGTGCATCGATACTATTTAGGGGATATGGATAAGAACCAGCGATGCTTCTGGAATTACAGTATCCTGCACTATCCTCCAAGAAATATACTTGCGGAGGGGTCTTCCCGATTAACCAATGCTGACGGAGATAAATAAAATAAGGCAATTGGAGATGGTTGCCATGAACAGGTTTACTTAATCTGACTTAGGGAACTGCACTTTTGAACCATTAATTATTAATTGTATTTTTTTCTGTGTAGGGGTATTTATTGACATCACAAACAGAAAAAGTATTGAATGGCAATAAGCATACGTATAAATCTCATTCAAATATTCGTCTGACGTGTCTAGACTTTATAAATAAGTCTTGATAACAGTTAATAAATAACTGATTGTATACACTGTGGAATTCGTATGGTTGCCTGATAACGCTATATTGGAATTTGATCTGAGTAGTTACTAACGTTATACGTTGCTAGACCACTCCAACGTTGACCTTAAAATAGCACATATTTGTATACTCTTTTACTGAGACTGTTAATGATCAGTGTCTATGGACATAGCATGTACATGTATCTCCAATAACCTTTAGAGTGTCTCCTTGTAAAATCTCGAATGCCACTCTATGACATTATTTGTTGTAGCAAATCCAACACAAAAGACACAATATTAATTCCAGATAATCAGCACACTTGGTAGCACATATAATGTATACTGATAGAACTTACTGATAGTACATACTGACAGTGTATACTGATAGTACATACTGACAGTGTATACTGATAGTAAATACTGACAGTGTATACTGATAGTACATACTGACAGTGTATACTGATAGTACATACTGATTGTACATACTGATATTAAAAATACTGAATATATATATATACTGCATATAACTGTTTACCGCCTCTGTGGTCCGCCTCCGTGGTCGAGTGGTTAAGGTCGCTGATTTGTATACCACTGTAACCTACCATCACTGATGGTCACGGGTTCGAGCCCCGCTCAGGCCGTGTCTCATTTATATGAAAAAGTTGGCAGTTTCTTACGGAGGTTGGTGCACCCAAGTACTGGTTAACTGCTGGAGCCTGCCCAGGAAAGGTGTTGTTAGGTAAACTGCCCGCCGGCGATATAGCCCAAAATGGTGTCGATGCAGACGTAATCCCCGAAATATAAATATAAATGCATGTACATACTACCGAAACAGCTCTCGAACACACATTGTGACAATGTCTACTGACCAATATGTAAAACAGTTTTGATAACTCTTTATTGACAGAAATAATACATACATGAGAACCATTTCTACCTGAATAATCACAAATATGTGCACCCTTTATTCCAGAATAGGTACATATATGGGAACCCTTTAATCCAGAATAGGTAACTGATTTGGGTAGACTTTCTGCAAGATTAAGTACAAATACGTGAACGCTTTACTCCAGAATTAGTACTGATATGGGACCCTTTATTCCAGAATAGGTATATATTTGAAAACCCTTTCTAACAGATTAAATACAATTATGTGAACCCTTTATTCGAGATGAAGAACAAATATGTTAACCCTTTATTCAAGAATAAACATAGTTTGTGACAATGTCTACTAACCGAGAATAGGCCACGCTTTGAGAACCATTTATTTACCGAAATATTATATATGGGAACCCTTTAATCCACAAGTAGTACATATATGGATACCCTTTATTCCAGAATAAGCACTTATATGGTAACTGTTTATTCCAGAATAGGTTCTGATATGGTAACCACTTATTCCAGTACAACATACTAAAGAAAGAGTATAACCCTGGGGACAAGTTGTCTTCATATATCTTAATACCACTGTCACGGTTGTTGCAAGACGAAGTAAAGCGACTCTATGTGTTGTTATTATTGTCGATACGCATTGTGAATCTCATTGCTATAGTGAAACTGTCACGGTTGTTGCAAGATGAAGTAAAGCGACTCTAGATGTTGTTATTATTGTCGATACGCATTGTGAATCACATTGCTATAGTGAAACTGTCACGGTTGTTGCAAGACGAAGTAAAGCAACTCTAGATGTTGTTATTATTGTCGATACACATTGTGAATCACATTGCTATAGTGAAACTGTCACGGTTGTTGCAAGACGAAGTAAAGCAACTCTAGATGTTGTTATTATTGTCGATACACATTGTGAATCACATTGCTATAGTGAAACTGTCACGGTTGTTGCAAGATGAAGTAAGCGACTCTAGATGTTTTTATTATTGTCGATACACTGTGAATCACATTGCTATAGTGAAACTGTCACGTTGTGCAAGACGAAGTAAAGCGACT
Source organism: Archivesica marissinica (assembly GCA_014843695.1). Classification (NCBI taxonomy): domain Eukaryota; kingdom Metazoa; phylum Mollusca; class Bivalvia; order Venerida; family Vesicomyidae; genus Archivesica; species Archivesica marissinica. The sequence continues at coordinate 15,519,012 of CM026387.1, forward strand.
CTAGATGATGTTATTATTGTCGATACGCATTGTGAATCTCATTGCTATAGTGAAACTGTCACGGTTGTTGCAAGATGAAGTAAAGCGACTCTAGATGTTGTTATTATTGTCGATACGCATTGTGAATCTCATTGCTATAGTGAAACTGTCACGGTTGTTGCAAGACGAAGTAAAGCAACTCTAGATGTTGTTATTATTGTCGATACACATTGTGAATCTCATTGCTATAGTGAAACTGTCACGGTTGTTGCAAGATGAAGTAAAGCGACTCTAGATGTTGTTATTATTGTCGATACGCATTGTGAATCTCATTGCTATAGTGAAACTGTCACGGTTGTTGCAAAACGAAGCAAAGCGACTCTAGATGTTGTTATTATTGTCGATACACCTGTGAATCTCATTGCTATAGTGAAACTGTCACGGCCACGACTGTTGATAGACGAAGTAAAGCGACTCTAGATGTTGCTATTATTGTCGATACACATTGTGAATCACATTGCTATAGTGAAACTGTCACGGTTGTTGCAAGACGAAGTAAAGCGACTCTAGATGTTGTTATTATTGTCGATACACATTGTGAATCTCATTGCTATAGTGAAACTGTCACGGTTGTTGCAAGATGAAGTAAAGCGACTCTAGATGTTGTTATTATTGTCGATACACATTGTGAATCTCATTGCTATAGTGAAACTGTCACGGCCACGACTGTTGATAGACGAAGTAAGCGACTCTAGATGTTGCTATTATTGTCGATACACATTGTGAATCACATGCTATAGTGAACTGTCACGGTTGTTGCAAGACGAAGTAAAGCGACTCTAGATGTTGTTATTATTGTCGATACACATTGTGAATCTCATTGCTATAGTGAAACTGTCACGGTTGTTGCAAGATGAAGTAAAGCGACTCTAGATGTTGTTATTATTGTCGATACACATTGTGAATCTCATTGCTATAGTGAAACTGTCACGGTTGTTGCAAGATGAAGTAAAGCGACTCTAGATGTTGTTATTATTGTCGATACACATTGTGAATCTCATTGCTATAGTGAAACTGTCACGGCCACGACTGTTGATAAACGAAGTAAAGCGACTCTAGATGTTGCTATTATTGTCAATACACATGGTGAATAGTATTGTGATAGTGAAACTACCCGAAGAAAACAAAGTTTGAAAGTTGAAACACATAGAATTATATCTTACGGGTGTGTTGTATTAATGCTAAGAGATGTTTGATGAATACGTTCCTCGCGAATTGACACATGTACCTTAATGTATCCCCATTGTACGATGGCTTACACCAGAAATGAGACATCGAATCGATTGCTAAAGCTAAACTAATGGCGTTGTTGCCAATTAATATAAACTGAGCTAAAATTGACATGTTGTCCATAATTATTGTAGTTTGACAAATTATGCTACAAATTGATACAATTTATGACATTAAACACTAATGCCTTTGTCCAGTTGTTATTGTCCTGTCATATTCGTGCCCATAATCTAATACCAGTTTCTCTAGTTTGATGAGATTTAGCAAGTTCTATAGTACAATCACGACTTGTTAATTGACAAACCAGACACCGTTCTGTAAATTATCGACGTTCTGAGCAGCATTGAGGCGACCTTCTTAATATATCCATAGAACGCATATTTACAACTTAGTGATTAAGCATGGGGTTAACTATGCACAGCACACTTCGGGCTATGTCGAATATGGTAGATATTTGGCGGTTCTTTGTTCTCTTATGGTGTGTCATAAGTAATATGGGGGTGTTTTATCGAGGGTTGGATGTTATGCTATGCCATATCGTAGTTTATGATAGTGGATTATGTGGTACTGTCAGTGCTGTACTTAGGCATTGACCGGTTGGGCCATGGCCCAGATCCCCGCACCACAACACTCGAATGAAGACACAAAAGATTAAAAATAGTCTGACTAATTCACATGTGTGTCTAGCTGCCGTCTAGGCAATTTTCCAAACCCAGCAGGCAATAGGCCTTCAATACATGCGCTTGATGGAAACTGTGCAATACTAATGTGGGTTTAATACATTAAGTTTAGTGGAGACTTTTTTCCAGTATATAGAACAGAACAGAACATAAGTTTATTCATGACGTATACATAAGTACATAGTCATAATATATACATATAATTACATATAAATAAACAAGTGATCAATAAAGCTATCGTATAGCTACTGTAATATAATTTAAAATAGAGGATGAACATTCTAGTTAGTTGTTTTGTGTAATTAAGATATAGTGTTGTGAAATTGACATTTGCAATATTTCTTAATTATATATACACAATTCTTTCTAAATATGTGTTAATATTGTTTGTGAAATGTACATGATTGCGATCAAACTTCGCACGCAGCGTCTTATGCGTGTTTGATAAGCATGACTTATGCATGTTTGATAAGCATGACTTATGCGTGTTTGATAAGCATGACGTATGCGTGTTTGATAAGCATGACGTATGCGTGTTTGATAAGCATGACTTATGCGTGTTTGATAATCATGACGTATGCGTGTTTGATAAGCATGACGTATGCGTGTTTGATAAGCATGACTTATGCGTGTTTGATAAGCATGACTTATGCGTGTTTGATAAGCATGACTTATGCGTGTTTGATAAGCATGACATTGTTAACTTAACGAATCATTTGTAAGATGCCTGCTAGTCTTCCAGGAAGATGTAGGTGTCGTTTCATGATTTTTAAAATGGGTTAATGCTTTATTCAATCCATCCCCATTCACGCATAGCGTTATTTCTGGGTTTATTAATTACATACATGCACTAACATTTAGTCAGGTTCGATCCCCCGTCTGACCCTAATAAAATTAACAGTCTTTCAGATGGGACATTAAACCGAGGTCTCGTGTCGATTCTGTACACTGTGCACGTAAAAGAACCAGGGGAGACTCTGGAATGGGTCTCTGTCTGTATCATTGCACTATCCTCCAAAATCTAAAGTGAGTAATATCTTCAGAAGGGATCGCTCATAATTATGGGCAACCGGTAGCGACGATAAATAAACGTAAAACACACACACACATAACATTTAGTCGGAACTTGCTCGTTAGGTGTATAGTTGTATGACTTGTGTGATTAATACTGTTAAGAGTAATTACTTTGAAAATGCAACTATATATTTAAATTTGACAGTGTCAAAATGCACTTTCCTTGTCGTAATTGCATAATGTTTGTTGACGAATTAGTGCTAAACATACACGGTCAATCAAGATCAATATTTATAGATGCATGACCTTTTTATACATCACTGTGGATCCTCCCATTTCATAAATAATGAATTAGTTAAGTCGAACGGGTATGTCTCGGTTGTGGTCGTGATAATGCTATACTGTTTCCTTAAACAGACGAGGATTCAAATACCATGGGGGCGTCGACTTATTCCATGGGAGTAAGATATCCACATAAACGTATAATTATGGAATAATTACCATACAGACGTCTAAACGCGTATTATGTGAAACATCAGTAAACAAAGTGGATTTCAAATTGACATAGTGTGTATGACTGCATCATTAATTCCTGTTCTACGCACGAGAGCAGAGCTCAAAGATGTACATTGGCATAGAGTGTATGACTGCATCATTGATTTCACGTGGTCACTGTTCTACGCACGAGAGCAGAGCTCAAAGATGTATTTGGCATAGAGTGTATGACTGCATCATTAATTTCACGTGGTCACTGTTCTACGCACGAGAGCAGAGCTCAAAGATGTACATTTGCATAGAGTGTATGACTGCATCATTAATTTCACGTGGTCACTGTTCTACGCACGAGAGCAGAGCTCAAAGATGTACATTGCATAGAGTGTATGACTGCATCATTAATTTCACGTGGTCACTGTTCTACGCACGAGAGCAGAGCTCAAAGATGTACATTTGCATAGAGTGTATGACTGCATCATTAATTTCACGTGGTCACTGTTCTACGCACGAGAGCAGAGCTCAAAGATGTACATTGGCATAGAGTGTATGACTGCATCGTTAATTTCACGTGTTCACTGTTCTAAGCACGATGGCAGAGCTCAAAGATGTACATTGGCATAGAGTGTATGACTGCATCATTAATTTCACGTGTTCACTGTTCTACGCACGAGAGCAGAGCTCAAAGATGTACATTGGCAAAGAGTGTATGACTGCATCGTTAATTTCACGTGATAGCCTGTTCTAAGTACGAGAGCAGAGCTCACAGATGTACATTGGCATAGAGTGTATGACTGCATCATTAATGTCACGTGTTCACTGTTTTACGCACGAGAGCAGAGCTCATATATGTACATTTGATATCGGGACGACCGCATGGCGCTTGTTATCGTATAGCATAATTGTCGTTTCTATTACCTACTATTTGAATGTGAATGAATTTGTCCTACGGCTATACTAATGTTTCTGGCGATGCATAGTAATATGACTAGTTGTGTTATACTGTTCGAATGTATCCATAGGTACCCGTCAAGGCGAAAAGTCCAGTCCGACTTTGAATATCCTATATGTCAACGGGCTTATCAGACAACTAGAAGATAGTGCTTTGTGACTGTGTATGCTTAATATAAACATTAGTTGCTCTACAGTGGTGGCTGACGTGGGTTTTTAAACTTTATTTATTTTACAACGATTGCGAAGCAAATTCTAACAACTTATATTAATCACTCTCGTTGGCGCGGATGAAAGCGTAAATGTGATCATTTGTGTGGGAGGAAACTGGAGTACCCGGGGAAAACCCACCTGGCCGATATATATATAAATTTGGACAGGTTTTGAACAATTAGTCTGTGTAAGTAAGGTAATAAACTTTTGTTCGGTAGGCCAAGTATAATAGTAGCGCTTCAGATATGTTTTCCTTAAATTTCTAAATTTAGGACAAATAAGAAGACAATGATACTCGCTTTCAATCATTCTATAATTACAATGTATACGGATACGTTCATTCCGTGGTGCGTTTGTGTAACGCCCTCGTTCTATTGCTAGTTCTATGTAATGTTTGTATCGTAATACCCTATGCAAAGCAATGGAGATATCAGTGCCATTCGAGCAAATGTTTCATGATTGTCTTTAACGAGCATGGTAACAGAGAGCATAGCCGGGTGTTCAAACATGGGTGTCGATGTTATCTACCTGGCTATATAATACACAGTCGATTGACGATGCTAAACTGAGAGATACATTTCTTGAAATTGTGTAACAGTTATATTCACCCTGTGTATTTGAATCCGTTCACATCAAAATTCATTACAAAGGAGGACATGCACGATATTCCTCTTCTGTGCATGGCCCGTAGCCACACCGAGACAGCTGCCCCGGTTAAAATGTCCAAACCATGTGTGTTTGAATCCGTTCACATCAAAACTCATTACAAAGGAGGACATACACGATATTCCTCTTCTGTGCATGGCCCGTAGCCACACCGAGACAGCTGCCCCGGTTAAAATGTCCAAACCATGTGTGTTTGAATCCGTTCACATCAAAACTCATTACAAAGGAGGACATATACGATATTCCTCTTCTGTGCATGGCCCGTAGCCACACCGAGACAGCTGCCTCGGTTAAAAAGCAAAAAATAATGGAACAATTAAATAAATAAAATGCAAAATATCTCTTTGCTGTATAAAATGTTGACTGCTAGAGAGCTGAATGGTCAGTACATACTTATACGTCTAACCTCATTAAATCGCAGCAGATCGCTTCTATTTCCCAACAATTTTAAGGGAGCACACGCCCCCGAACCCCTCTAGATTGCCACGGTTGAAATTTGCCTCTGGCAACCGTACTGTGTGCAATATATAATGGTGCCAATTGAAACCTTTATTGACCTCAAGCAGTGACAGTCCGATTAGCACAGTGGTTAGCGCACTCACTTCTCACCAATGCAACCCGTGTTCGATTCTCGGACCGGGAAGTATGTGAGATGGTACGATGGTCGCCAGATCGGACAGGTGGGTTTTCTCCGGGTACTCCGGTTTCCTCCCACACGAATGACCATATATACTTTCATCCGCTCAAACGAGAGTGATTAATGTAAGTTGTTAGATCTTGCTTCGCAATCGTTGTGAAAGAAATAACGTTTAAGTGACAGTTGTGTTCGAATTAAGATATTGTCAAATGAAGTGTTTAATTATAGCCACATTAGATTCATGAACTATGACATGGAAACGTTTAGATTTATTCAAGATGTACATTAGTTATTCCACAAATATGATCTAGCGCCTGTCTTAGACTACTATATTGAATATGGCACTTCCCTGTGAGGTTTACGTAGGAAACGATCCGGAATCAGTTAGTTATCATTCCGGACAATCACAGGAGAAATGGAAAACTATTCCAAATGGATGCGTGTCCAATTAATGCACAATGTTCCAAGGAAATATAATCCGGTTATCTTATGCGTTGTTGCCAAGAGCAATCCTAAGTTAAATACCTTGTATAAGAAGATAGTAGCTCTTATCTGATCACACGTTTCATATATATATATATATATATACAACTATGCTCTAAATGTTCACAGTTCATGACTGAGCTTTCTATATATATTATACTATTGAAGGAAAGATATGCCAATTATTGGGAAAGATCATACAGTCTACATCCACTATGTCAAAGTCGGTTATGTCGAATTCACCGGTTATCTCGAAGTCAGATCAAAGTCCCGTTTCAGATACTATCATTTTACATATAACTGGATCTGTTAATATCGAATGTCGAAGTATTTTGTTCGGTCCGACGTAATTCTACATAACGGATGTTGAATATATATTAATATGGAATCGGTGAATTTAACAATATCCAACAAATACATAGATAGATAGATTTTATTGAACTAAAGGTCATAACCCCATGAGTCCATGGTACATGTATATATTTATACATACAACAGTTTTTTAATAATAAACAATTACATTAATAGTTGTTGATCATTATAAATACACAAAACACTCATTTATCTGTTGATCATTATAAATACATCTCATTTATCTGTTGATCATTATAAATACATCTCATTTATCTGTTGATCATTATAAATACATCTCATTTATCTGTTGATCATTATAAATACATCTCATTTATCTGTTGATCATTATAAATACATCTCATTTATATGTTGATCATTATAAATACATTTCATTTATCTGTTGATCATTATAAATACATCTCGTTTATATGTTGATCATTATAAATACATCTCATTTACCTGTTGATCATTATAAATACATCTCATTTATATGTTGATCATTATAAATACATCTCATTTATCTGTTGATCATTATAAATACATCTCATTTATCTGTTGATCATTATAAATACATCTCATTTATCTGTTGATCATTATAAATACATCTCATTTATCTGTTGATCATTATAAATACATCTCATTTATCTGTTGATCATTATAAATACATCTCATTTATCTGTTGATCATTATAAATACATCTCATTTATCTGTTGATCATTATAAATACATCTCATTTATCTGTTGATCATTATAAATACATCTCATTTATCTGTTGATCATTATAAATACATCTCATTTATCTGTTGATCATTATAAATACATCTCATTTATCTGTTGATCATTATAAATACATCTCATTTATCTGTTGATCATTATAAATACATCTCATTTATCTGTATGTCAATGGTGGTTTATAAATACATCTCATTTATCTGTATGTCAATGGTGGTTTATAAATACATCTCATTTATCTGTATGTCAATGGTGGTTTATAAATACATCTCATTTATCTGTATGTCAATGGTGGTTTATAAATACATCTCGTGTATCTGTATGTCAATGGTGGTTTATAAATACATCTCATGTATCTGTATGTCAATGGTGGTTTATAAATACATCTCATGTATCTGTATGTCAATGGTGGTTTATAAATACATCTCATGTATCTGTATGTCAATGGTGGTTTATAAATACATCTCATGTATCTGTATGTCAATGGTGGTTTATAAATACATCTCATGTATCTGTACGTCAATGGTGGTTTATAAATACATCTCATGTATCTGTATGTCAATGGTGGTTTATAAATACATCTCATGTATCTGTATGTCAATGGTGGTTTATAAATACATCTCATGTATCTGTATGTCAATGGTGGTTTATAAATACATCTCATGTATCTGTACGTCAATGGTGGTTTATAAATACATCTCATTTATCTGTATGTCAATGGTGGTTTATAAATACATCTCATGTATCTGTATGTCAATGGTGGTTTATAAATACATCTCATGTATCTGTACGTCAATGGTGGTTTATAAATACATCTCATGTATCTGTATGTCAATGGTGGTTTATAAATACATCTCATGTATCTGTACGTCAATGGTGGTTTATAAATACATCTCATGTATCTGTACGTCAATGGTGGTTTATAAATACATCTCATGTATCTGTATGTCAATGGTGGTTTATAAATACATCTCATGTATCTGTACGTCAATGGTGGTTTATAAATACATCTCATGTATCTGTACGTCAATGGTGGTTTATAAATACATCTCATGTATCTGTATGTCAATGGTGGTTTATAAATACATCTCATGTATCTGTACGTCAATGGTGGTTTATAAATACATCTCATGTATCTGTATGTCAATGGTGGTTTATAAATACATCTCATGTATCTGTATGTCAATGGTGGTTTATAAATACATCTCATGTATCTGTATGTCAATGGTGGTTTATAAATACATCTCATTTATCTGTATGTCAATGGTGGTTTATAAATACATCTCATGTATCTGTATGTCAATGGTGGTTTATAAATACATCTCATGTATCTGTATGTCAATGGTGGTTTATAAATACATCTCATGTATCTGTATGTCAATGGTGGTTTATAAATACATCTCATGTATCTGTATGTCAATGGTGGTTTATAAATACATCTCATGTATCTGTATGTCAATGGTGGTTTATAAATACATCTCATGTATCTGTATGTCAATGGTGGTTTATAAATACATCTCATGTATCTGTATGTCAATGGTGGTTTATAAATACATCTCATGTATCTGTATGACAATGGTGGTTTATAAATACATCTCATGTATCTGTATGTCAATGGTGGTTTATAAATACATCTCATGTATCTGTATGTCAATGGTGGTTTATAAATACATCTCATGTATCTGTATGTCAATGGTGGTTTATAAATACATCTCATGTATCTGTATGTCAATGGTGGTTTATAAATACATCTCATGTATCTGTATGTCAATGGTGGTTTATAAATACATCTCATGTATCTGTACGTCAATGGTGGTTTATAAATACATCTCATGTATCTGTATGTCAATGGTGGTTTATAAATACATCTCATGTATCTGTATGTCAATGGTGGTTTATAAATACATCTCATGTATCTGTATGTCAATGGTGGTTTATAAATACATCTCATGTATCTGTACGTCAATGGTGGTTTATAAATACATCTCATGTATCTGTATGTCAGTGGTGGTTTATAAATACATCTCATGTATCTGTACGTCAGTGGTGGTTTATAAATACATCTCATGTATCTGTATGTCAATGGTGGTTTATAAATACATCTCATGTATCTGTACGTCAATGGTGGTTTATAAATACATCTCATGTATCTGTATGACAATGGTGGTTTATAAATACATCTCATTTATCTGTATGACAATGGTGGTTTATAAATACATCTCATTTATCTGTATGTCAATGGTGGTTTATAAATACATCTCATTTATCTGTATGTCAATGGTGGTTTATAAATACATCTCATGTATCTGTATATCAATGGTGGTTTATAAATACATCTCATGTATCTGTATGACAATGGTGGTTTATAAATACATCTCATGTATCTGTATGCAATGGTGGTTTATAAATACATCTCATGTATCTGTACGTCAATGGTGGTTTATAAATACATCTCATGTATCTGTACGTCAATGGTGGTTTATAAATACATCTCATGTATCTGTACGTCAATGGTGGTTTATAAATACATCTCATGTATCTGTACGTCAATGGTGGTTTATAAATACATCTCATTTATCTGTACGTCAATGGTGGTTTATAAATACATCTCATGTATCTGTACGTCAATGGTGGTTTATAAATACATCTCATGTATCTGTACGTCAATGGTGGTTTATAAATACATCTCATGTATCTGTACGTCAATGGTGGTTTATAAATACATCTCATGTATCTGTACGTCAATGGTGGTTTATAAATACATCTCATGTATATGTACGTCAATGGTGGTTTATAAATACATCTCATGTATCTGTATGTCAATGGTGGTTTATAAATACATCTCGTGTATCTGTATGTCAATGGTGGTTTATAAATACATCTCATGTATCTGTACGTCAATGGTGGTTTATAAATACATCTCATGTATCTGTATGATAATGGTGGTTTATAAATACATCTCATTTATCTGTATGACAATGGTGGTTTATAAATACATCTCATGTATCTGTATGACAATGGTGGTTTATAAATACATCTCATGTATCTGTATGTCAATGGTGGTTTATAAATACATCTCATTTATCTGTACGTCAATGGTGGTTTATAAATACATCTCATGTATCTGTATGACAATGGTGGTTTATAAATACATCTCATTTATCTGTATGACAATGGTGGTTTATAAATACATCTCATTTATCTGTATGACAATGGTGGTTTATAAATACATCTCATGTATCTGTATGACAATGGTGGTTTATAAATACATCTCATGTATCTGTATGACAATGGTGGTTTATAAATACATCTCATGTATCTGTATGACAATGGTGGTTTATAAATACATCTCATGTATCTGTATGTCAATGGTGGTTTATAAATACATCTCATGAATCTGTATGTCAATGGTGGTTTATAAATACATCTCATGTATCTGTATGTCAATGGTGGTTTATAAATACATCTCATATATCTGTACGTCAATGGTGGTTTATAAATACATCTCATGTATCTGTATGACAATGGTGGTTTATAAATACATATCATGTATCTGTATGTCAATGGTGGTTTATAAATACATCTCATGTATCTTTATGTCAATGGTGGTTTATAAATACATCTCATATATCTGTACGTCAATGGTGGTTTATAAATACATCTCATGTATCTGTATGTCAATGGTGGTTTATAAATACATCTCATGTATCTGTATATCAATGGTGGTTTATAAATACATCTCATGTATCTGTATGACAATGGTGGTTTATAAATACATCTCGTGTATCTGTATATCAATGGTGGTTTATAAATACATCTCATTTATCTGTATGACAATGGTGGTTTATAAATACATCTCATTTATCTGTATGACAATGGTGGTTTATAAATACATCTCATATATCTGTACGTCAATGGTGGTTTATAAATACATCTCATGTATCTGTATGTCAATGGTGGTTTATAAATACATCTCATGTATCTGTATGTCAATGGTGGTTTATAAATACATCTCATGTATCTGTATGACAATGGTGGTTTATAAATACATCTCATGTATCTGTATGTCAATGGTGGTTTATAAATACATCTCATGTATCTGTATGTCAATGGTGGTTTATAAATACATCTCGTGTATCTGTATGTCAATGGTGGTTTATAAATACATCTCATGTATCTGTATGACAATGGTGGTTTATAAATACATCTCATTTATCTGTATGACAATGGTGGTTTATAAATACATCTCATTTATCTGTATGCAATGGTGGTTTATAAATACATCTCATGTATCTGTATGACAATGGTGGTTTATAAATACATCTCATTTATCTGTATGTCAATGGTGGTTTATAAATACATCTCATGTATCTGTATGTCAATGGTGGTTTATAAATACATCTCATGTATCTGTATGACAATGGTGGTTTATAGATACATCTCATTTATCTGTATGTCAATGGTGGTTTATAAATACATCTCATTTATCTGTATGTCAATGGTGGTTTATAAATACATCTCATGTATCTGTATGTCAATGGTGGTTTATAAATACATCTCATGTATCTGTATGTCAATGGTGGTTTATAAATACATCTCATGTATCTGTATGACAATGGTGGTTTATAAATACATATCATGTATCTGTATGACAATGGTGGTTTATAAATACATATCATGTATCTGTATGTCAATGGTGGTTTATAGCATCTCACTTAATCAGCATCAAAGGAAATGCATGTACAAATTCTTACAACATCTTCAACTCTGCAGTATTCCAAATTGCGATAATCATGAAGCTATCTCATCAAGGTTTTAACAATTTATGAACAGTTCAGAAATACATAATATTACATGATAATCATTACGAGGAGAAAAGTGATGATTAATAATACATGTGAGTTCTTATTTCAAAAGCTTTAAATACAAAAGTAGATAACTTATTCAGTGTGTTAACATTGTCTGTTGCCAGAAGTTCAATAACTTTGGGAATGTTTGGATTCTTCCAAAAGTGTTGATATATATCTGTCTGATGTCATTATAATTCCTACATTCTAATATAAAATGGAATTCGTCTTCCATTGATTTACATAATATGCACTTTCTTTCAGTTCTAGGTATCTTATTTGGTGTATGCCTTCTTCCTGTTTCAATTGATAATCTATGCGCTGACAGTCTTAATCTAGTTAATGCAACTCTGAATTTTCTAATTTTAATTTTAAATACACAGTTCACTATTTTAATGCTTTGGAAGATGATTGTTTAAAGAATAGTTGTAGAATGTGTTTTAGTTTAAACTATATTTATTTTACAACGATTGCGAAGCTAGTTTTAACAACTTATATTAATAACTCTCGTTGGTGCGAATGAAAGCGTAAATGTGGTCATTCGCGTGGGAGGAAACCGGAGTACCCGAGAAAACCCACCTGTCCGATCTGGCGACCACCGTACCATCTCACATACTTCCCGGTCCGAGGATCGACCCCGGGTTGCATTGGTGAGAAGCGAGCGCACTAACCACTGCGCTAATCGGACAGTAGAATGTGTTTTGCATGTTGTCTATTGATTGTAGTACAGACAAAGTCAGAAAGAACATATCTTTTATGCCAGACGAAACGGCAGCAAATTGCAAGTCTAAGTCAATTTCTAAGAGCAACAACACACAAGTCTGCTGAAAATAAATAAGCGTAGTTAGTAGTCATACTTTTGAATTATGTTAGTTAATAACGGTAGGAGAGGCAACATTGCTGTCGTATTTTGATATGTCTGCGTATATTGTGTGTATAATCTGAAAACATGCCTCTGATTTCATTTAATTCTGATTTAGAGACCAGCGGATTAGAGTTTGACTTTTCATTGTCATGGATATGTAAATTTTCTATTATGTTTCAACAGATCAAAGGGAAGTACATCTGATGTATAACAGTTGCATTTGCATTGCTAATGGTGAAATCTGGAGCCGTTACGATTGTGTCCTTAGGCAAGGCATTTAAATTCCACATTGCCTCTTCTCTCTCCCGCATGGCGATGGATTCCATCAGGAATGAGGTCTCGAGAGTGATTAATATAAGTTGAAAGAACTTGTTTCGCAATCGAGCTAAAATAAATTTGTATAAACAAAAAAAACAAAACAAACACAACAAAAAAAATGGTGAAATCTACGTTATCAATAGCTTCCGCTTTGATATATAATCTGACTGCTGATCCGTATGAGCTACTATATTAATTAGATGCATTGTCTTGAGGCATCTCTCTGTCATATATTGCTAGAGAGGAATAAAGGTTTTCATTGAACATTGTAGCTTTAGCCGCAACAGGATTATTGGCTGCATCTTGTTATAAAACAGGCCAGCTAGTGAGTAATGTTCATCACTGTAACCTTCATTTGACATCAGCTTTCGTTTTCATTATTTAAGGCACACGCATGGACTTTATTTTAGCAACGATAGTGAAATGTCTTGACGCAGACATCGCATGTTCTTTATATCTAGATGAATAGTGCTCTATAGACTTGGAATATATATTCATCTAGATATAAAGAACATGCAATGTCTTCGCCATACATATCGCAGTGTATAACGATAAAATGCTCACTTGTTGGGCACACAATTGTTGTTAGTGTTTGTCAGGGAGGGTAGAACTTTAAATTGCAACTAGAAATGGGATATATAATAAGACACGTGTTCTTCAGGCCTAACTCGTGTAGGTAAACCATGCTCCATATTGTATCATAAGCCTTTTCAAGATCGTAAAATATAGCTACTACATGCTATTTCTCCATAAATTCATAACGAATAAAAGCGTCCATCCAACTGTATTAAAGGAGTATTGTCACTTCGTTCGCTCCGAAGTCCACTTTGCAACTCGGATATCAATTTGTTAGATTCTTGATACCAAACATGTCGAGGTTTTTCATAGTGGTGTGTTTGTATGAATCGGTTAATGTGCCATATTCAAATATTTTATTAAAACCTTATAATAGTGGTATTATTCCATAAGTTGACATGTTATAATAATTTTAATGTATTCGTCTGAACCAACATCAATGTCGTGTGGTATATTTATAGTGTATACAAATTTATTTTAGCTCGATTGCGAAACAAGTTCTTTCAACTTATATTAATCACTCTCGAGACCTCATTCCTAATGGAATCCATCGCCATGAAGGAGAGAGAAGAGACAATGCGGAATTTAAATGCCTTGCCAAAGGGCACAATAGTAACGGCTCCAGTGGGGCTCGAACTCTGGACCTTTCGTATGGTTTATTTATAGCGCCAATGTGTTCACATATAGAAAAGGGTTGCTTATAAGTAGCCTGGGAACAGGCGTCGATATAGTTTGCCTGGTCAGTCAAATAAATATATTCTAACACCGAGACTATTAATTGGGTCGTATTGAGCTTCTGATCATATCAACTCATTTTGCCATAAGTTAAAAAGTGAAAAATCGACAGACTGGAACCCAAGTAGTGTTATCTGTTCCTCTTCATTTTGGAATAATGATTCGGCTAACGCGTTTCCAATATCTTTATTTGAAGTAATGTTTTTATTTGATATTTTTAAATGTCCTAAAGAGTTGGGCTTCCACTAATGTTCTCCCCATAACCCAAACCGTTTTAATTGAAGCTCTAGAATTAAGCTTAGACACACAACTCTTTCATGAATCCATATTAGCAATGGTTAATGTTTTGACAGCTTTCCCACTAAGTATGTTTTCATATAACAGTTGTACATAAATTTAAGGCTGCATAAGTATGTTTTGAACTCGCCGATGATTTTGATACAGCCTGCATATCTCTAGTATATCATGTCAAAAACGGTACAGGATATTCGGTATGTTTCGTTGTTTGTTTTGTGGTCTAAAGTAGCACCAACAGTTTTTTTAACTTTATTTATCTTACAACGATTGCAAAACAAGTATTAGCAACTTATATTAATCTCTCTCGATGTCTCGGATGAAAGCGTAAATGTGGTCATTCGTGTGGGAGGAAACCGGAGTACCCGGAGAAAACCCATATGTCCGATCTGGCGACCATCGTACCATTTCACATACTTCCCGGTATGATGATTGCATTGGTGAGTATCGAGCGCGCTAACCACTGCGCTAATCGGACACCAACAGTTACGGCCATATAGCGATTATTTAGCTATTATCGGTGTAGGAATACACCGTGTGTCCCTATTATGATTATTTCAGACACGGACGTTCACCCGAATAGTACCACCGACCTACCGCAAGCCAACTGTATACGTTTCTCACTTAAAATAATTCCAACACCCCCATGTGATTCCAATTTAGCCACTCCACCACAGATACTCTCTCACTCACTATC
Source organism: Archivesica marissinica (assembly GCA_014843695.1). Taxonomy (NCBI): domain Eukaryota; kingdom Metazoa; phylum Mollusca; class Bivalvia; order Venerida; family Vesicomyidae; genus Archivesica; species Archivesica marissinica. Next base: position 15,534,835 of record CM026387.1, read on the forward strand.
ATTCTCTCTCTCTCTCTATCTCTCACTCACTCACTCTCACTCTCTATCTCTCTCACTCTCTCACACTCTCTCTCACACACACTCTCTCACACTCTATCTCACTCTATCACTCTCCCCCTCTCTCTCACTCACTCTCTCCCACTCTCATTCACTCTCACTCTCTCTCTCACTCTCTCACTCTCTCTCACACACTCTCACACACTCTTCCTCACTATCTCCCTCTCCTTCTCTCTCACTCTCTCTCATATCTCACTCTCTCTCACACACTCTCACACACTATTCCTCAATCTCTCCCTCTTCTATCTCCCACTCTCTCTCACTTTCTCTCTCTCACTCTCTCACTCTCTCTCACACACTCTCTCACACTCTCTCTCCCTCTCCTCTCTCTCTCTTACTCTCTCTCACACACTCTCCCACACTCTTCCTCACTCTCTCCCTCCTCTCTCTCTCACACCTCTCACACCCTTTCCTCACTCTCCTCCCTTTCTATCTCTCCCACTCTCTCTCACTTCTCTCTCTCTCACTCTCTCTCACTCTCTCTCCCACACACTCTCTCTCTCTCACACTCTTTCTCACTCTCCCCTCTCCTCTCTCTCTCTTACTCTCTCTCACTCTCACTCTCTCTCACACACTCGCACACACTCTTCTCACTCTCTCCTTCTATCTCTCCCCACTCTCTCTCACTTTCTCTCTCTCTCACTCTCTCTCACACACTCTCTCTCACACTCTCTCTCACTCTCCATCTCCTCTCTCTCTCTCTTACTCTCTCACACTCTCTCTCACTCTCTCTCACACTCTCTCTCACTCCCTCTCCTATCTCTCTCACTCTCTCTCACTCTCACTCTCTCTCACTATCTATCTCACTCTCTATCTCACTCTCTCTCACATACACTCTCTCACTCTCTCTCACACTCTCTCTCTCACACACTCTCTCACACTCTCTCTCTCTCTCTCTCTCTCTCTCTCTCTTCGGAATGAATTAAATTGTTATCCTGTTTTTGATCGACACATTTGTTCAGATGTGTGTCAATCAGCTTTATTTAATTCCTAGCGTTGATTAGTATCATTCGACACTGGTTGTAATTCTTTGTAAATTAATTGGAAAGAGATCACCTACGTGTCCTGTGTCTCATGGTTGAAATCACGGGTTTGCATAGATACATAGATACATTGTGTTGCGTGTGATTTAGTGACTGAAGAAGATGATGATCGTGGTGTTGTATATCTAATCTCTGGAAACCCAATATTCTGTGTGAATTTGGCATGAACCGTTGACTCAATTATCCACGTCTTGCAGTTACGAGACGTGGCTGAATGGAGCTGTCAGGTTGTATATACGTAAATAGGCATGTAGTGAATATAGTCCCAATAACTAATATAGTTAATTTTTCATTTTGGTCACAATGCATTTTCATGACAGGCAGTGTATAGTTGTTGTGTTTTTTTGAGAAATTATGTGACTTGAGAAAACTTCAGACTAGTTGGTGTGTAGAAACGATGTGGTATAAGAATTCAGGCCATTGTAAACTGAAGGTTGATATACTGTATTATTTGGCGGAGGAATACAGTGTGTAAACAAAGTGACGTTATTCACATGTGAGCACTGGCTATTTGAAACATAACATTTGAAATAGTGTTGGTGTGTTTCGGACTGATTTGAATACCTTTTCATAGTGGATGTGGTATCAGAAAAAATTAAAGATTGGAAATATAGATGAGCAGACTGTATGTTTTTACTTTTTACTATGTATTTAATAGCCAATTTAGTTGTTGCTTTACAACCTGTCACACAGGACAATGGGAATCTACATTTGTCATTGTTCGACTGATTTTACCAATGGAATATAATACTCTATGTCTACATTATTGTTTAGTCTGTTTTTGCTGAATCGTCCTCGGTGTTCCAGTGTGTCGACTGGATAGGTGTACCCTTACGATAGCGCAGTGGTTAGCGCTCGCTTCTCACCAATGCTACCGGGAAGTATGTGAGATGATACGGTTGTGGCCAGATCGGACAGATGGGTTTTCTCCGGATACTCCAGTTTCCTCCCACACGAATGACCACATGTACGCTTTCACACGCGCCAACGAGAGTGATTAATATAACGGTTATTAAAGCTTGCTTCACAATCGTTGTAAAATAAATAAAGTTTAAACTTTTACCCTTACGATACACTAATGAAAATACTGTGTAATTAGGCTGTGGAATCTTCTATTCGATACTTAAATCTCTCGCTATGTACGATAATTGTTTGTAAGTGTACTTTCATTGTCTTCATTGTCACCAAATGGACGTTTTATGGGTAGCCACTATTTTTACACTCCTGAAATGTTGCTTAGACACACTTGTGTTTGCCAATCCTGTGTCACAAGCCAGTATTGTGATGTACAAATATTCCCTTTATTACTTTCATTGATCGAGGTCCCATTTCCCTGGAGCGTTGTAAAATAACGTCGGATTAAATGTTGTTTCACGTCAAGTGTGCTAAGTATTTAGTACCCAATCTATGTTTGCTTACGTTCTACGAGTGCTTACCACACACTTTTCTTCTTTTTCAATACTAATTAACAGTTTCAAATTGCTTTGTATAGGTTACGAATGTCATCACATAGATTAGCAATTGAATGTGGTAGATGGAAAAAACACAAAGTACACCTTTCGTTGAAGGGAAATGCAATGTATGTAACACGTTAGAGGATGAATATCACTTTATTATTGAACACTTTACATCAAGAAATAGTATTGACATATACATAATATGGTTAAATTTATTACGTTAGTGCAATTACAAAATGAAAATACAGTTCGGAAATTATCTGTATACGTTTTTAAAGCATTTGAACGTCGTAGATCATTTGTCAATATCTAAACAGATCTTAATAGTTAATATTGTTTTCAATGATTAATACTCAATTGCTGTTGTTTTGTTTTGTGTGCGTTGTTTTTGTATACAAGACTGTATATCTTAAAGATATATCATATCATATATTCAAGTTCAAAATAAGTGCGTCCGCCCCTGTGGTCGAGTGGTTAAGGTCGCTGACTTGTATCACTGATGGTCACGGGTTCGAGCCCCGATCAGGCCGTGTCTCATTTATATGAAAAAGTTGGCAGTTTCTTACGGAGGTTGGTGCTACCAAGTACTGGTTAACCGCTGGAGCCTGCCCAGGAAAGGTGTTGTTAGATAAACTGCCCGCCGGCGATATAGCCCATAATGCAGGCGTAAAAACCCGAAATATAAATCAAAATAAGTGCCACGATTTTTAAAATGTTTGATATGGTGTAAGTACTCGTCACTAGTAGTGTTTACACAAGTGTTAAGTACAGAAATTCAACTAATGGCATATTTAATGTACTCCAAAAATAGTTCGTCTCATTTTGACTAGCATTGTCTTTATTCTTTCTGCAATATCCGTTATTTAACTCACCTGAGTAAAGCATATGTGAGGTATTGTTATCGCAATATGTCTGTCCGGCATCCGTTGTGTAGAATAGCACCAGTTATGGTCATGATACTTGGGTAAGTGGGGGATTACATAATTGTTCAAATCTTGTCATTACGTAATACAAGATGGCCGCTTCTAAAAATAGCACACATTCTTAAAAAGATCTTGTAGAAATTTATCGATGGACAATGCTCTTTCAAAGTTGTTCAAATGATCACGGGATCAAAAAAATGGGCGTGGTCTGGGAGATCAAGTAGGGGTCAACTTATGGTCCTGTCATATATCAAATCGAAGGCAACGCTCTGGTGCAGTTGTTTGCAAAATCAGACAAAATCAGATAGCTGCTAAAATGTCAAAAGATCGTTCTTTTAGTATAGATTTCAAAATTCTTCTTCACCCAAACCGCTTGTCTACAAATAACACATAACATCTCACGAACAACTGATTTCATGTTGGCAACATTTGGTAATAATGATCGATGTACAATGCTCATTCAAAGTTGCTAAATTGGTGACCACTAGGTACAAAATGGAGTCAGCTGAGCGATACAAGGTCAGCATAGCTCTCTTGTTATTCTATCTTTCTATCTCTTTTTTTCATTCTCTATCTCTCTCTCTCTCTCTCTCTCTCTCTCTTTATATACTGAGCCAAAAAAGAAACTATCCACTCTATGTATCTATCGATATTTAGAAAAGGAGTATGCAACCGAATTTCCTATTTTCATTTAAATAAAGAACAAACCTATTTTGATATCCTGTAACATTTTGAAGCAGCTGTGATACGTATTTCATCGAACAAACTGGATCGATATGACACAGGGATCGATTTCCGAAATAACAACTGTTTTGATAAATCTGCATTAGCTATCTGGAAAGTTAAAAATTCCATTAAATGGGATTTTTCTGCAGTGAAATTGTGATGAGGGTTGTAGTGAAAGAGCTAATATCTCATGTGTCCGCCGTGTTGCACAATGTACGTCAATATCCGCCGTCGCATGCTGTCGACGTAATGTTGTATATAAGGTGCCGGTAGGTTGTTTCATTCAGCCTGCAATGCTGCTGAAAGGTCCTGTACAGCGTTGATTACATGATTTGTTCTAACACGGCGTCCTAACTCGTCCCAAATATGGGATGGGATTCAAATCAGGACTAACTGCCAGCCAGTCTACAATGTTCACGTTATTATTCGTCAAGAAGCGTCGAGTAAGTGCTGCTGTATGGGGTCGGGCATTGTCATGCATAAGTGTGACGTTATGTCAATTACGCTGAATAAACTGAAGCACTTCTGGTTGAAGAACATTATTAACATAGGTCTGGGCATTACTGTTTCCGTGAATAACGATTAGACGAGTCTTTTGACCATTCATTATCCCGCCCCAGACTAAAACTGAACCTCCCCCAAAACGGTCTCTTTCAATGACGCACGTATCAGCGTAACTCTCTCCCTGACGGCGATAAACTCTTTCATGCCCGTCGGCATGGCTGAAATTAAATCGAGATTCATCCGAAAATAACACTCCAATCAGCTCGTCGCAAACGTCGGTGACGTCGGCACCAATCACGTCTCGAAGCCCGATGACGCCTGGTTAAAATTTGGCCAAAGTACGGTCTGTACGGACGAATTGGGTCATTATTTTGCCGAAGTCGGTTCCGAACTGTCTGTGCATTGATTCCATGCCGTCGCGCTGTTACTGATGATGATAGACGTCGGTTACGTACATATTGAAGCGTAATGTACACGCCTCGGGGACGGTCGCGAACAATTCCCCTGATCTGGAAACGTGTACGCAAGCGGTTAAGTGTTGCCCTCGTGCAGCCGAACAGCCTGAATAGATCGGCTACTGATGTGCCAGTGTTCAGCATCCCAATCGCCTGATTTCGTTGGTCGTTATTTAGCCGTGGCATTGTGCTTTGATTGAATCTGATGCGATATTTTTGTATTGTGCCTAACTGCTGGTCAATCAGTGCAGTCAGATACCAACACCGGATATCGACCATCACTGCACGAGGCGCACGTGCAAAACAAGATAATCGATCCTTGCGGTTTAGCACTTGGCTAAATGTAGATAAATCCAAGGTTAACAGGTACTCCTAATAAATGCATGTACATTATTTTTGGTTATTTTGGCGAATTGTTCATATTAATGAAATAATTCAAAAAATAAAAGTGGATACTTTCTTTTTTGGCTCAGTATATATATATAAGTATTTATATATTATATATATATGCAATGTATGTAATACCATACACTTTTCTTCTTTTTCAATACTAACAGTTTCAAATGACTCTCATTAGGGAGGCGTCGCTCATATTGGTAACAGGTAGTGACGATAAATAAACGTAAAACACAAACAGTGCATATTTGTCTTTTTGATCAGAATTATGACTATGCCATATAGCTACACACACAAATCCGAGCTTTTATTTTAAACACAGAGAGAGAAGAGGAAATCCATGGCCCTGTGTCTGGCAATCATTACGCGCACACATAGCCAGTGTAATCCACAGTCAATTATAATATTGCAGCAATTACACGCCGAAACTTAAATCAAATTATTTAATCAAATATTCGTAATAATGCTGTGCGGGCTATTGCCTTTTTACACCCGCTATGTTTTCATATATTGAAATAAATATGACATTTCTCGAAAGGATTCCATTAATGAAACCGAACACAGATATGTGTAGAACGCACATGCATGCTGTGTCCTCTATGACCTAGTTGTTATTGTCGTTGAATTCCAAATCATTCGCCCCTCTCATCTATAGGTTCGATTCACACTTATGTGTCGACTTCTTTAATGTGAAGAAACTCTCCAGCTGGCTTACCGAAGGCCGATGGTTCTTCTCTAGCGTCCGATTGTGGATGAAATACTGCTCTGGTGTGTCGTCATTCGCCAATGATATCTGGAGAGTCGCCATATGGCATTAGCTGTTTGTACGACTTTAACCCATATAAACAAAAACAAAAAAACCGTGCATAGCAACGCTCATTGAATATAAATGTGCCGTAGCGTGCAGTATAGACTAATCAAATCTGCCACCATACCTCATTGCGCTCTTATCAGATTTTCTAGAGATTTGCGTAGCAATCTGTTACAGGAAATTTGATATCAAGATGTGCGACTTATTGTGTGAGTAGGAAATTAGTTCTACAAGGTCTATGTAAAGTTTCAAAGCAGGAATGTTGACGACATTTGATACCATTTCTGACGGGTATTTCTTAGACCATTTCTGACGGTTATTTCTGAGACCAATGCTGACAATCAACTGCACTGTCGCCGTTTAGATATACGTGTATAAGGCTTATGTGGTACAAGGTGTAAGGAACATTATATTGAAATACTTTTTAGTTATATGCTATATTCGATTTAAATGTTGACGGGCCATGTCGTTTTAAAAATAGTGCGATGTGTAAAATATCATGGTTTAACACAGTATTAAACAGAGGAATGTCGAACACTTCTCATTCGGCAATTATTCCGTCAGCTGACAATAGTTAGGGTTAGACCATCCAGTGGGTGACTTCCGCATGATTTAAGGTGGAAATGGTAACGTTTATTTATAATTTATGTTATGCCTTCCTATTGGAATATTTAAATCTACCAAGTGTAACTGGTTGGTAGCAGGGGAATAACACATTGTATCACGTAACGCTGCATGTGCTCAGTGTAATAACACCATCTCATAATTTCATATATGTACACACGTGTAATAACACCTGGAATGATTCTGATTGGTTGACAGAATAATCCTTAAACTTTAAAGTATGCATATTTCCATTTAAGGTGGTACATAACGTTAACGGTAAGCCAGACTACGATTTAAAAGAAGCTCTGTTTAATTATAAGGCTGTTTAAAACATAAATTCAACGCTGCTCTGCGTAGTGACGTCATGATAATTTAGTGACGTCAATACTATTTTCGCTGACAATTGGAGCCAAACTGAAAGTAGCACCGTTAATCATTAAAACAATCGCGCAATTATTACAGGCAAAAAGTGCAGATCCTGATGAGACGGCTCGTCACGAGCCGGCTCATCTGGATCTACACTTTTCATAAGCCTATTTAGAGGCCTGTGGTGTTGAAAGGGTTAAAACATAACGCAGTTTTGCATAGTGACGTATGACAATTTAGTGACGTCATGGCAATTTGTGAGGCACTTGGCGCCAAAATGAAAGTAGCGACGTTATTTTGTGCAAAAATATTATAACCCTATATGGTTACTATGGTAATGTGATAAAAAGGATCTTGCACTCGTGGTGATTTCAGACCATATTTTATGAAACTCGTTTTGGAATTTTGCTATTAAGCTCGCCAAAATGCTCACTTAATAGCAACATTCTATAACTTAGATTCATAAAATATGGTATGAAATCACCACGCATGTAAGATCCTGTGTTTATTTAATTGATATATTAACAACACAAAAACAAATAACAAGAGGGTATTTGTTTATTTCATTGATATATTAACAACACAACAACAAATAACAAGAGGGTATTTGTTTATTTAATTGATATATTAACAACACAACAACAAATAACAAGAGGGTATTTGTTTATTTAATTGATATATTAACAACACAACAACAAATAACAAGAGGGTATTTGTTTATTTCATTGATATATTAACAACACAAAAACAAATAACAAGAGGGTATTTGTTTATTTCATTGATATATTAACAACACAACAACAAATAACAAGAGGGTATTTGTTTATTTAATTGATATATTAACAACACAAAAACAAATAACAAGAGGGTATTTGTTTATTTCATTGATATATTAACAACACAAAAACAAATAACAAGAGGGTATTTGTTTATTTCATTGATATATTAACAACACAAAAACAAATAACAAGAGGGTATTTGTTTATTTCATTGATATATTAACAACACAAAAACAAATAACAAGAGGGTATTTGTTTATTTAATTGATATATTAACAACACAAAAACAAATAACAAGAGGGTATTTGTTTATTTCATTGATATATTAACAACACAAAAACAAATAACAAGAGGGTATTTGTTTATTTCATTGATATATTAACAACACAACAACAAATAACAAGAGGGTATTTGTTTATTTCATTGATATATTAACAACACAAAAACAAATAACAAGAGGGTATTTGTTTATTTCAGTGTATGATCAAATTATATTTTACTGCATGAACAATGAAATCACCACTCGTGATAATAATAGCTTTCTATATTCACGAGTGAAATATAGTTCATTCATTCACTTAATCAAACAATTAGTGTTTTTATTTTAGACATGTGCTACACCATAACAGATATTTCGTTGGCCTTACAAAATGTTAAATCACCACTGTGTGCTCTTTACGTTTATTTATCGTCGCTACCGGTTGCCCATATGAGCGACGCCTCCTGAAGAGATTAGTCATCTTAGATTTTTGGAGGAGAGTGCAATGATACAGAGAGAGAGACCCATTCCAGAGTCTCCTCTGGTTCTTTTACGTGCACGGTGTAAAGCACCGACACGAGACCTCGGTTTAACGTCCCATCTGAAAGACTGTTAATTTTATTAGGGTCAGACGGGGGATCGAACCTGCGATCCCTGGATTACCAGTCCAGCGTGTTACCACTGGACTACATATCCGTTTGTAAAATCACCACTAATGTAAGATCCGCTATTTATTCTCAGCGTGTGACCAAAGCTGATCGTGCGACTCTGATTCCAAAAGCAAATAAAACCATCTGTCACAAACTCACAATGAGTATTCAAATACGCAGCGATGGATATGTAATTGGAAACCGAAAAAACACTTGCATACTTATTTATTATAGCAGAGAATGGTATTGGCTCTGAAACCGTGTGCACGTTACGTTTATTTATTCTCGCTACCGGTTGCCAATAGGAGCGATGCCTCCTGAAGAGATTAGTCATTTTAGATTTTTAGAGGATAGTGCAATGATACAGACAGAGACCCATCTCCTCTGGTTCTTTTACTTTCAAAGTGTAATGTACCGACACAAGATCTCGGTTTTAAGTCCCAAGTGTTAATATTATACGGTCAGACGGGGTTCGATCCCTGGATTAGCTGTCCAACGTACCAACCACTGTACTACTTGCACGGCTGTGTCTCTGAACGTGATCAGTGTACTGTTTATATAAGCGAATTATGGATCTAAAGTGTGGGGGTGTAAACAATTTGTAGGAAATTGAGAAATTAATAAACCAGTGTAGCATTTTCTACAAAGCTGTTGTCATCGCTTTATTCCAGGACTGAAATCCAACCTCAAGTACTTGAGTGTTTATTTAGACTAGCCGGTTTATTTTGCTTCGTCTCTCTCCATTTCATCGTAGCAAATTGATTGAAATAATATGAATATTGCTAACCATTATGATATGATATATCACATGACCAGTAATTATGTCAAATATAGTGTGCCTTTCGACGATGTACTATGTGTAATTCTTGTAAATAAACAACTGCTCTGTTCTGCTCCGTTTCATCGTATCAAATCTTAATGACATAGATAACAAAACCTCATTGTATCCTGACACAATGGCACTGATATGAGGCATTTTATATTAAAAATCTCATCCTACTATAAATGTATTGTATTACTTAGATATAAATGTTAGCCTATTTTTGGTCGTTATTTGCCTACCACAACACTATCTACCACCACGTTGATACGCTGTGTTTTCCAGTCTGATATTAGGTTTGCGGGTTTGATATATTGTTTTCTGCATTGATACGACTCGTGCCCGTATATAACCAACTCCTGGGAAAATAACGTATCAAATCCAGAAAAGCTGTATCATTACTAGTTCCGGATATAATAACGCATGCGCACTCGGTGTTAGTTTGATTACTTCCTGTAGTGTCTCAGTGTGTCAAATATGACATAAAATAGATGTTTGTAGTTTCGTGGTAATATTTCAATCGTTTTCGTGTATCTAATTCAATAATTTTGATTTATTTCTGATAAATGGATAATGGAGAGAAGGATTTCGGTCTTAATTTAAATATGCTAGCTGGCACTATTTTTTTGGAGGGGCTTTATTCCAAAATGTTAACATAGCACCACGCAGCTTGTTTTAATTAGCAGTGTATGAATTTATTATAATCAGCCTATGTCAATGTTACTTACTATTAAATGTTCAAAATCATATCAAAGTAATAAAGATCTTATTTTGTGGCTAGTTTCATATCGATTTCAGGCTGATGTCAAGTTACCTACGGTCGATACACATGAAACTAGCCACGTAATAACCTCTAAGTATATACATCCATGGTTGTATGGAGTTGTGTTCGTGATGGCACAATTACAGTCACACACGATATGTTATATATATATTTTATGTATTTCGGGTTTTACGCCTGCATCAGCACCATTTTGGGCTATATCGCCGGCGGGCAGTTTACCTAACAACACCATTCCTGGACAGGCTCCAGCGATTAACCAGTACTTGGGTGCACCAACCTCCGTAAGAAACTGCCAACTTTTTCATATAAATGAGACACGGTCTGAGCAGGGCTCGAACCCGTGACCATCAGTGATGATAGGTTACAGTGGTATACAAGTCAGCGACCTTAACCACTCGATCACAGGGGCGATTATGTTATCAACAAACATTGCCCCACTCTTCGACGAATGTATTAGTTTAGCAACATCTTATTGCTTTCAAATAGCATACATATACACACACTGCACACTGGTTATACGGCAAATGCAATGCAACGAATACTATATGAGTGAAACTGTTATAATTTATAAGAAGCATATGGGTGAGGGCGAATTTCATATACATGGAGATTTGTTCATTGCGACTCCATGACATAACGGACTGATCCCCTTTAGATTCCTGGTGTTTGATATGGCGCCATTGATTAGACCCACGTCAGCGTCACGCGATCTCCGAAGGCAAATCTACTAATGCTGTCGACGTGTCTACACAGTGTGCGATATATAAACACTTGTCATGATACTTAATGCATTTGTTTTATTCCTGCTATTTGATAAGAGCTATCGTTTTTAGTTGGCATATGTTTGCGGCACATCGATATTAAGTGAAATGTCCAACGGTATATGAAAACAACGCAGCTGCTTCCAGATCTGCAACAATAGCCTGGCTAAATTGATAGTTCGATAAGCAGAGCATGTATAATTGAAAGACATCACATCGTGACACAACCTCTGTTTGGGAAGCAGCTAAACATACGACAAAATATAGTGTTCACATTTACAGTTATATAAACTTATAATGCTGTTCTTTCTAGCTGAAAATCTAACTGTTTGAGGACCCAAATAGAGAGTTGTCATGGCAATATTGACTGAGTATATCATATGTAGATATACCGGTGTCCACCTCCGTGGTCGAGTGGTTACGGTCACTGACTTGTATACCACTGTAACCTATCATCACTGATGGTCACGGGTTCGAGCCCCGCTCAGGCCGTGTCTCATTTATATGAAAACGTTGGCAGTTTATTACGGAGGTTGGTGCACCCAAGTACTGGTTAACCGCTGGAGCCTGCCCAGGAAAAGGTGTTGTTAGGTAAACTGCCCGCCGGCGATATAGCCCAAACTGGTGCTGATGCAGGCGTAAAACCCGAAATATAACATAACATAAGATATACCGGATATTTGTTTGTTTCACTGAACGAAGAATAAAAGCATTATTATCTCGAGTGGGGCTAACTACGAGTGATATTGATAGTTTTTTATTTTCATGAATGAAATTTAATTCTATCATTCACTTCATCAAATACCATTTTGTTTAAACTTTATTTATTTTACAACGATTGCGAAGCAAGTTCTAACAACTTATATTAATCACTGTCGTTGGCGCGGATGAAAGCGTAAATGTGGCCATTCGTGTGGGAGGAAACCGGAATATCCAGAGAAAACCCACCTGTCCGACCTGGCGACCATCGTACCATCTCACATGCTTCCCTGTCTGAGAATCGAACCCGGGTTGTATTTGTGAGAAGCGAGCGCGCTAACCACTGCGCTAATCAAACACAATTACTGTTAAGCTACTGTGTGGTTCTGACAATACAAACTGGTGCGTTAAACGTCTCTAGATTGTTGCGTCTAAAATGTTAGTCATGACGACACTAATCGATTAACTCCCAGAACGTTCATGTTAACGATATGTCAAGCTACCGTGTCTGTGACACATACAAATAAAATGGTATGCTATGTTTTAAACAGACGGACTGTTACGTTTTAGTGTTTGCTCTCCACTGAAATATAAAACTCGGTGAAATAAAATGTGAAACACATGTTTTTTATTAAAAATGAGCAACATTTTTAGTAGTAATGGTGTGCATACTAGTGTCATTAACATGGCACCAGTCATCAATCTTGTTCATGTTCAGCGAATAAGACTACTATATCATCAGCATATAAAATAATGCCTATATACTTTTATACCTTTACACCAACATCTAGATACTTGAAATAAACTGTCAGGTCATTGCATTTATCAAGAAATGAAAATAGCATCGGAGGCAAATAGCAACCTTGTCTCAACCCAAAGTTAACATCAAACGATTCAGTATTGACTAGTGAGCCAGTTTATGCTTACGCGCTTTTTCCATTTTAGTATTTTTACAGAAACCAATTCCTATTTCCCCCTAAGATTTCCAAAACTTAGCTTAGTCTACATTACACGCAATTGATTCTGCAGAGAATACCAGTGAATGTGTTTGAACCATTGCTCTTCACTGGCCTGTATATATTCAAATTTTAAATTTTCCCAGCACTATTTGTAACACTTTGAGCCAGTTTCTTTCTGCATCACAAACATCAGATCATAGGTAGGACAATATATCGGACCAGCTTGCCAGGTCTACAAATTGTGTTGCTCAGACCAGGATATATAGTTTGTATGTTAAAGCGACACTACATCACAATCCGCTTAAAGCGACATTACATCACAACAGCAAATAAAATGCATTTTTCACGTATAAATGCATTGCTACTACATATTGTTCCGATTACATTCGAACACTAACATTGAATCAATAAACAGTATTTTTGTGGATTGAAAGTATAATTTCATATAACTGTCACCCATGCTCCTGAATTGATATTTGTTTGTTATCGGAGTCAATACTAAACGCCAGATAATGTCGTTTAGAGATAATTTAACTAAGAATAGTCTACAAATAAATAGGCACACATGTGAGATATAACGGTAAATCTGTACCATAAATCGTGTTATTCAGGATACACTAGTTGTATTACGCATGGTTGTTTACATTATTTTGTTATGTCAACAAATCGCGTATACGACGTTTGTTTATTGGTTGAAATATTCAGTATTTGAGGCAACTATTTGGAAATAAATATAACTTATAATAGGAAAGTACATTCTGTAGAAATTTGTGTTTTCACTGATTAGGCAAGGCATTTAAATTCACATTGCCTCTTCTCTCTCCTTCGTGGCGATGGATTCCATCAGGAATGAGGTCTCGAGAGTGATTAATATAATTTATAAGAACTTGTTTCGCAATCGAGCTAAAATAAATTTGTATAAACTGATGTAGTGTCGCTTTAAAGACGAATATATAATGGTCACCAATCAGTGTAAGCAACCTCTATATTATGTTGAGTCCGTCCTACTTTGCTCTTAACTTATTGATGACATTTTCTTCATAAATAACCCCTTCCCGTCGTTAAGAACGAGTGTGTAACATTGCTAGCATTACATTTATCAGAATAATTACGCATACTAAGCCAACGAGACATACGAATAAGGTCAGAATGTCCTATTCACAGAAAAGTAAAAAGATGTTCATAAATTGTCATGACGTACAACGTAATAATCAACTATATACTTACCTTTAACAGAGAGATATATGAACTCGTTATTCGTACCGTTTCGTCCATTTCTCATACACATGTTTGTATTGATTAAACACTATATAATAATTTGTTTTAACATCTAGTACATTTTCACCGGGTACACTATCTACTACACTGCACGCCACTTTTAAAAGGCAACCCTGGTTCTATCCTATTACCGGGAAGTATGTGAGATGGTACGGTGGTTGCCGGATCGGACAGGTGGGGTTTCTCCGGGTACTCCGGTTTCCTCCCACACGAATGACCACATATACGCTTTCATCCGCGCAAACTAGAGTGACTACTATAAGTTATTAAAACTTGTTTTGCAATCGTTGTAAAATAAATTAAGTTTAAACTTACTCCACTGATGTAATCTTGGAACTCTCCTCATATGCTATTTGTCACCAGATATACATATTAAACCTCTATTGAATTATGTATAGATGTACTGTTATGCCATACCATTGTCATTTAAACTGTTAACATCAAAATATCGGGATATATTCTCGAGTTGCAGATGACAAATACAAGGTAAAATGACATAATCATCACTTTTATACGTATGCGATCATTCTTACCAGAATAAACCCTATTATGAGCTATCTAAGAAATATATCACACTTAATTCATTCAGCGCCGAATAAATTCAGAGCATGTGCAAACAACATAGATCCAGATCAGCCGCGGCGTAACGCCGCATCTGATCAGGATCTATGTTGTTTGCTATTCGGACAGGTGCTTCAGCTCCACTGTCTGAAGAGCAATCAGCATATAGCCTGATCAGACGGCATGTTCTATTCTGTCCGATCGGGTTCTCTACTTTTTTTACAAAGTCGCTTTTATGCGACATTGGCGCTGAAAGAGTTAATGAGAAAACCAACACCACCTGAGACAGTGTAGCAGTATTTGCGTCACATTGTTGCGATGTTCTAGCTTTTTAAACTTATCCATTATTTCGGTTAGAACCATGAATTCATTTCCATATCAGCTGACAATCCTGTCAGTTCAACGTTGCTTACACTGATTGGTGACCATTATATAGTCGTCTTTAAAGCGACACTACATCAGTGAAAACACAAATTGTTGACAAAAGTTGTTCAATGAAGGGGTTTAAATCCAAATGTATGCCCACCCACCTTGGTTACTACAATGGCAGGTGGTATGCTAGGAGACTCGCACAATGTAAGTATTGACCTCATCGTAACACGAGACTTCTTTATAGTTGGTTCCAATTTCAACCCCGTGGTACCATCCTCTAATCCAGGTAGAGAACTAATGTCGCTTTCGGTTGCTTACCAGTGGAGTGTCACCCTATCTAGTTCACTGTGAACTCATCACAGACTCAACAATCGCCTCTGATCCTCGGACCGGGAAGTATGTGAGATGGTACGGTGGTCGCCAGCTCGGACATGTGGGTTTTCTCAGGGTACTCCGATTTCCTCCCACACGAACGCCCACAATTACGCTTTCATCCAACTCCTCTGATCCTCGGACCGGGAAGTATGTGAGATGGTACGGTGGTCGCCAGATCGGACAGGTGCGTTTTCTCAGGGTATTCCGGGTTCCTCCCACACGAATGACCACACTTACGCTTTCATCCGCGCCAACGCGAGTGATTAATTTAAGTTGTTAAAACTTGCTTCGCTATCGTTGTAAAATAAATAAAGTTTAAAACTTAAAACGCCATCGGGTTTACCGTTGTTAATTATGTGGTTTGACATTTAGGTACAGCTAATAAAACGACTCTGTAACTACCCATGTAGTACCTCCAAATGGATATGCTGGTTTACATTCAATAGAACGATATGATATACCGTTGTACTACACGTCATATATTAGTACACTTTTACGGGGTGGATTAGCAAGTGGTACGGATCGACATGGTGGGGATGTCATTACTGATAGAGAGATCCAATACGGCTAAGTATCAATGCAGTTAATATAAATAGTTTCATATGTAGTAAAATAATGTCATAAATCTGTCACAATCGCCGTTTTCCCAATAGAATCACTCAATAGTCCACACAATGTCCAAATAACACCTCCATAATGTATCTATATGCAAAACTGAAACGCCTATTTTCTATTTTTCACAACCGGAAGTTGCACTTGCAACGTAATGTATATGCGTATAATGCAATCAATACTAGTGTAATGGTTGTATTCACGCAAATAGGCAGAAGTGCATCCGCGGTCAACTCGAAAGTAGTCCCAATAACTAATATAGTTAATTTTTCTTTTTGATACAAATGCATTTTCATGACAGGCAGTGTATAGTTTTTGTGTTTCTTGAGAAATTATGTGACTTGAGAAGACTAGTTGATGTGTAGAAAAGATGTGGTATAAGAATTCAGGCCATTGTAAACTGAAGGTTGATATACTGTATTATTTGGCGGAGGAATACAGTGTGTAAACACAGTGACGTTATTCACATATGAGCACTGGGTATTTGAAACTTAAAATTTGAAATATTCTTGGTGTGTTTCAGACTGATTTGAATACCTCTTCACAGTGGATGAGGTATCAGAAGAAATGAAAGATTGGTCTTGTTTTACAACCTAATGTGTACCAATAAAGCATAAAAACAATACAATAATTTCATTCCGTACTTAATCCGGATGGATTGTCTTGCATACACGTGCTATATCGTTTGCGTAATCACATGGTTGGTACTTTAATATACCTTTTAACCCAAACACAAAAACAACACAATATTTAGTTTGCATGCATGCTCATCCTATATCAGTTGCGCCCGGTTGCTCCACATCACTTGCGTCGGCAAATTGCATACAGTACGGCGTTAATACAGGTCATATATACAATATACAAGCCAAATCAATACATTATTGTCCATGCATATGATATTATTTTATCGTTGATGTTTGCTAATGCGTGGATGCTGGTGCCCGCGATACACCGTCTGATATTCACGAGCAATTACTATAGCTGTATAATTAAATGCTAAACCATCCTCCAGTCAACGTACTGACGACAATGATGCAATAACATTAATGACAACTGGAACAATTTTGATATGATTTAATGATTACGATATCTGACTTTGAACTGGCAAATAGTGTGCATTCAACAGATTGAAGTACAACACTTAGTCTAGTACTTCCAATGAACTTGTTTACTTACAGATGTAGGTGACCATCTCCAGATCAGCTTATGTTCTAATTGAAGCAATTACTACTGGAGATGTATTTTAAATGTTTAAATGTGATTATTATAGCGTAATCGGGTAACGTGTTGGAACGGTTACACTACAGGGTTAAACGTTCACATTTAATGCATTAGTAATAACATATTCCTCTTGAGCATGCGCTTAATAATTATTTGCAGAACTTGCAATGATCATATGGAAGTTATGGAGTACATTATTGATACCACTATGAAAACTGATATAAAGTTAGACGTTGATTAAAGGTTGTAGCTATACATAGATGACGTAAGCAGACATTTATATGACGTAATTATTAAAGTGGTGTACCTAAAGCGGCTATATCACTCAAACGGTCATTGATATTTGGACAGAGATCATGCTGAACTCTTTTCCAAACATGCTCATAGAACATTAATAAATAAAACCTCTTTCAAAATGTATTTGAATTGTGTTTATGATTCTCCTAATAGGTAGATATCTGCAATTTCAATGCCATATAAACACTGCCAATCATTTTGTATTCCATCTACATTCAAACCAATGTCCACTATAGGCTGATGAAGGTTCTCAAAATAGTAATTTAATAATTAATTATAAATACATTATTGGACATTATCACCAAATGTACCTTTTATGCACTTTTAAGTTTGGTATGTTTGCAGGACAAATAATATAACATATACACACGAGACTAGTCAAATTTACCTCACCCTAGTGAGGCACCTATTTTTATTGCATTTTTAGCATTTTCTTTCAACTATTTTCAAACCCCAACATACGCCCAGGCATGCCCTGCGAGTATAGCTTTATCAAGGGCGAAAAATCAGGTGGAATTGTTGGCGTGGTGACCCAGATATGGTTTCATTTTTAAGCGGACATTTTAAGTACCAATAAGAACCAGGTATTTCCTGCACAACGTGCACGTCGTGACCTAGGCATAGCTCACAACAGGAATATGGTTCAAGGACTTCGATGACGGAAGCCGCGCCATCGGAATCGCGTGACTCTATACATTTACATATATAGTACCATACGACTAACTTCCCTAATTGGCGAGACAGCAACAATTAGTGCTGGCGGCGGCGGAAACTGGTGTTCTTTTAGCCGGTTCCTTCAATGGGACGGATCTCCTTCAAGGAAGACGGTGGGACGCAGACTTCTTGGTGGCGTGAGGACCCCAGCGAAGAAACCGGAACCATTAGTGCTGCTGTGAGCTGACACATCGTGGATGATGTGGCCCTACAAGGGACCCCCTTCGAAAGATGGTACAGGACTTGTCACCCTGAGAAGAACGAAGATGCCTTTCCAGTTGTCTACATAAACAGCTTGGATGACAACGTAAACTTCTTAGGGAAAACAGTCGCCCAAATGCCTCGGTGGAGGCGACTATAAAGAAAACTTATTTCGTTCGTACCAACAAGAAACGTTTTGTTCAAGAAAATAATGTTACGCGTGAAAGACTTCAAAGATGACAGAATGAACAGCCTAGTGAAGCCAACAGACTGCAGGTTATTACAAAGACCACTTATAGCTCTTCACTTGTGACAATGGTTACAAGACGGGCATAACATCATTCATGATTCTGAACATTTGAAGCCCTATAAATGCATGTAATGTCAAGTCTATCTAATATGGATGAACTGTGATACAAAAACGTTCTGTGCTTGTTATCCAAGTCAATTACCGCCTGTTACTAGTTCCTCAATTATAAATAAACCAGCATTCAAACCCACGTCACCATGGCGACGTCTACTGGTAATAGCAACACCATCTATTTGATATCTACACCTACACGGGTATGACCAAAACATTTAGTATAATAAAACAATCGATATTCTCAGAATCATTGATTAACTCACTGCATGTGATTGTGAAGCCTTTCACTTTGTTAAATAAATATATATATACAGATGCAATTTTAAACATGTACACACGACAATAATATAGAGAAATATAAATAAAAAAGTGTGCATATATAATTATAACTAGGAGAATAGAATCCTAGGATATAGGATATTATTATTGTCATGTGTACATGTTTAAAATTGCATCTGTAATTGTGAAGCGTAATAGAATATTTGTGGCGCTATTTAAATGATTTGTTTTTAATAACTCAGATTTCACATAATTTATAAAGTTACTATTTCCTTAATCTGTTTCACAATTTTGATCATCAGGGGATGTAAGTGTTCCTTTGCAACATTACGTCACGTCTATTACAATGACAAGGGCCACTGTTTTGTAAGGGCCCTAAGAAAGATTAGTTCAGAACTAATTAGGGCACCTTCTATAAATAAAGAAATATATATATCTACGTAGGGAATTTAATTTAACTTATAAACAAATTTACATTATACTATTGTAAAGTGCGTGTATCTACGTAGGGAATTTAATTTAACTTATAAACAAATTTACATTATACTATTGTAAAGTGCGTTTATCTACGTAGGGAATTTAATTTAACTTATAAACAAATTTACATTATACTATTGTAAAGTGCGTTTATGTAGGG
The DNA here is from genome assembly GCA_014843695.1 of Archivesica marissinica. Lineage (NCBI taxonomy): Eukaryota > Metazoa > Mollusca > Bivalvia > Venerida > Vesicomyidae > Archivesica > Archivesica marissinica. The sequence goes on from CM026387.1 coordinate 15,554,801, forward strand.
AATTTAATTTAACTTATAAACAAATTTACATTATACTATTGTAAAGTGCGTTTATCTACGTAGGGAATTTAATTTAACTAAGAACGGTAATTATTAACCCCCGCCGTTAGGAACGGAGATTATATGTTGGGAATGTGTGTATGTATGTACGTATGTGTGCTAACATGATAACTAAAACGTTGTGGGTGAATTTTGATGAAACGTTGTGTTTATATGGTGGAAGTGGTTAGATGTTGGGAGTAATCTTTCAGTGCATGTGGGCATGGCTGTCAGCCCGTCGCGGGGCTATTCTCTTTATTATTTATTGCAAGATGACGTGCTGGTGTGTCGGATAATTTGCATAATACAATATGCATACATGAAAATACCAGTACAGAACTATATATAACCTGACTGCATATAATGCATTATGGGTTTGTGCTTAAAATAACGTTTAATGTGTGACAGTTTTTCTGGTATGGCTATTGTATGGTCTGTCTTCATTTTGTAGAACGGAACTATGTAGGAGTCAATAAATATATTCACAGTAGCTTTAATGGCACTCATCTGTTGGTCGTGGACTGTCACCCATTTTCGTAAACTGTCCTTCATCTCTCCAATGTAGTATTAATTGCATCCATGGCAATGCATGACATAAATCACGAGTATTCGTCGCTTGTCATAGACTTATATGCTGTCAATAGTTTACTGCAATAATGTATATATACTGACTTGTATTACAAGAGTTCATAAGTGTAGTTCGTTTTGCTGCCCAATCATGTACTGGTAGCCTGGTTTCCAGTCTGTCGATATTTCACTGTTTTACTTCTGGCAAAATGTTGATATTATCAGAAACTCAATACGGCTCAATTAACTGTTTTGGTGTTAAATAAATATATTTATTTGACGGAAAGGGAAATTATATCAATGAATGTCCCGGGCTAACATCCTCGTTGCGCACGCCAGAAGGAATGTTGTTGTGGCATATCCGACCGTGTTCGTCTGTCATATCCGGTGTTACATGGTAATGTAAGATTGGTACTAGTGACGTCATTATTCCATATCTAATCACAACTAAAAGACAGCACACAGCAAGTGCATTGATAGTAGTGATGGTGGTACATATAGTGTCAGATATCATTCTGGTGAACGTGACAGTAGTCACAGTAGCCACAGTCGTCACAGTCGCTGTAGTCGTTCTCGATATTTCAATAATGGAGGGAACAGGACTAGACGTTGTCACATCAACAACAGCAGCGGTTATCGTGGACATAAAAAGTGACAACGCCGACATTTTGAAATAATTGTGTTTGAAGTGCTGTTAATAGTCATACAGCTATATTTATCAAAAACCATGTGATTTATATAATGGCTTAGATAATGGCTTGTACATTTTAGTTATGGCAGAAACACATTCATTGTGGTGATACGAAATCTGCCTCTTTGGGGGTTTGATTTCATGCAAACTTTTGAATTATGTGATATTTGTAAAGAATTACTCTCGACAGCTCTTTCGGTGTTATGTTTTGGTTAACATATAGTCATAAATATGAAGATATTAGAATTGTCCCTTGTATGCTCTATTTTTCACCGGAAAATTCATCTAAATTTCTCAATGCGACTTAGAGTTATTACTGACAGATATGTATAGATATCAAAATCACGGTCTTCTATAGATACGTAGAGATTTCAATGGCACATATTGAGGTTTAGATAGTTATATTAGAGGTCTTGGTGCTTAGTTTATACACATTTATTTTAGCTCCATTGCGAAACAAGTTATTTCAACTTATATTAATCACTCTCGAGACCTCATTCCTGATGAAATCCATCGCCACGAGGGAGAGAGAAGAGGCAACGTGGAATTTAAATGCCTTGCCTAAGGGCACAATCGTAACGGCTCCAGCGGGGCTCGAACTCAGAACCTTTCGCACCTGAAGCGAACACCATCCAATGCGCTATCACGACATCCACACCTGGTCGTTTTGGTGATTGTAATATATCTTATAATAAGGCAAAATATAATAACATGTTACTTTATTGATTTCTATATTAATACTAATATGTGTATGTTGAATTGAGAAACTGTATCAATAACTAGTTGACTTCTGTTTCAATGAAGAGATCATCCGTTTATGATTACTATCTTAATAGTCATTGACTTTTATCTCAACAGTCACAACTATGTCCCAGCTTATTAATCAGTATGGCGTTAAAAGTATCATCGCATCAACATAGTGTCCCAGACCACTCTACTGAAATGGAGGAGTATTGTCGATATACAGATATAGCTCAGACCATTGAGGATTGGCTCATTGCCAGGTGCATGTAGATGATTTGATAATTATATAAATCTCATTTTCAAATTGACCCGATCAATTTCTGCTGATTGTAGATATTGCAATTGAAAGTTTTGGAACAGGATATAGATTGTTTAATGGCTGGTGCAATATTGCTACAAATGACATATATCCTTTCCTAATTATCAGTTCTGATATACTTGTAAAACACGTTCAAGATACTGGAAACATGGTTGAATGATAAGTTGTTTGAACTTTAGAAACCTGCATTTACATTAACTAGGAACATAATTTGCTGAAATATAAAGACAAAAGATCATACTTATTATATATACTGAGTCAAAAAAGAAACGATACCAAACTAAAAATGACGTAAAACGGATAAAACCATAGAAAGGTTTAATATATTATTACGTATCAGTACCGGGTATCTTATTGCAACGTCAGCCAACCATAAACACAGGTAAATAAACACCCGATAATCCTGGAACGCCGAATTTCCGATTTGCACGTGCTCCTCAACAAAGACAACTTCCTACACATGTACAAATCGGAAAACCGGTTTATTGTACTGGTATTGCATTATCATCGAGGAAAAACACCTTACATACCCATTGTTACCTCTAACAAAATGCCTAGGCTAAACCGCAATCAGAGAATGCGTGCCATTGGCATGATTGACGGCGGTTTACGTCAGCGTGACGTCGCAAATCGACTCGGGGTTACGCGGATCACGATAACACGTCTACTTCGACGTTATCGAACACATGGATCGGTGGACGACCGTCCAAGATCTGGTCGACCACGTGTGACGACGCGTGAACAGGACCGTCACATTCGGACGTCACATTTACGTGACCGGTTCCTACCTGCTACGCACACAGCTGCCGTTACTCCTGGGATGACCAACAATCGCATCAGTGCACAAACAGTCAGGAACCGGCTCGGTGAACGTGGCATTCGTGCCTATCGGCCATACGTTGGACCCATCCTGACACGACGTCACCGTGACGTACGGCGGGAATGGACGACGGAACGTGCTCGCTGGACTCGGTTACAGTGGAATTCGGTGATGTTTAGCGATGAATCGCGGTTCTGTTTGCGTCGAGCGGATGGCAGAGAGCGGGTATATCGCAGACGCGGTGAACGTTACGCCGACGCATGTGTACGTCAGGTCGATCTGTTCGGGGGCGGAAGCGTTATGGCGTGGGGCGGTATCACCTTCGGCAGTCGCACTGAACTGTTAGTGGTGGACGGGAACCTAAACGCCCAGCGGTACTGTGATGAGATCCTTGCGCCAGTTGTTGTGCCGTTCTTTAACGCCAACAGAAACGTCACACTGTTCCAACAGGACAACGCCAGGTGTCATACTGCTCGGATTTCCACCACATTATTGGAGCAGAACAATATTGAAACCCTGCCGTGGCCTGCTTTGTCACCAGACTTGTCACCCATAGAACATTTGTGGGATACGTTAGACCGCCGCGTCAGACGACGTCAGCCGGTAACGTTAAACCAACTGAGGGATGTTTTGCGTCAGGAGTGGACAAATATTGACCAGCAAGAGATTCAGACACTCTTCCGTTCGATGCGACGGCGGTGCATTGCAGTGAGAGACGCAAATGGTGCCCATACTCGGTATTGACGTCTGTGTGAAAACTCCATTAGACCCCTGTCCGACGAATTACGTCATCACGCAGCAGACAGTTTCGGAGGTTCATTATGCTTTATGTGCTCCTCTTTCAAACATGTTGGACTATCATCTTATGAATTTTCAAAGAATTTTCTTAATAAATGTTGAAATTATAGACACATAAACACCAGGTATCGTTTCTTTTTTGACTCAGTATATATAGGATCTTACATGAGTTGTGATTTCATGCCATTTTTTTATGAAAAGAGCTTTGAAAGAGTGTTCTTAAACGAGCCTTTTAGCGAGCTTAAGAGCAAAATTCCAAAAGGAGCTTGCTACAATATAGTATGAAATCACCATGAGTGTATAATCATTTTTATCACATTACCATAGTAACAACAACTATAAATTAGAAGAAAACAATTATGTTTGCTAGCAATACGTGTTGGCCTTATTACATCTCCAAATGCAACCGTACGCCATAATAAATAGTCCCCGATTATCAAACAACTCGACGCAAATAATAGATAAAATACTTCTAATCACTCTACTGTCACCGCTAGTGCGTATTTAGTATTGTATTGATTGTTAACAAAGACAGATTGAATGCAAAGTTGCAAACTATCCGTTGAATGTGTCAAAGTAAGATGTCATGCCGCAACCAATCAGACTCTTTCCTGGATGTATTACACGTGTGTACATACATGGAAATATGTGATGGCTGTATAGATCTGAATACAAGTACATCAAATTTAGTTATTTCAAGTTTAATGGTCAAAATGTCCATCCTGGTTCTCTGTATACATTTAACTGCAAAAGAATGTAATGTTGACCAGTTCATTTGTAACTGCCTCCGTGGTCGAGTGGTTAAGGTCGCTGACTTGTATACCACTGTAGCCTATCATCACTGATGGTCACGGGTTCGAGCCCCGCTCAGACCGTGTCTCATTTATATGAAAAAGTTGGCAGTTTCTTACGGAGGTTGGTGCACTGGTACTGGTACTGGTTAACCGCTGGAGCCTGCCCAGGAAACGTGTTGTTAGGTAAACTGCCCGTCGCTCAAATGGGAAACCGGTAGCGACGTTAAATAAACTTAAATTTAAAAAAAGGTTCATTTGTTAGCATTCAATTGCATACACCGGCTAATCAGTTAAAACAAATTAAAATGCGTGTGGAAGTTAGGTTACAGGATGGAGCTGTTACTGCATCCGATATGCAAACAGCACGTTCAGTTATACATTTGTCATTTCTAAACTGTCTGTGTGTTTTATGTGTATTTATCGTCGCTACCTGTTGCCATATGAACGACGTCTCCTGATTAGTCGTTTTAGATTTTTGGAGGATAGTGCAATGATACAGACAGAGACACCTTCCAGCGTCTCCTTTCTCGTTCGTTCACGTGCACGGTGTAAAGCACCGACACGAGACCTCGGTTTAAAGTCCCATCTGAAAGACTCGTTTAAGCTGAAATGAGACGCTATATTTTCTATTAATTCTACAGAATGTACTAGATTATATAGTGAGAATTTTGCTACTAATTAGTCACTAATAACTGACTAATTAGTGAATGATTAGTTGCTAGCGCATCTAGTATATAGAAGGTAACATACGTATCATAAACCATTATAATATACATGTTTACCATCATAACATGTGATGTATGGCAGAATATACAACAATAAACAGTTGATGAAAAATTCCAGCTTGGCATACATCAGACTTGGAACCAGCACACCCAAATGATGCTAAAACAAGTGTATGCCATATTCTACTAATACATGCCTAGGGGTGTTGCCTTTTGAGATTTTCCGACCAGTCTATGACTAACAGTTTTACATTTCCATATTCCTCAACAAGTACCATATCTACATATATACAATGTCCTTAAATCGTGTAAAATAGCATACTGTATATATTACCTGTAATGATGCGCAGCAAGTCCACAATTCAGAATTATACATAAATCGCATTTGCATTTTTATAATGAAGGATCGCCATCGTATATCTCACCATCAGCATCATTTTGTCAACGGTATTGTAAAATCAATGGACTAACTAGATTTGACGACATCATCACTTCCTCTTAATCAAATCTCAATTGTTGCTCTATTTTCTACGCACAATTTCCAATATCCAATATAATGCCAGAATACGTTATAAAATCAACCATAATTTTTTCCGGTCATAACATAGATTAGTATAACAACAGATTCAATGAATTCCTCAAAGCATTGCTAAACAACACATGCAACATGAGCATTTTATTTACCGTATATTTGATAAATGGAATGGGTGTTTTACGTCTCTAGCGATAACAGACGAATGCAACAATATATACTATCTCCTGTCACCAAGGTTCTTGCGTCTATCGATTGTCGCAGGCAGGTTCCAGAAAAGGCACAAACATTATGTGACAAGTACTACATAAATGTTCAAGTAATACACATACAAGGTGACAATAGTTGTGTCGCTGCTTTATATAGCGAATCACCCAGGAATTCGGAGTATGTCTAAAAAGACAAATCGCATGTGACACATACTAGTATGCTCATGGAACAACAACAGTTGTGTTGATGACTTGCATCGAATCTCTGGGGGTTTCAGTTGAATTATGGGCTAGTAAAATGTTAATGCCTAAAGCCTATGTGGTAATAGGCTTTCAAAATAAGTCATTACAGTGGGCTTGTAAAATGTTAATGCTTAAAGCCTATTACCACTTTCAAAATAAGTCATTACAGACTGATCTGTAGTCCAGTGGTAACACGCTGGATTCGTTATCCAGGGATCGTAGGTTCGATCCCCAATCTGACCCTAATAAAATTAACAGTCTTTCAAATGAGACCTTAAATCGAGGTATTATGTCGGTGCTTTACACCGTGCACGTAAAATAACCATAGGAGACTCTGGAATGGGTCTCTATCTCTATCATTGCACTAACCTCAAACAATCTAAAATGACGAATCTCTTCAGGAGGCGTCGCTCATATGGATAACCGGTAGCGACGATAAATAAAACGTAAAACGCACATTAGTCACTGCTTAATTCATGTTATTATTGAAATTGTAATAATTATGAAAAGTTTGTAATATGTAATAGTAGTCGTTACAAAAATGTATTACACAAATGTTTCAGTAAGGAAATCCAACCCCAATCTACATCCGTTATGTCGAATTCCGTCGGACCGAACAAAATACTTCGACATAACCGAAGTTTGACTTAACGAAATTCTATACAAACGGAGCCAGTTTTATATATGTAAAATGACAGTATCTGAAACGGGACTTTGATCCGACTTCGAGATAACCGGATCATTCGACATAACCGACTTTGACATAGCGGATGTAGACTGTACTTGAAAACTATAAGTATTATCGTATTGACTAGAATATGTATTGGTTCATTCGGCTCTCCGCGCATGCGTAATAAATAATAATAGTAAAGAAAGTAATGTATGTAAATCATGTTTAACTAGTCTTATTAAATTTGCTGGCATAAATAATAAAACAAAAAAGAAAAAAGAAACATTTGCTGGCATAAATAATAAAACAAAAAAGAAAAAAGAAACATTTGCTGGCATAAAAATGGACATTCACAGATATTCGCAGGCATTTATAAACATTTACAGAAATGCACCGACATTCATAGACATTGACAGACATGTAGGACATTTAAAAAACATTTATAAGGACATTCATTCGCAGACATTTACAGGCATTTACACATATTTACAGACATCCATAGATATGTGTAGACATTAACAGACAATCACAAACATTCGCATATATTTACAGACATCCAGACATTCACAGACATTTAGAGACATTCATTTACAGACATTCACAGATATGTATAGACATTTACAGAAATTCACAAACATTCTCAGACATTTACTGACATTCTCAGACATTTTTTGACATTCACATACATTCACACAGACATTTATAGGCATGACATTTTCGTATTGCTGAACAGGAATGTGACTTTAAGCATACTATTATGAACAAGTTACTCACTAGGGTCTTGCTTAAACCGGTTCACAAATATATCTTAGACAAAATATTAATCATATGCTACATGTTAATCTTAGCAGATAGCATAGTCATGCGCAATACTCAGTATGCTTTACGATGGCTAGTTTATACAAATTGATTTTAGCTCAATTTAGAAACAAGTTCTTACAACATTATATTAAACGCTCACGAGGCCTCATGCCTGGTGGAATCCATCGCCATGAGGGAGAGAGGAGAGGCAACGTGGAATTTAAGTGCATTGCTGCCTAAGGGCACACTCGTAACGGCTACATCTGGGCGCGAACTCCGGGGATTTCACACTTGAAGCGAAGGCGCGATGCTATGTTATGGCTCGTGGTTGATGTGAACTGGTGGAGGCAATTTTAATTCATGGCGATGGATTCCATCAGGAATGAGGTCTCGAGAGTGATTAATATAAGTTGAAAGAACTTGTTTCGCAATCGAGCTAAAATAAATGTGTATATACTAATATACATATACGTTAATATATATTCAAGATTCACATCATTTATATATTATATATAGCACATTGCTCTTGCTATACATTTTATGAATTTCAACATGTTCCTTTGTTTGGTACATGTATTTGAATGTCCCATGAACTTTGTAAGACAATGTGAACCCCAGACAATTGATTTGTAGTAATGTAAGTTGTGTCTTTGTTTTGTATTTCAAAATGAAAATCATATGGTCCACCTGTAGCTATTGAGTGGTTATTTCCAATGAGGACTATTTTAAAAGCACCAACTAGGCCTACCACAGTGACGAACTAACTGTGCTGTTGCAACTATTCCTATGTTGTGTACCATTCTTGAATAAAATATTGTTTAAACTAAACTATGGCACATCTTTCGAAACAAGTTATTGGATTTATCGTTATCAACATGATATCCTCTGAAGGGTAAACTATGAAGCACACCAAATGTAGTTTCTGATTTCCGAGTTGAAGGGTTACTACTCTATTTGGTCATAAATAGTTACTTGCATGCGACATTCAGTGCCTACGGAACGGGAGGTCGAAGGTTCGAATCTCGTCAGGGGTTCATGCTGATATGGCCAGTTGGTGAACCGCCAGCTAGTTAAACAATGGTTACCGATTGCCTACCAGCCTGGCGTCTGGCATACAAGCATAGGTTTCGGGAATTACTGATGTTCATAAATAGTGGTGTCTCATAAATCAGAAATGGCTGGCTCTTTATATAGGGGTGACACTATAATAAGCAAACACACACACTTCAGTGTATGAAACACCACAAGACATAGCTATATCATATTAATTACAAGAAATATGCGAACCGTTGTGTACTGGATACTGTGCCAGCTTCGTAATCAATGGGTTCGAACCACACCACATCCAAAGTGGTCGAACCGTTGTGTACTGGATACTGTGTCAGCTTCGTAGCCAATGGGTTCGAACCACACCACATCCACAGTGGTCGAACCGTTGTGTACTGGATACTGTGTCCGCTTCGTAACCAATGGGTTCGAACCACACCACATACACAGTGGTCGTTTCCTTTGACAACACACTTAAAACCTCGCTTCCCTCTTATATCTCCATCATAGCTATGGATTACATTAGTATTGATATATCGTTAGCAATGGTTCTAATGGACTTCATTGGAAATGCCTTGAACATATATTCTGTCATTGAACAAACAGGAATGGCGAGCACATGTTAAGCCATCGAACAGGACGAAATTGTGTTAGTCTGAGTTCACTGTTAATACTTTTTTCACACATAACTTATTTGCCACGGACGTATTGAGATAAATATGCTTACGATTTTACAAGCATAGTGCTGTTTCTCGAACGGGCCCTCAGGGGCAGGCGTTGTGAATCCACACATAGAGCCTGCATGGTGGGCTGCATGGTGATTTAATGTCATATTGCAGTTTCAGTGCAGTTGCAGTGCAGTCACCGCATGGAAATCGCGATTTGTATTACCCCAGTGTCAACCTACAATCCCACGGTTTCTGCCGGAACATCGTGTGGCCTCCATGCGGCGCCCGTGTGGGGATTGTGCAAATCCACATAGGACATGTATACGGGCTATGAGTTTACGATTTCTCAAATTCCTATAACAAAATCATATATGAAATCCGTACAGAAATCTGATGACTGAATCCGAATGGAGGCTACACGAAATGAGGACTGTGGGCACGATATGGGCTCCGTATTCCCCAATACATCGCAGGCCAAGTGTAAATAAAGCTTAATGACCAAATTACACTTGTAGAAAGACAATAACAATAATGCCAAATTGTCTTAGTAGATTACAAAATATATGTGTTAGCATAAACTGTATTTATTTTACAAGGACTGCGAAACAAGTCTTAACAACGTATATTAATCACTCTCGTTGGCGCGGGTGAAAGCGTATAATTATGTGGTCATTCGTGTGAGAGGAAACCGGAGTACCCGGAGAAAAACCACCTGTCCAATCTGGCGACCACCTTACAATCTCACATCAGAGGATCGAACCCGGGTTGTATTTGTGAGAAGCGAGCGCGTTAACCACTGTGCTAATCGGACAGCCATAATCATACATATATGTGTTAAGATTGATTCTACAGCAATGCACTTTATAGACGAACATTGTCTGGGTCTTGTTTCAAGAAATGTCGTAAGTTTCAAAATCTAAAGAAATAGAGTGAATACATTTAACGTGTTATAAACAAATACTAAAGGTTCGATCCAATACTTGTAATGCAGCTAATTATGCTGAGCTTGTGTGATATCCTCGTGTGTTTTACGTTTATTTATCGTCGCTACCGGTTGCCCATATGATCGACTCCTGAATAGATTAGTCATTTTAGATTTTGGAGGATAGTGCATGATACAGACAGAGACCCATTCCAGAGTCTCCTCTGGTTCTTTTACGTGCACGATGTAAAGCACCGACACGAGACCTCGGTTTAACGTCCCATCTGAAAGACTGTTAATTGTCTTAGGGTCAGACGGGGACTACATATCCGTCTGTGTGGTATCCTCTACATATCAGACAACATAAGTACATGTATTATTAAATGTTGATTTAAAGTTTTTAACTCGGATAATATCATACTTCATCGATTATATACCCAATTAGTGTCTGATTGCAATGTTGGTCGGGAAAGTTGGTTGACACATGTTAAACAATTACTGGAAGAATATGTTTTTTGGAATAATCCATGTAATACAAATTCAATTCAATATATTTTATTTGGCATAAACATATAACATGTTCATCGCCATAAAACATAAACATATAACATGTTCATCGCCATAAAACATAAACATATAACATGTTCATCGCCATAAAACATAAACATATGACATGTTCATCGCCATAAAACATAAACATATGACATGTTCATCGCCATAAAACATAAACATATAACATGTTCATCGCCATAAAACATAAACATATGACATGTTCATCGCCATAAAACATAAACATATAACATGTTCATCGCCATAAAACATAAACATATAACATGTTCATCGCCATAAAACATAAACATATAACATGTTCATCGCCATAAAACATAAACATATAACATGTTCATCGCCATAAAACATAACATGACGGTTACAATAAATCTAACATACAGCGTCCTATAGTTTGAGAAAAGTGTGTGTATTATTAATTACATGTAATTAGAATATGTATTAGTTGCAAACTATTTTCTTTTTTAACATAATAACAATTATTTATCATTAAACTATGTAACTATATATCAATGAACTCTACTGTTGACAATTGTGCTTTATACTATATACATACTTTTTGATATTAAAGTTGTGTAACACAGTCCAGCATGCTTGTACGCGTATTCATCAAGTACATAGTGGTAGTTGTAAACAATTGTAAACAAACATAGGTGACCCCCTCCCCATAACAGTTTAAGGTACGTTAGTGAATATGCAATCAGATATGAAATCTTAGAAACACGATTGCTGTTTATGGTGAGCTTGGGCGATATCCTCTATACATATCACGCTACATACGTATTATTAACTTTTGATATGTTATTTCTGAATTCCAATAGGTTCAAAACGCCATGAAGACATATACATGCATACTTTATGGCAAACAGTGATAATAGCATACATTATATAAATACTTGTACAATGTACATAGATATCAAACATAAAGAAATATACAGTTGCTCAAATTTGGAGAAGGTTATACGTATTCAAGATCATATTTTACATATAGTATGCATACATTTACAGTAATTACTCACATTTTAAATATTGCTATATTGCTATATTGTAGCAATTACTATAATATTATAATGTTCCAGGTTATTTATATTGCTTAGCTGTTCATTCGCTATTTAAACTTTCTCTATAACAAATAATAAATATACTTTTTTTTAAATAAAACCAATATGACGTTGACCTTAAACGAAACAAAACAGAAAGACTGGCTAAATATTGGCTTAAAGTTTTCAACTCGAAACTTTTTATACTTCAACGACTATATGCACAATTATTGTCTGATTGTAATAATGATTATGATAATTGGTTGACACATGTTAAACAATTACTAGACGAGTATGGCTTTTCACATATCTGGAATAATCCATGTAATATCAGTGTTGATCATTTCCTATGTATATATACTGAGTCAAAAAAGAAACGATACCTGGTGTTTATGTGTCTATAATTTCAACATTTATTAAGAAAATTCTTTGAAAATTCATAAGATGATAGTCCAACATGTTTGAAAGAGGAGCACATAACGCATAATGAGCCTCCGAAACTGTCTGCTGCGTGATGACGTAATTCGTCGGACAGGGGTCTAATGGAGTTTTCACACAGCCGTCAATACCGAGTATGGGCACCATTTGCGTCTCTCACTGCAATGCACCGCCGTCGCATCGAACGGAAGTGTGTCTGAATCTCTCGCTGGTCAATATGTGTCCACTCCTGACGCAAAACATCCCTCAGTTGGTTTAACGTTACCGGCTGACGTCGTCTGACGCGGCATCTAACGTATCCCACAAATGTTCTATGGGTGACAAGTCTGGTGACAAAGCAGGCCACGGCAGGGTTTCAATATTGTTCTGCTCCAATAATGTGGTGGAAATCCGAGCAGTATGACACCTGGCGTTGTCCTGTTGGAACAGTGTGACGTTTCTGTTGGCGTTAAAGAACGGCACAACAACTGGCGCAAGGATCTCATCACAGTACCGCTGGGCGTTTAGGTTCCCGTCCACCACTAACAGTTCAGTGCGACTGCCGAAGGTGATACCGCCCCACGCCATAACGCTTCCGCCCCCGAACAGATCGACCTGACGTACACATGCGTCGGCGTAACGTTCACCGCGTCTGCGATATACCCGCTCTCTGCCATCCGCTCGACGCAAACAGAACCGCGATTCATCGCTAAACATCACCGAATTCCACTGTAACCGAGTCCAGCGAGCACGATCCGTCGTCCATTCCCGCCGTACGTCACGGTGACGTCGTGTCAGGATGGGTCCAACGTATGGCCGATAGGCACGAATGCCACGTTCACCGAGCCGGTTCCTGACTGTTTGTGCACTGATGCGATTGTTGGTCATCCCAGGAGTAACGGCAGCTGTGTGCTTAGCAGGTAGGAACCGGTCACGTAAATGTGACGTCCGAATGTGACGGTCCTGTTCACGCGTCGTCACACGTGGTCGACCAGATCTTGGACGGTCGTCCACCGATCCATGTGTTCGATAACGTCGAAGTAAACGTGTTATCGTGATCCGCGTAACCCCGAGTCGATTTGCGACGTCACACTGACGTAAACCGCCGTCAATCATGCCAATGGCACGCATTCTCTGATTGCGGATTAGTCTAGGCATTTTGTTAGAGGTAACAATGGGTATGTAAGGTGTTTTTCCTCGATGATAATGCAATACCAGTACAATAAACCGGTTTTCCGATTTGTACATGTGCAGGAAGTTGTCTTTGTTGAGGAGCACGTGCAAATCGGAAATTCGGCGTTCCAGGATTATCGGGTGTGTATTTACCTGTGTTTATGGTTGGCTGACGTTGAAATAAGATACCCGGTACTGATACGTAATAATATATTAAACCGTTTTACGTCATTTTTAGTTTGGTATCGTTTCTTTTTTGACTCAGTATATATATATATATATAGATAATGTGCACGTCAAGTCGTATAATTTTCTTCGGAGCTAAAACTTGGATTTTATTACATTTAAATAGAGTTTCATTTAAGATTTTTGTGCAAATAATAAGTTTGTGTGATGTGGATTAAAAAGACAAATTTCCATGGGGAAACGAAAACGGAATAGGAATGAAAAAAGGACAAATAGTAGTGAGGATGAGAACAATGAACAAACACAAAAGGCGGGAAAGTATAAAACTAGTTCGAATTCCAGTCCAGTGATAGTGAGTGATATTCTAAGTCAAGCTAACGGAATTTTGTATAACAATGAAAACCTTGACGATAGTGTATTTAATCGTTCGATCGGATTACATAACCAATCCATAGATAGTGGTAAACAATTTCATGCAACAAGTATGGCGGCGAATACTGAACCAACTAGTAATGGTGATTTATTAAACTATATGAAACAGATCGATGCCAAACTTACAAATATGGACATCAAACTACAATCTCTGGCAACCCTTGAAAAGAAAGTTGATGCTTTTGATATCGAACTTAAGAAGATCTGGGTAAAGTTACATGATATGGATAAGAAATCTAATGAAAGAATAAATGTGATTGAGGAAAAAACTGAGGCAGTAGACTTTTCATTAGCCCAAAACACTAGTAAATTATCACATCTTGAGAAACAAAGGGAAAACTTAGAAAACGAGGTGACATATTTACAATCTCAATCTATGAGAAACAATATAGTGTTTTCTAAGATAACAGAGGATCCTTCTGAGAACAACGAAACCACGGAAACAAAGCTGAGGCAATTTATGACGGAGAATATGAAAATAGCGCAGGACCTAGTTCATAAAATATCATTCGAACGTGTGCATCGAATGGGTAGAAGCTTTAATGGGAGCCCTCGTAACATAGTGGCCAAATTTACTTTGTATAAGGAGAAGGAGTTTGTGCGTAAGCAATGGAAGGCCCTTACTGGTACACCATACTTCGTGAACGAGCAGTTCCCCAGGAGTGTAGTGGAGAAGAGGAAACGACTCACCCCGAAGTTGAAGGATGCCCGGGACCAAGGCAAGACTGCGTGGATATCCTACGATACCCTCTACATAGACGGCAAACCAGTCAAGGAATTCGCCGGGGATGAACTCAAAATCATATCTTGGAATATAAATGGATTAAGTAAACCAAAAGAGACAACATAGAACTTGTAAATATATTATCTCAACATGACATTATATTTCTATATGAAACATTCGCATCGAATAATAGCAACATTGATTTATCTGGATATGTATCTCACAATTTTTATCGCAAATTTCAGCATCGCAGAGCAAAACGACCAAGTGGTGGAATTGCATTATATTATAAAGACATAATTTCTGATGGTATTACTATTGTTGAAACCAGATATGACACTTTAATTTGGGTAAAATTAGATAAACATTTCTTTAATGTAGAGAACGATATTTATATATGTGGCGTATATCTTTGGGGTGAGGACTCTCCAGCATATAATACTATAAATGTTGATCTATTTGACACTATTGAAAATGACGTTAGTCGATTTGAAAATTTAGGCTCTGTATTTTTAACAGGTGATTTTAATAGTCGAGTTGGTGTTAAAAATGACTTTGTTATTTTTGATGGTATAAACAAGTCCTTTGATGATATATCTTATGTAGCTGATACGCACATGGACCGGGCCACAGTGGATAAAAACCATAATAATTTTGGGATTAAACTGATTGATCTTTGCCGTTCTAGTAACCTACGTTTAGTTAACGGTAGATTAGGTGACGATTATAACATTGGTGTGTATAGTTATATATCATATAACGGGGCGTCAACTATTGACTACCTTGTAACCAATGAAAGGAACTTTGCAAATATCAGTATATTTTGTGTACAATCGGTAAATGAATGGAGCGACCATGCTCCCGTTAGTTTTTCATTGTATTCAAATGATATCACACCTGTTTCACAAGAAAGTCCTAGTATTAGATATAAGTGGAAAGATAGTTTGAAAAATACATTTCATACCAGTCTGATGGCAAACTTGCCTACTTTTAATCGCCTTACAATGCATATTGATAAGAGCGAGCGTTTGTCCGTGAACAGTGAAAACGATGTTACCAGTTTAATTAGAGAAGCGGCGGATCCGCTTTTTTCGAAAACATATAAAAGCAAAGGTAGGGTATCGTTTTCAGATAGATAGTGTACAGATGATGCAGACTGGTTCGATGCTGATTGTAGAACCGCCGAACATGAGTGCATTTAATAGTTGTAAAAATTTAGTTAATAGACAGTATTTTTGTACATGTAAACATTTTTATAAGGATCTAATCCGTAAGCAGAAGAAAGCCTATATTAAAAGGAAATATTCTGAAATTGAACGTCTAAGGTTTTGCAAACCTAAGCAATTGTGGGGTCATTTCAAGAAAAACAAATATGTTGTATCTCAAAATGATATATCAGTTGAAGATTTTATGAAATATTTCGAAAATTTGTCAAATAATATATTTGAGTCTCATAATGAAGAATCTAAGACTTTCTGTAACGAACATGATTTTAATTCTAGTGATTGTATATTTGAGGATTTGAATGTACCCATTACATGTGAAGAGATACAGAAAGCTGCAAAGTCGCTTAGGTCAAATAAAGCTACAGGTTTAGATAGTCTTCTTAATGAATATTTCATTGAATCTATAGATATTTAGAATCTGGCTTTTTCCCAGATAAATGGACTGAAGGAGTTATTGTTCCTGTATTTAAAAAGGGAGATCCCAAACTAGTTAATAACTACAGGGGTATCACTTTAGTCAGTTGTTTGTCCAAACTGTTTACTTCAGTACTAAATACTAGAATTGAAACACTTTGTAACAATTATGCAGTAATTTATGATTGCCAATTTGGGTTCAGAAAAGGAAAATCGACTGTTGATGCAATTTTCATTCTACAGTCTGTTACACAACATTATCTTAATAATAATAAGCGTCTGTATGTAGGGTTCATTGATTTAAAATCTTGTTTTGATAGTATTTGTAGAAATTCTTTATGGTTGAAAATGTATAAATGTGGCATTCAAGGTAAGGTATTACGTATTATTAGAGATATGTATGATAAAGTTAAATCATGTGTTAGATGTTGTAATTCATATTCCGATTTCTTCCAGTATGCAGTGGGCTTGCGCCAAGGGGAGGTAATTTCGCCAATTTTGTTCTCACATTTCGTTGAAGACCTAGAGTTACATTTGCAAGACAATTTAAATTCAGGATTACTAATAGATGACATTGTATTAATATTATTACTGTTCGCCGATGATATGGCAATTTTTGGAAAAACTCCTGAAGATCTGCAGAAGAGTCTTGATCTACTATATACATACTGTAATCATTGGGGATTAGAAGTTAATATTATGAAAACTAAAATAGTTGTTTTTAGAAAAAGAGGTATCACCTTTGATAGAGAGAGATGGTTATATAATGGACAGCCATTAGAAGTTGTAGATTGTTTTAACTATCTTGGTACAATATTCAGCTATACAGGTAATTTCTCATTAAACCAGGAACATCTTATTGGTAAGGCTTTAAAAGCTTTAAATATTTTATTGTATAATTGTAAAGAATTTGACCTCAAACCTAAGTTATTATGTCAGTTATTTGACTCCTTTGTCGGATCTATTTTGTCATATTCTTCAGAAGTATGGGGTCACACAAAATCTAAAGATATTGAACGTATACACATGAAATTTTGTAAAAGGATATTGAATGTTAGAATTAGTACATGTAATGCAAGTATATATGGTGAATTAGGTCGATACCCACTTTATGTTAACAGATATGTTAGAATAATAAAATATTGGTGTAAAATAATAAATACTGACAACATAATTTTACGAACAATTTTTAAACAATGTGTCGATGATTATTATAATGGTTTGAAAAATTGGGTCACGAATGTCAAAGATATGTTAGATGTATATGGTTTGTCTGAATATTTCATTAATACTAATAAGATAGATTGTAAAATGTTTCCTAAATTGTTTAAGCAACGAGTTGTAGATAGTTACATACAAAATTGGCATACGTCTGTTGAAAATAGTGTAGTATTGGACCTTTATAGAAATTGTAAAACAACACTTGCATATGAAAGTTATCTAGATTTAATGCCTAAGAATTTGAGGTTTTTCATTACTAGAATTAGAGTATCTGCACATGTATTAAGAATTCAAACTGGACGATATGGTCAAAACAGAATATCACGTAATGGTCGATATTGTTTATGTTGTAACACTTTGGATATTGAAGACGAGTACCATTTCATTTTAATATGTCCATGCTTTGAAGATATAAGAAAGAAATATATTAAAAGATACCATCAGTATCGTCCCTCTATGTTCAAATTTATTGAACTGGTAACCTCGATCAAAAAAGTCGATATATTAAACTTGGCGAAATATATAAGAGAAGCCATTGTACTAAGAAGTACTATTGTAACTGCTAACAATTAATTATGTTCATCCTCTATTCCGTAAATTGAATCATCATTATTATAATACAAAATCTATTGTATTACGTGACCAATATGTAATTGTATATTTGTATGTTTATGACGATGTACCATGTACAAGTCTTAAAATAAATATCTGTTCTGTTCTATATTTAAGCAACGTGTTATTGATTGTTTCATACAAACTTGGATTACTAATAAGTCATCTAGTAACGTACTCGAATTGTATAATAATTGTAAACATGATTTTAGCTATGAAACATACTTGGATATATTACCTTCCAACTTGAGATTATTTATAACCCGAATAAGGACTTCTGCCCATTCACTTAGAATCCATACTGGTATATTCTCTAACAATAGAATACAGAGAAATGAGCTTTATTGTCAATAAATAATGTTGTAATGTTAGAGATATTGAAGATGAGTATCACTTTATTTTAATGTGTCCGTGTTATTCATATTTGAGGAAAGTACTTATTAAAATGTACTACTACACGAGACCAAGTATGTATACATTTTGTTCTTTAATGAACAGTGATAATAGAAAGGTTTTGTTAAACTTGGCTCGATTTATTAAGAATGCTTCAAACCATAGGAACTCAATATTGAACGCTTTGTCTTCTTAATTACACAAAACAACTAACTATAATGTTCATCCTCTATATTAAATTAGATTACAGTAGCTATACGATAGCTTTATTGATCACTTGTTTATTTATATGTAATTATATGTATATATTATGACTATGTACTTATGTATACGTCATGAATAAACTTATGTTCTGTTCTTCTGTTCTGTACAATACCAATGTCAATCATTTTCTATGTATAGATAAGATAAGATAAGAACAATTTTATTATAGTGACATGTGCGTTCATATATACAATATTACAATAAATATATAATTTTACTATAGCACCGGCCCAGTGGACCTATAAGTCACCTTAAACTTTAAATTATCATTATGAACAACCGTTAACGGTATACAATATACCATTAGCTATGACAACTGATTTCAATTCACAAGTTATTAAAGCAGCATTACATCGTATAAAATAAATGATATTTGAACAATTCAATTTTTACGTATGGGTAGCAATGCTGCTACACATTCTAACATTATACTTTGTATGCTTATGTTCATTTGGTAAACTGTTTTTTGCGATAAAACAAACTCGAAACCGATAGTAGGACTTTCCGAGTCGATTGGTCACGCACTTGTTTACAACCAGAACGCATCGTCCGCACTTGTTTGCATTCGGAATGCATCGTCCCCATTTGTCCCACGTTGTCTTTTTTAATTAAATCACTTAATATGTTGATTCACACCTCTGTTAGCTAAGTCTTTTAGGGACATTTCTACATCCTCGCGAGGGGTTCGACACTAGAGGAAGATAGATAGATATAGTATTTCATGTTCAAAATATATACATTGTTTTCTACATCCTCTGTTGTTTCACACATGCGCACTATGCGTGTTTAAATGTCGTGTGTTGATAAACAAATTCGCGTATACGACGGTTTACATTTATTGGAATTTTATCGTTTCTGGGCGTCTATTTCGATTTTTGTAAACACACACACATTAGTATTTATATTTTACCAAAAACATCCTTTAGTACGATGTAATGCTGCTTTAAGTATGTACAAATATACATATATGGACATATAAGTCCACAATAGCTATTTATAGAACACAAACATTTATGAATATATAATACTTCATGTAAGATTTCATTATACATTTTGCTGATTTTCTGTATATTTACCAATAAGGCATCTAATAACGCTATTAATATTAATTAGAATAGATTGTTTCTTTGGTTTTTTGTTGTTCATGTTATACGCCTTCACCTGTGCCATTTTGGGCAATATCGCCAGTGAGCAGTTTTCTTAAAAACACCTTTCCTGGGCAGGCTCCAGCGGTTAACCAGTACTGAGTGTCCCAACCTCCGTAAACAACTGCCAACTTTTTCATCTAAATAGACACGGCTTAGGCGGGGCTTGAACCCATGACCATCAGTGATGCTAGGTTACAGTGGTATACAAGTCAGCGCCAATAACAACTCGCCACTGAGGCGGACGAAAACAAATGTAATACATATCAATCATTTGAGGTTTCCATGTGTTAATTAATACATCCAGTTAACGTAGCGGAAAAGATGGCACACTGTTTCCTATAAATCGGACAGAATCGTACAAGCTTAACAAGCAAAACTAGAAATAAAACACATCTTTCTAATGGAACATTGTTTATTATTATTTTCATTAATTTGTCATTTACGACGTCGTGCCAATTGGCGAAATTGCAGTGTTTTGATGGAAAATAACATGTTTAGTGTAACTACTTCTATATGAATTGTCATGAACAAGCGTTTAATACTTGACAGATGCATTAACAGTTGTTTTGTGTTTTTATTATTTGTTCAAACATGAACCTTCGTGGTCGAGATGTCTAGTGCGCGCCGTTGTTAGAACTCACCGCTATCATTGCCACAGACTCGCTCCCTATCTGAGACAAGTGATACAATGATGATACAATGTATGTAAGAAAGTGGTCAGTTGATTGCGGAGGTTGGAGACTTGAGTACTTGTTTCTACCCACGAAACACGGGCGGTCCTCTCCACCACATTTGACTGACTTTGTACGATAATGCTCCAGAATGGGCAATATACAAATTAGAAACACTAAAACAGTATATATTTGTTATATTATATGCATATACAACTATCACGTGGACGTGCTAGCTTCGTGGTAGTGCGGCCGATTTAGATGTGAGAGGCCACGGGTTCGAACCCATCTATAGTCGTTATGAGATTGTGTCCTAAATTCCACATTGCCTCTTCTCTGTCTCCTGCATGGTTATGGATTGCACTTCTTACAACTTATATTAATCATTCTCGAGACGTCATTCCTGATGGAATCCATCGCCACGAGGGAGAGAGATGAGGCAATGTGGAATTTAAATGCATTGCCTAAGGACCATTCACACCTGAAGCGAACGCGCATCCACTGCGCTATTACGACTTCACGTTGCTCCTATGACCGTGAAGCATCACAGGTTCATTCATTATTATCATCATTACTGCGTCAAATCATTACCCGGGCACTCTGACCTATTTTAACTGTATGAAGTTTAATTTCTACCGCATATCATATGGGCTAGTTAGCCGTGCTCGGTATCGTTGAGCATTGGGTGTAGAGATGTGTTGATGTATATCTGTGTCGTGTATATCTTGAAGTGATGTGTAAAGTCGCTGTTCGTCCAAGGTGATTAGTCTGATGTCAGATATCCCTAGAGGTTGTATATACGTAGGCAGAAGTGCATCCGCGGTCGAATGTAGTCCCAATAACTAATATAGTTCATTTTTCTTTTTGGTAAAAATGCATTTTCATGACGTGTATAGTTTTTGTGTTATTTTGAGACATTATGTGACTTGAGAAGACTTCAGACTAGTTGATGTGTAGAAAAGATGTGGTATAAGAATTCAGGCCATTGCAAACTGAAGGTTGGTATACAGTATTATTTGGCGAAGGTATACAGT
This sequence comes from Archivesica marissinica, assembly GCA_014843695.1. Classification (NCBI taxonomy): domain Eukaryota; kingdom Metazoa; phylum Mollusca; class Bivalvia; order Venerida; family Vesicomyidae; genus Archivesica; species Archivesica marissinica. The sequence continues at coordinate 15,576,912 of CM026387.1, forward strand.
GTGTAAATACAGTGACGTTATTCACAGGTGATTATTTCACACACTAAATTTGAAATATTCTTGGTGTGTTTCAGGCTGATTTGAATACCTCTTCACAGTGGATGTGGTATCAGAAGAAATGAAAGATTGGAAATATAAATGAACAGACGGTATGTTTTTACATTTTACTATGTATTTAATAGGCAATATATTTGTTGTTTTACAACCTAAACGACAATAGCACGTGATTACCTCATCTGAAGAGTGAACCCAATAATACACACATGTAGGTTAAGGCTTTCAGTTTTCGGAATATCCCTGTTTATTTTGAGAGTGTGTAGATCGTAATCGCATACTATTAAATTGAACAAGAACAGCTACTACACATAAATGTGTAATAGATGGACGATTAAAAACTCACTCTGCATAATACACACTCGGATAGTGTATTGAGTGAATGAATATAAATTATAAAAGTGCATAATTTAGTAATTAAATGCAAACATGTTGACAATAACATGAAGCCATGGCCAACATAATAGTATATACCACACCCCTGTTGGAACCACCGCGAACAATATGAGAACCAATCATTGTTGCAGAATTTCAACTGCCTAAATAGATTGACCTGGCCATTTCTGGATTCCAGCTCAAGCCTGTATTTCTATGGGCACACCAGCAATAGCTTGGAACTAGTTCCCTGAAAACAATTGGACAGTTGTAATACCTATAATACGAATACATAGCAGTAATTCTTATCACATAAATTCCCATTCGTCCAGAAAAAAAACAAGTTCATATTAGTTGGGAAGAATGTGTGGTGGCGTTGCGATATATATACGTGAAAAATAACATTATGTCTTGATAGTTTTATTCTGCTATAAATAACTCAATCACAATTCTAGAAGTAAATTATCGATCTATGATTATTTGATACTTTATATTTGCTATTCGACCGAATTATATTGTATACTTAAATTACAGCACTATTTGGGTTAATAGTTGTAAATGAAGCAATATTTTGTAATTGGAGAATATTCCATTAGCAGAGACATTCTGTTCAGTAACTATATTGAAACGGTATTGTTTGTGCAATTTGTCATATAGAAGAAGCTCGGACGCAAGACTGGAAATGGGTATATATATAAAATTGCAGTTCTGTCACAATGGTGTTATTAGTCGCCGGTCATAAAGCCTTAGATACGCTGTAGGACATATGGTAGGAGCATCATTAAAATTGGCAAATATCAAAAACAGTTTTGAATTATTTTTGACAAAGCCTTTACATTACAAGTGTAAAGAAAGATTACTTTTAATGCGAATGCTATTGGCTGCTTAGAACAAACGTGTATGATGGACGAGAACAAAAAGTTATATTATAAAAACAAATAAATTGATCACGTTAACCACTAATCCGGCATTAATACGTATATGTGCCAAAACCTGCTTTAATATTTTACAGCGTCGTAGTTCTTATCTATGTAAATAATGTGTACATTATTTTATTTGTGAAGAAATGTGTATGTGAACTATGTAAAAGCTGCTAATCCATCCATCCCTGATCTGATCTGATCTGATCAGAGGTGGTTCTGGTTTCTTAAAAGATATTCAAATATATTTTAAATATATTTTTTTTAGTGTCATGATTAGCGACTTTCACATAGCTTTTAGAAAGTAAAACCTGTTTAACACAGACGGATATGTAGTCCAGTGGTAACACGCTGGACTGGTAATCCAGGGATCGCTGGTTCGATCCCCCGTCTGACCCTAATAAAATTAACAGTCTTTCAGATGGGACGTTAAACCGAGGTCTCGTGTCGGTGCTTTACACCGTGCACGTAAAAGAACCAGAGGAGATTCTGGAATGGGTCTCTGTCTGTATCATGCACTATCCCCCAAAATCTAAAATAACTAATCTCTTCAGGAGGCGTCGCTCATATGGGCAACCGGTAGCGACGATAAATAAACGTAAAAACAGAAACCTGTTTAACGTTATTGTAATATGCTATTGTCTCTTATAATTCTCATTTGTAGAATGGCTATGTGCAATGTATGTGTTATAATATCAATTGAAATGTATTACTGTACATAGATGAGACAGAAATAAAGATATAATATAATTATATACTAGCTGATCCCTAGAACAGGGCATTAAAAACTGTCATTAATAAATTGCTTAGAAATACAATTAAACAGAACCTGTTGTCATATTTAATGAAGCAATTAAATATGTTTTCTACAGACGGCTAGTTGTGTGTGTATGTTTCTTGGCATATTTCTTAGTTTAATTAGTTTAGTTTTAAAATAAATAACTGTGTTTCTTTCAATAACAACACATCCCCATGCGTGAACATAGCTACTATACATTAGGTGTCATTAGGGAGACAGTGTGTACGCGACCAGGATAGCTCAGTCGCTATTGGCTACACATTCTTCTCACCCTGTGACATTTACTTCTTTTTTTTTGCTTCTTATTTTCATACTAAATATTCAACATACATAATCTTAAAATATAATGTTTGCGATGCTGTGTTTATTATTACATAAACATATTCTTACTTCTTTTAATACCTATTGTTTTCTCTTTCTTTATATAGTTCCTTTATATATAACTTCCTACTTCAACAGTGTACACATACATTTTTCTCCCGCGACTGTGTGTGTGTGTGTGCGTGTGCGTGCGTGTGTGTATTTATCGTCGCTATCGGTTGCCCATTTGAGCGACGCCTCCTGAAGAGATTAGTCATTTTAGATTATTGGAGGATAGTGCATTGATACAGACAGAGACCCGTTGCAGGGTCTCCTCTGGTTCTTTAACGTGCACGGTGCACAGCACCGACACGAGACCTCGGTTTAGTCCCATCTGAAAGATTGTTCATGTTATTAGGGTCAGACGGGGGATCGAACCTGCGATCCCTGGATTATCAGTCCAGCGTGTTACCACTGGACTACACATCCGTCTGTTGTTGTGGGTTCTTCACGTTTGTATTTATACACGGTCTCAAACATTCTGTATTAGTCCAGATTGTTTCATACTCGCTACGGAGGCTAGAGAAATACATTGTGTGTGACGAAATTAACTTGACGTGCTGTCATTCTTGGCACTTTGATTCTCCGTGTAGTCTTCAGCAAATATTATTAAATGACATGTACCAAGATATTATTACGCCCCGCCGTTTGATCGTTCCAATGTCAGGAAATCAATACGTCATATATATATCTCCATCATAACCAACTATGCCTATGTTTCTGAAACAATGTGTTGCTGTATATGGCTGTCCGATTAGCGCAGTGGTTAGCGCGCTCGATTCTCACCAATGCGACCCGGGTTCGATCCTCAGACTGGGAAGTATGTGAGATGGTACGATGGTCGCCAGATCGTACAAGTGGGTTTTATCCGGGTACTCCGGTTTGCTCCCACACGAATGCCCACACATACGCTTTCATCCGAGCCAAGGAGAGTGATTAATAGAAGTTGTTAAAACTTGCTTCGCAAACGTTGTAAAATAAATAAAGTTCAAAAACAAATATGTTGCGTATTAACAAAAATGGATTTCAAAACAGTTCATTATTCTCGTAGCTAAATACTACATAACATACTTTAAAATTTACAATTCGAGTCCATATATAGACCTATTTATCAAATACATAACAGCTCGATTGGAAGTCGAACAAACTATCGCATTGCTGCATGACAAATTGGAAAAGCATAATACAAAATGGAACAACTTCCACACATATTAATCGTTCTGTTGGTGTTATGTCTTAATTATATTCTTATTCCAACAAATGTATATAGATATATATTTGGAATACGGTATTATATCATCATGAGCTGGTTAAATACGGGTACGTGCCGCACAAACCAGAACAATTGATATCATACTGGAGGTTGATAGTATTGTGGTAGGCAAATAACGGCCAACATTGGCTAACATTCATATCTAAGTAATAGTATGCCGTATATGTGCACTGACGACTCCTGGTTCGAGGTCTACTTAGCCATATTCAGTTCTGTATAGTTACTATTGATATGTGCTTACCGCAGTGGAATTAAACAATCTATATAGTTACTATTGATATGTGCTTACCGCAGTGGAATTAAACAATCTATATAGTTACTATTGATATGTGCTTACCGCAGTGGAATTAAACAATCTGTATAGTTACTATTGATATGTGCTTACCGCAGTGGAATTAAACAATCTGTAGAGTTACTATTGATATGTGCTTACCGCAGTGGAATTAAACAATCTATATAGTTACTATTGATATGTGCTTACCGCAGTGGAATTAAACAATCTATATAGTTACTATTGGTATGTGCTTACCGCAGTTGAATTAAACAATATGTGAAGTTACTATTGATATGTGCTTACCGCAGTGGAATTAAACAATCTATATAGTTACTATTGATATGTGCTTACCGCAGTGGAATTAAACAATCTGTAGAGTTACTATTGATATGTGCTTACCGCAGTGGAATTAAACAATCTGTATAGTTACTATTGATATGTGCTTACCGCAGTGGAATTAAACAATCTATATAGTTACTATTGATATGTGCTTACCGCAGTGGAATTAAACAATCTATATAGTTACTATTGATATGTGCTTACCGCAGTGGAATTAAACAATCTGTATAGTTACTATTGATATGTGCTTACCGCAGTGGAATTAAACAATCTATATAGTTACTATTGATATGTGCTTACCGCAGTGGAATTAAACAATATGTACTTACTATTGATATGTGCTTACCGCAGTGGAATTAAACCATCTGTATAGTTACTATTGATATGTGCTTACCGTAGTGGAATTAAACAATATGTACTTACTATTGATATGTGCTTACCGCAGTGGAATTAAGCAATCTATATAGTTACTATTGATATGTGCTTACCGCAGTGGAATTAAACAATCTGTACTTAATATTGATATGTGCTTACCGCAGTGGAATTAAACAATATGTATAGTTACTATTGATATGTGCTTACCGCAGTGGAATTAAACAATCTGTAGAGTTACTATTGATATGTGCTTACCGCAGTGGAATTAAACAATCTATATAGTTACTATTGATATGTGCTTACCGCAGTGGAATTAAACAATCTATATAGTTACTATTGATATGTGCTTACCGCAGTGGAATTAAACAATCTGTATAGTTACTATTGATATGTGCTTACCGCAGTGGAATTAAACAATCTGTACTTATATTGATATGTGCTTACCGCAGTGGAATTAACAATCTATATAGTTACTATTGATATGTGCTTACCGCAGTGGAATTAAACAATATGTAAGTTACTATTGATATGTGCTTACCGCAGTGGAATTAAACAATCTATATAGTTACTATTGATATGTGCTTACCGCAGTGGAATTAAACAATCTATATAGTTACTATTGATATGTGCTTACCGCAGTGGAATTAACAATCTGTATAGTTACTATTGATATGTGCTTACCGCAGTGGAATTAAACAATCTATATAGTTACTATTGATATGTGCTTACCGCAGTGGAATTAAACAATCTATATAGTTACTATTGATATGTGCTTACCGCAGTGGAATTAAACAATCTATATAGTTACTATTGATATGTGCTTACCGCAGTCGAATTAAACAATCTACATAGTTACTATTGATATGTGCTTACCGCAGTCGAATTAAACAATATGTAGAGTTACTATTGAATAGTATTGTGTATATTTGCTTTGACGACAAGCTGCACAATTTGGTAGTGTTATATGACAGTGCGTGGGCGAATACCATACAAGTCTAAAGTGTCTGAAAGTATAATATGGAATTGTTACATATGTGTTTGCAATACGCTTCACAATACTGATTCTGAGAAAAATGTCTCCGCTTTATCTGTAACATCTAGGATTCCGGAATATCTAACCTTAATTGTGTTATCAATACAACAGGGGTTTCTTAATAGTGAAATGCAGACTGTTTATGTAATAGTTTATGCAATTTTCTTTTATCTCAATTGTGAAACAAGTTCATCCAACATTAGACGCTCGAGACCCCATGGTTATGTCTGATGGAATCCATAGTCACGAGGGAGAGAGTAGAGGAGGATATGTTGATTTAAGTATCTTCCCTCAGTACACAACCACCCACATTAGTTCATACGGTACTCGAACGCACAACCCCTCGGTTGCGCATACGTATGTTCTCTCCAATATAGATATAATAACTTACACAACAACCATGTTCATGCTGATGTGCAGCTACCCTGTTGATGTAATCTCACATTTAGGATGTTTATACTGCACTGTATTACAATCGTAATTGCTCCAGCGGTGCTCGAACTCATGGCCTTTCGCATCTGAAGCGAACCTATCACTACTTCAACACGTGATTGATTCCGAGACGCTATCATTATAATATCACTACGCCATGTGATGGTCGCGTGAGAGTTAAAGGCAACTGTCCCGTGGAGTTAAAGACAACTGTCATGTGGAGTTAAATACAACTGTCACATGGAGTTAAAGACAACTGTCACATGGAGTTAAGGATAACGAAATTGTTATTGTTAGGCCGAACAGAAATCAGAACTACAATTAATACAGGTAGCTTGTGTTCTTATTATATGCCAAGAAATGGCAGGTAATTACAAAATTATTTCATAAAATGGTGGTCTATATGGCATAGTTTGCCTCAATCCATACACAGCTCATAATATTAGTTCACAAAATGTTAGACTTGACATAATGGTTACACATGGGTCGATTGAGATAGCCGTCTCGCCACTTGTCATGTTTTCCTGTGGGTCCATTTAGCCATGTCCCTCACAGGGACTTTCATTTCTCACAGATTCACACGCCATGAGAATATTAAGCCCAATCCCACAATGCATAGTACCATGCTAATATTTGATCATTTAGACTTGATATAATTTTTTCATGTGGTCAACTGAGATAGATATAACACCACTCCACATGATGCCTATTGGTTACTTTAGATTGGTCCCTCACCGGGACGTTCAATTCTCACAGGTTCAGCATTTTATCCCCAAGCCATGATAATTGAAAGTTTTATCCGACAATGCATAATAGCAAGCAGATATTAGTAAATTTAGACTTGGCATAATGTGTTCATGTGGTCAACTGAGATAGCTATCTCACAACTTCATAATGGTGCATGTGGGTCACTTTATATAGGTCCCTCACCGGGACTTTCATAATTGAGAAATAAAATGGAGGAAATATAATTTATTGTTATTGACTTTCAATTCTCACGATTTACGATACTTATACCCGTAGCGTGAGCCCCGTAAATCGCAATTAGTGAACGTTCAATTCTCATGGACTTACGGGGCTCACGTTACACCGGCTGCACCAACCCACTCCCCTAATGATGTTATATGTATAACATAATCTTATGTTATATATATAACATAATCCCCTCATAGTTTTCTCTGATTTCTTTTTGTTGAGGAAGAGGGGGTTGGTATAAAGAATCCTCCCCACTACCCAGTGTGAAAAGGCTTTCTTAGCTGCCCCGTGACATTCCCAACGATTAATACTTGTAGTATGATGAAATAGCGTTTTATTTGAAGTACAATATAAATACTGGGGACAGGCACTACATGTTGTATACATGTGCTTGGACTGATTGGCTTAAATCTCACAGCTGCGCCCAGTGAAGCATACACTTATAATAAGCAGTATTATATTTGTGTGATAACATACATCTTCATAGTGTGTGTTTTACGTTTATTGATCGTCGCTATCGGTTGCCCATATGAGCGACGCCTCCTGGAGAGATTAGTCATTTTAGGTTTTTGTGCATTAGAGTGCAATGATATATTAATCACTTGTTAATCGTTGGCGCGAATGAAAGCGTGTATGTGGTCATTCCTGTGGGAGGAAACCGGGGTACCCGGAGAAAACCACATGTCCGATATGGCGACCACCGTACCATCTCACATACTTCACGGTCCGAGGATCGAACCCGGTTTGCATTGGTGAGAAGCGAGCGTGCTAACCACTGTGCTAATCGGACAGCCATCAATTTGTTTTCCACTCAAATAGGGTATAATTTAGAGAAGATTAGACGACACACCTAGCATTTGTTACAGACGTGACGTTAAGTACCATACTACAACGTCAAGTAACATACTTTGACGTCCAGTAAAATATTGATAACGTCATTTAACGTTAAGCAACATACCATAGCTTAAAGGAACATACTGTAGCGTCCACAGGCACCAGACACAAAATATTTTTTTTATTTTTGGCCTATGGTCATATAGTAAGTAATATATAATAAAGGCAACCAACGAAATTGAAACATGCATGCAGAAACATCGACGAGAAACTAGGTAAAAACGACCAGATCACTGATTTGCCCTCGTGGTCCCGACCTGAAGACCTTTTTCTGTCAACAAATACTTTTTATTTCATCGAGATCGGTCAAATAACACCAGAATGGCACATTGTTTCATCGTGAACAGCAGGACATGAAATGTTGTCGTTTTGGCTGGGTGTTCGGTTTTTGATTTGGCGGTATGTTTTCTCGGCGTTTTACCCAGTGTAATACTCATAACATCTAAAAATCACTCCTACTTCGTTAAATGGAATCTTTCTCTCGCGAATCATGTTGTTTGCAGCCTCGGCGTGCAGATCCAACAGCAATACAGGAATCAAATACAAAACAAAAGTAAAATTCAATAATTGTTCCATTTTGGATAAGATCCGCGGTGAATATACAGCGGTATTTCATTGGCTGCTGTTTATATATGTATTTACATGTTTCATTTTTGACCAATGAGAAAAAAGCATTCATTCACATCGTATGTTGTCAAAAACCGATCGCCCAGCCAAAACGACAACTTTTCGTTTCCTGCTATTCCCGATGAAACAATGCGCCGTTCAGGTGTTATTTGATCGATCTCGATGAAATAAAAAGTATTTGTTGACAGAAAAAGGTCTTCCGGTCGGGACCACGAGGGCAAATCAGTGATCTGGTCGTTTTTACCTAGTTTCTCGTCGATGTTTCTGCATGCATGTTTCAATTTCGTTGGTTGCCTTTATTATATATTACTTACTATATGACCATAGGCCAAAAAGAATTGTGTCTGGTGCCTGTGGTAGCGTCGAGTAATATAATTATGATGACGTCATTTAACGTCAAGTAATATTCTGCGTCAAGTAACATATGGTGGCGTCATTTAAAATACTATATCTTCATGTAACATAAGCTTACAATCAACATATTGTAACGTTAACTAACATAATGTAACTTAACACTTTATTTTTGTTTGTAACCCCTACCACACTTTTTTAATTTCTCCCCGTTTCTGTTAACCAATTAACCATACTGTATGCACCAACCGATGCAGCATGGAGTGGCTTTACGTTTATTTATCGTCGCTACCGGTTTCCCATATGAGCGACGCCGCCTGAAGAGATTAGTCATTTTAGATTTTTGGAGGATATTGCAATGATACAGACTGAGACCCATTCCAGAGTCTCCTCTGGTTATTTTACATGCACGGTGTAAAGCACCGACACAAGACCTCGGTTTAAAGTCCCATCTGAAAGACTGTTAATTTTATTAGGGTGAGACGGGGGATTGAACCTGCGATCCCTGGAGTATTGTGTTGCCTTCCCTTCCTTTCATATATACACTTATTATGGTTTTAGTTCAAACAGTTTATTTCAGGTTTCAGGTTTTTGCTTTCTCTTAGTCTGTCCGAAATATACCGTCTTACGACACAAATACTTCAAACCGTATTACTGTCGTTGGCCAAATTTGCATAAGGTCGAAATCTTAATGTCTGCAAACTCGACTAAAGTAATATATGCTGTTTCGAAATATATATTTAATGCATTCAAATTGAGAAATGATGATACTAATACGTAAGTGTCTATTATAATGCTTGTAGAATACATCTACAATATACAGCTGTGGTGCAAATTTACAAATTGCTTAAACATGTCATTTGTTTTGAATCACCTTCTATGGTTTTCTTTGTGTGTTACGTTTATTTATCGTCGCTACCGGTTGCCCATATGAACGAAGCCTCCTGAAGAGATTAGTCTTTTTAGATGTTTGGAGGATAGTGCATGATACAGACAGAGACCCATTCCAGAGTCTCCACTGGTTCTTTTACGTGCACGGTGTAAAGCACCGACACAATACCTCGGTTTATATTCCCATCTGAAAGACTGTTAATTTAGTATGGTCATACGGGGGCTTGAACCTGCGAATCCAGGATTGCGCATCATGGAACACTGTTTAAACGCCAGTATAACCTACGGATTAATTCTAACAAGTTATGTGCAAAGGAAGTTAGCAGACGTTTCTTATTCCGTTAAGTATATTTACTGTTCATGTCTGTCACATATAATTCTGTGTATGCGATTCATTCAGTATTCATAGACTTCTCCTGATAAATCTATTAATTTAATTTTGTCTTGCATATTTGTACTTTCAACTCGCGGTGAATTTCCTGTTAAAATAAGTAAGATGAATATATAATGCATGTGCAGGAAGCAGCACTCTTCGTATGTGTCGGTGCTTTAAGCCGTCATTGGGTATCTGTCTGTAGCATTGCATTTTCCTCCAAAATGACTAATCTCGTTTTATAAATTATAACGGTTTCACTCGTATACTATTCGTTGCATTTCATTTATTGCGCAGTCTGTGTATATGTATGTTATTTGAAAGCAAATAATATTATAACATGTTTAAACTAAACTCTTCAGGCATCTTCTTGGAGGCGTCGCTCGCATGGGACACCGGTAGCGACGATAAATAAACGCAAAACACACATACAAATAATACCAATTAATTAACCTTACTTTATAGATGCGATGTATACATATCAATGTTATGTGTAATATTATAACGTGACAACTATATTGTGGTGAATCTTACATTATGTTGGCATTTCTTGTACACATATCAGTTGATCACAAATTGAGATTCATTAGCTCGGTGAAACCTTCATAGAGCTTGTAATTACTGCAATCTGCTTGCTAAAGTAGAGCATGCTCTTATCCGTTGCTTGGGTGCCAATATGCAAATTGTTCACTTTATTGCTACGGGCAAATCGATAATATCAGAACTGAACGTTGCTTATTTTTCATGGAGTGTTTAATGTTCATTTATTGTATGTTTCCCCAATGCATAGAAGTGACTACGACCTACTGTGGTCGAAATCCGCCACTAAATTTAATACATCATTGAGAATGGGTAATAATACTAAACAGTTTATTTAAACCTTCAGCTTATTGAAATGCTAAATAACCGACCCAAAATTCACGCTTATGCCATCGAAACCGTTCCTGAAGAACTCCATGTAGGTGATTTCAAGCAAAAACCGTACACAGTTCTAGAAACCTATTTATTGATTTTAAATTTTAAATCAGGAGCTTCTCCTGGACAATGGGATGAATATTGAAATTCAACCTTACTCAGTACCAAACATCTAGTTGGAGAGGTTATCTTGTGTCGAAATCAATAGAATGATGCAACACAAGACAGTTAAAGGCCTGCAGTTTGACCCCATCCAATTGTAAAGATTTATACTTTACTACCTGTTCCATGTGATTAGTGGCTTGTATTAACAATGTAGCAGTACATTCAGTATAATTTGGCGTATGTAGGTATTTTCTAACGGTTAATATGCACGATCACTCTGTGAGCTGAGAATTAGTCAAAATGAGGCCCTGACAATTTAAGTAAACGTATATTATTGATTGTAAAGAAAATTGATAGTTATGAGTATTCAAACTACATAATCCAGATCAGCCCAGGGACATAGATTACATGTTATGTAGGTGCCTCATCAGCCGTAGCGTAATCACTGAGACTGATAATTTGTATACATGTATATAATATATGTGTATGGACCGGAGGCCTTGAATTACGAATAAACTGTTAAACTGATCAGGATCTATGTTGTTTGTAAGGTCGGAGTTTCGTCACTTTCATATTCTGTTCTGTCACTTTCATGTATCATCTGGTTTAAAGGCCTGCAGGTTGATCTATATTTGACCGTAAACACACGAGGAATAGCGGTTCAAATCTGACGGTCGACGCACTAAACACACGAGGAATAGCGGTACAAATCTGACGGTCGACGCACATCGTATTTGCCACATGCGAGGCCCTGCATGGTATACATCTAATACATGAGCACCACTTATATCTATTATGACCCACATACATATCAGAGGTTATAAATTGCTGAAATTGAAGTTCTGTATTTTTATAGTACTTACAACTGGTATAAACAATTCAACTCCACTTATGGCCCAAATAAGGCTGGTTGCGCGGGTTAGGCAGCCAGTTCCTGCATTGCTGTACCACACATTCAGGCATCAGTTCCCTCTTATGCCAAGTACAGTCTCCTCTTCTAGCCGCTACTTTTCTCTCTATATATCTGACATCTTTCCATGCGCCACAATTATATAGCATTGCCCAAAACCTCCTGTATAGAAGCTTTCTCTCATGTGAATTTAGATTATGCGGTGGACGATTATTAGCAGGCCACCAAAGTTGTTTGTTCTGTTCATTTATTATGCAAGGGGAACACAAGCACAGTGGACACTCAGCAACACCTTCAGCATGCTGAGGCATAGGGGGAGGTACGTAAGCAGCCTCTGCAACGGGCATGGCGGTGGCTGTTTCTTCTATTTCCATCTCTACGTCCCAGTTCTTATTTTGCAAGAAAGTCAGCAATTCTTTTCTCTGCTCATCAGTTACATACATTGTTATTTTACTCAATGGCATCTTGTAGAAATCGGCAGAATATGTGTAATACCCGTATGTTCAAGAGATTATAATTATAATATTATACATGTACTCATAGCATTCACTGTGATTATTATGTAGCATCAATATCGGTAAACACACACTGTCACAGAGAAATATTTAAAATATAACAGAAAACTTGCGAATAATACTGTAGCTATATAATTAAATGAAGTATGAAGGTTACCATATAACGAACACATATAGTTTAATCATATAAATACATACATATTATATACATGCATACAAATTATCAGTCTCAGTGATTACGCTACGGCTGATTAGGCACCTACATAACATGTAATCTATGTCCCTGGGCTGATCTGGATTATGTAGTTTGAATACACATAACTATCAATTTTCTTTACAATCAATAATATACGTTTACTTAAATTGTCAGGGCCTCATTTTGACTAATTCTCAGCTCACAAAGTGATCGTGCATATTAACCGTTAGAAAATACCTACATACGCCAAATTATACTGAATGTACTGCTACATTGTTGATACAAGCCACTAATCACATGGAACAGGTAGTAAAGTATAAATATTTACAATTGCACGGGGTCAAACTGCAGGCCTTTAACAGGATGTAAATAGTCATCCAACTTCTGATCTAGACAGTAACGGCTCTTGTACACAGCGTATTTCAATGTTTCGTCACGCTCCTATTCGTAATCCTCTTTGAGCGTTATTGTCGTATCCATAATCCATTTATGAACTGGTAATTTCCTAAGAATGTCTATCATTCCGATGGATCATTGATAAACATTTCGTAAGCGTCTGCCGTATGTTGTCCTCAGCATTTTGTGGGCTTCTTCTGCCACAAGCTTACACATCAGGCTGTGTTTCCCTGTTCTAGATTTGCGACTGTCTCGTCCAAGTTGTCTTGCATTATTGCAAATACGTGGTTGATAGAATTTCTCGGAATGGAGAGCTTTCTTCAACATAGCTGGCTGAATCACCTTATTTTGCATCTACATCGTCTTTTCCACCATCATCGGATGGCGCGTCACTTTTACCATTGTCATCCTCCTCATCGGACACTTTATAATCTTCGTTGCCACTTCCATCATTGAATAGGGAAGCAGAGGCGGATCAAATTGTTTTGTTTTTAATTATTTTAGCATTTGTGGGCTTTTATAGATCTAATTTTATTTTCAGTAGTATTTATTTTCAGAAAATGTCACCATTCCTAGATTTACATGTATATTCCTAGTATTAGAAAAGGCTTTAGAATATCTCAGATTAACCCTTTCAACACTACAGAAATCTAAATAGGCTTACAAAAAGTGTAGATCCACATGTTGACAGTTATATTACTATTTTTGACAAACTTGTCCAAATGTACTTTTCTTATCACATGTAATGTATTGGTCTAAATATATCATGCACCAGTGCATGTCAGTTACTTGTTATTGAATTGGTTCATATAATATTCTGCTTTGCCGATGTGTGCTGCTAGATAAAGTAAATTGTATGATGTGCATCTAACACATATCAACAGCAAAGCAAACCCAGCTCATTTCGTTATTTAACCCACCGACGTGTGTGCCACTTCCTTGGATAAATCCCATTGACTAATGCTGCAAAGATAACAGTAGTGCTGCTCTGATGGATGGACCCAGGCCTAACCCCTAACCAATTGTCCATATACATGCTTTGCCTAAGGGCACAATCGTAACGGTTCCAGTGGGGCTCGAACTCCGGACCTTTCGCACCTGAAGCGAACGCGCATCAACTGCGCTATCACGACTTCCATATTGCCTCTTCTCTCTCGTTCCTGGCGATGGATTCCATCAGGAATGAGGTCTCGAGAGTGAAGTTGAAATAACTTGTTTCGCAATTGAGCTAAGCTTAATGTGTATATATTTGTATTTATTAATTACATTATCCATATAAGGAATTATGTACCCATAATGCTCTACAAGGGCAGTGTGTACCAGTATTGGATATATAATTATATGCCATATATATATGTATATGTATATATATAACCAAGGTACCCAGCGTATCATATTCATATAGTCTGTACCCGGAACGCCCATGTGTACGTGGAACTTAGCCCTCTATGTCCAGACCACCACCCTCTATTACACACGGAAAGTATAGTTCATATATTTCTATGTATAACTTCAACGTGTTATTGGAAGTTTGTTTGGTTTGAGGTCTTTAGCCGCGCCGACCAGCTTAGGAGTCTCCATCTGTTATGTGTGGAAGCAGGTGCTCACTCGAGCAGTGTTTCAGACCGGGATGGGCACACGAGTTGAACCACCAACCTTCCGCAAGTAACAAGTCAAGCCGCTTATACGCACCACACATCACAGTAATTATACACCACTAGTGGGATTCGAACGTACCGGGATGAGGGAAACATGATTGGATGTACATGTCTTTAACCACTTGGCCATGGATGCCCCTATTCATTGGAATTGAGAACATTCAGTGTTGACAAAACAGCGAAAGTCGACTGTTGTTGCAATATCATAGAGAATGTAAAACCATGGTATTTTATAGGAGGCTGGTAATAACATCCTTAATATTTTAAAAGGAAAATGCAGTAAACCAGAAATGTCTGTGATGTAAACGTTTTATGTTTAAAACCATCTCACTTGAGTACTAGTAGATTACTGAGTTCTACTGTAGTTAGATGACAAACTGCAAAGCTTCTTAGCTTCATTCTTGTAGCCAGATGACAAAATGCAAAGCTCCTTAGATTCATTCTTGTAGTGAGTCGACAAAATGCAAAGCTCCTTCGATTCATTCTTGTAGCCATATGACAAAATGTAAAGCTTGTTAGATTCTTGTAGTCAGATGACAACATGTAAAGCTTGTTAGATTATTGTAGCCAGATTACAAAATGTAAGCTTCTTAGATTCTTGTAGTCAGATGACAACATGTAAAGCTTGTTAGATTATTGTAGTCAGATGACAAAATGTAAAGCTTGTTAGATTATTGTAGTCAGATGACAAAATGTAAAGCGTGTTAGATTCTTGTAGCCAGATGACAAAATGCAAAGCTTGTTAGATTATTGTAGCCAGATTACAACATGTAAAGCTTGTTAGATTATTGTAGCCAGATTACAACATGTAAAGCTTCTTAGATTCTTGTAGCCAGATGACAAAATGCAAAGCTTGTTAGATTATTGTAGTCAGATGACAAAATGCAAAGCTTGTTAGATTCGTGTAGCCAGATGACAAATGTAAAGCTTGTTAGATTCTTGTAGTCTGACGATAAATGTAAAACTTACCGATGTCTGTTTGTAGGGCTATAACACTAATGTAAAACTTCCTGATTTCACTTAGTCAGCTATAAATATAAAACTTACTGATTTCACTTAGTCAGCTATAAATATAAAACTTACTGATTTCACTTAGTCAGCTATAAATATAAAGCTTACTGATTCACTTAGTCAGCTATAAATATAAAGCTTACTGATTTCACTTAGTCAGCTATAAATATAAAACTTACTGATTTCACTTAGTCAGCTATAAATATAAAGCTTACTGATTTCACTTAGTCAGCTATAAATATAAAACTTACTGATTTCACTTAGTCAGCTATAAATATAAAACTTACTGATTTCACTTAGTCAGCTATAAATATAAAGCTTACTGATTTCACTTAGTCAGCTATAACTTACTGATTTCACTTAGTCAGCTATAAATATACAATTTATTGATTTCACTTAGTCAGCTATAAATATAAAATTTACTGATTTCACTTAGTCAGCTGTAAATGTAAATGTACTGATTTCACCTAGTTACTAATATGTTTATTGAATGAAATGCATTACAGGAAGCCACATCTAAATATAGCTTGCGTTCGCCATTTTATTTATAGCTTAGATTCACATATCTTTGTTAAAGTCAAGCCATTGATGTTCATCCTAAATTATGTTTATGCATTGCAAAATGGCTGACATCTTGCTATGTTATGGAATGCTTTATTTGTGGTTAAAAGGCGCTTACTCATATTTCATGAATATAATAATTGCATTTTAGAACATTGAGACACAAATCCAGTCTGAGTCATTAGTCTATACAATAACCAATATGTAACATTGTACGGAGAAAACATCAATAGAGATCTTCATAGCTTTGTAGCACATACTGTGTATCTAATTAATGTAAGGCGTCTGACCACTATTTATTAGTAAGCAGAAATATGTTTTATTTAAGTTTATTTAACGCCCCTACCGGTTGCCCATATGAGCGACGGGAGGTTTACCTAATAACACATTCCCCGGGCAGACCTGTACTTTGTGCACCAACCTCCGTTAGAAACTGCCACCATTTTCATATAAAGAGACAATCAGAAATACTTGCGTTAATAGCATATATCAGGGGATTTATATTGGTACTTAGGTTGTTCTGTCACTCTTGAAATACGACACTGATTACCACAAGACGACCGTGATTACCACACTACAACCAAATTCTGACGACCACGTGCTTACGACTGAATTAATATCTTGAGTGCTGTGTGTCATTATTAAGTTCAAGAGAGTTAATATAATGGTTGAAAATATAGCATAGCACACATTATTATGACCACGCTGGGTATACATAGTAGAAGCTACACTTCAATGTATCTATAACATACATACTGGATATATATATAGTACATGTACAATGTATCTATAACATACACAGTGGATATATATATATAGTACATGTACAATGTATCTATAACATACACACTGGAAATATATATATATATATAGTACATGTACAATGTATCTATAACATACATACACACTGGATATATATATAGTACATGTACAATGTATCTATAACATACACACTGGATATATATATAGTACATGTACAATGTATCTATAACATACATACACACTGGATATATATATATAGTACATGTACAATGTATCTATAACATACACACTGAATATATATATAGTACATGTACAATGTATCTATAACATACACACTGGATATATATATAGTACATGTACAATGTATCTATAACATACATACACACTGGATATATATATAGTACATGTACAATGTATCTATAACATACATACACACTGGATATATATATAGTACATGTACAATGTATCTATAACATACATACACACTGGATATATATATATAGTACATGTACAATGTATCTATAACATACACACTGAATATATATAGTACATGTACAATGTATCTATAACATACACACTGGATATATATATAGTACATGTACAATGTATCTATAACATACATACACACTGGATTATATATAGTACATGTACAATGTATCTATAACATACATACACACTGGATATATATTAGTACATGTACAATGTATCTATAACAACATACACACTGGAATATATATATAGTACATGTACAATGTATCTATAACATACACACTGGAATATATATATAGTACATGTACAATGTATCTATAACATACATACACACTGGATATATATATAGTACATGTACAATGTATCTATAACATACATACACACTGGAATTATATATAGTACATGTACAATGTATCTATAACATACACACTGGATATATATATAGTACATGTACAATGTATCTATAACATACATACACACTGGATATATATATAGTACATGTACAATGTATCTATAACATACATACACACTGGATATATATATAGTACATGTACAATGTATCTATAACATACATACACACTGGATATATATATAGTACATGTACAATGTATCTATAACAACATACACACTGGATATATATATAGTACATGTACAATGTATCTATAACATACACACTGGATATATATATATAGTACATGTACAATGTATCTATAACATACACACTGGATATATATATAGTACATGTACAATGTATCTATAACATACATACACACTGGATATATATATAGTACATGTACAATGTATCTATAACATACACACTGGAATATATATATAGTACATGTACAATGTATCTATAACATACACACTGGATATATATATAGTACATGTACAATGTATCTATAACATACATACACACTGGATATATATATATAGTACATGTACAATGTATCTATAACATACACACTGGATATATATATAGTACATGTACAATGTATCTATAACATACACACTGGATATATATATAGTACATGTACAATGTATCTATAACATACATACACACTGGATATATATATATAGTACATGTACAATGTATCTATAACATACAACTGGATACATACACACTGGATATATAAAAAAATATAGTACATGTACAATGTATCTATAACATACACACTGGATATATATATAGTACATGTACAATGTATCTATAACATACATACACACTGGATATATATATATAGTACATGTACAATGTATCTATAACATACACACTGGATATATATATAGTACATGTACAATGTATCTATACATACATACACACTGGATATATATATAGTACATGTACAATGTATCTATACAAACACACTTATATATATAGTACATGTACAATGATCTATAACATACATACACACTGGATAATATATAGTACATGTACAATGTATCTATAACATACACTGGATATATATATAGTACATGTACAATGTATCTATACATACATACACACTGGATATATATATAGTACATGTACAATGATCTATACATACACATGGATATATATAAACAACAAACAAAACAACACACATATATATATAACATGTAAAACAAACATACACACTGGATATATATATAGTACATGTACAATGTATCTATAAATACATACACACTGGATATATATATAGTACATGTACAATGTATCTATAACATACACACTGGATATAATATATAGTACATGTACAATGTATCTATAACATACACACTGGATATATATATAGTACATGTACAATGTATCTATAACATACACACTGGATATATATATAGTACATGTACAATGTATCTATACATACATACACACTGGATATATATATAGTACATGTACAATGTATCATAACATACACACTGGATATATATATAGTACATGTACAATGTATCTATAACATACATACACACGGATATATATATAGTACATGTACAATGTATCTATAACATACACACTGGAATATATATATAGTACATGTACAATGATCTATAACAATACACACTGGATATATATAGTACATGTACAATGTATCTATAACATACATACACACTGGATATATATATATATAGTACATGTACAATGTATCTATACCATACATACACACTGGATATATATATAGTACATGTACAATGTATCCATAACATACACACTGGATATATATATAGTACATGTACAATGTATCTATAGCATACATACACACTGGATATATATATATATATATAGTACATGTACAATGTATCTATAGCATACACACTGGATATATATATAGTACATGTACAATGTATCTATAGCATACATACACACTGGATATATATATATATATAGTACATGTACAATGTATCTATAACATACACACTGGATATATATATATATAGTACATGTACAATGTATCTATAACATACACACTGGATATATATATAGTACATGTATAATGTATCTATAACATACATACACACTGGATATATATATATAGTACATGCACAATGTATCTATAGCATACACACTGGATATATATATATAGTACATGTACAATGTATCTATAACATACATACACACTGGATATATATATAGTACATGTATAATGTATCTATAACATAAACAAATATATATTTAAATATATATATATATATAGTACATGTACAAGGTATCTATAACATACACACACGGATATATATATAGTACATGTACAATGTATCTATAACATACATACTGGATATATATATAGTACATGTACAATGTATCTATAACATACACACTGGATAATATATAGTACATGTACAATGTATCTATAACATACACACTGGATATATATATAGTACATGTACAATGTATCTATAACATACACACTGGATATATATATAGTACATGTACAATGTATCTATAACATACATACACACTGGATATATATATAGTACATGTACAATGTATCTATAACATACACACTGGATATATATATAGTACATGTACAATGTATCTATAACATACACACTGGATATATATATAGTACATGTACAATGTATCTATAACATACACACTGGATATATATATAGTACATGTACAATGTATCTATAACATACATACACACTGGATATATATATAGTACATGTATAATGTATCTATAACATACACACTGGATATATATATAGTACATGTACAATGTATCTATAACAACATACACACTGGATATATATATAGTACATGTACAATGTATCTATAACATACACACTGGATATATATATAGTACATGTACAATGTATCTATAACATACATACACACTGGATATATATATAGTACATGTACAATGTATCTATAACATACACACTGGATATATATATAGTACATGTACAATGTATCTATACATACATACTGATATATATATATATATATATATATATAGTACATGTACAAGGTATCTATAACATACACACTGGATATATATATATATATATATATATATAATATAAATATATATATATATAGTACATGTACAAGGTATCTATAACATACACACTGGATATATATATAGTACATGTACAATGTATCTATACATACATACACACTGGATATATATATAGTACATGTACAATGTATCTATAACATACATACATACTGGATATATATATAGTACATGTACAATGTATCTATAACATACACACTGGATATATATAGTACATGTACAATGTATCTAAAACATACACACTGGATATATATATAGTATAATAATGTCCTCCTAAAGACTTACTGAAATAACCTTTCTGCCTGCATACCTTTAAAACGCTTTTATAATGAAAATGGAAGATCGTTAACTGTCCGTGATCATTACGGGCTTTATTCCATTGTATGGTCACTTCAGTATTTCAAATAAACACTGTCATTCTTACATTTGCAATTATTTTGTGGGTTGCCATGGTAACTAATTGTGAACTCGAGATTATGTTCAATGTATAGGCTATTATCAGTACAGGCCGTATCGGATGTGACTTTCGCTTTATTCGCCAATGTGATGTGTCCCTTAATTGGCTAGATTTGTACATCTAGATCATTTAACATTGACTGTTGAATTGCATTCTGCATTGATTGTGTCTGCTTTATGTACGGAACAATATCGTAACCATTTCTGAGAATCGGCGAAGAAAATATTGTGAAAGTCAAATTGTGCTTTGAAGAAATATCCTTGAAAATTAGATAAAGCTATTGGACACTAGTCCATACAAATTTATTTTAGCTGGAATGCGAAACAAGTTCTTGCAACATTAGATTGATCGACAAACATTATGGGTGTAGGTGTATTGCCTAAGGATACCACCATCGGTGCTACTGTGAGAACCCAATGTTCCACCCCAGAAGAAATATCCTCATTATGTTTGTTTATGTATCCGGTTTCCGTCATGTGAAGTATTAGGGTAAATATAAAGACGTCACGACTGGGTACAGCAGGACACACAAACAAATTTATTAGGTGGGAGAAAGTGGTTGGTTAATTAAAATATCTTCCACCATTCAGTATACAGACAAAAACGTCTTCTTATAAGGAACGCCCATGAGACACAAACTAGTATTCCTTATGCCCACATGTTCACTATATAGTACATGTATATATTCATGCAAAATTAGAGAAAATGTACCATTGGCTTTATCAATCATGTTCCTTATAAGTATATAAAGGTTTGCTGTATGAAAGTTCCTTATAGGCAATGTTATCTGTACACTGTGAGTTTTAGAGAGCAAAGCACATGTATGTTCTCCGACAGATCACATCAAAAGTGGGCCGATGGCGTCACATTTCGCCTGTCGCTTGATTTACTGAGAATATGCAAATATCGTCATTACTTTGGCTTATGCAACACGTTCCTGTCATGGCTTTGGGGGTAAAAACAATAGAGGTATGCTCTCGACCTCAAGAAGTCTGCGCTACATACCCGGCGCTTGTTTGTATTTACGAGGTATCCAGTTATTTTCGTACATATCTTGACTGATACTGGCCATACTCTAGTATCTGTATGCATCTAAAACAAGAACTCAGTTGATTTACTAAATGACATAATCCTGCATTCAGCCATATCGTACGCATGGAAGCATAATAATAATTATTCTGCAATGGGTCGATAGGACGAGGGTCAACTGCAAGATCGGACAGGTGGGTTTTATCCGGGTACTCCGGTTTCCTCCCACACGAATGACCACATTTACGTTTTCATCCGTGCCAACGAGAGTGATTCGTATAAGTTGTTAGAACTTGCTTTCGCAATCGTTGTAGAATAAATAAAGTTTAAACTAACTGCAAGCTTTGCGATGCTAACCTTGTGTACTGTGGTCCGACAACCAATCTTGGTAAACACATTACGTGGCAACCTTCCTTCTACAGGGAACGACGATGTATCCGTATAACAATGTCGGATGACGTCAGATGACGTCAGCACGCCTAATAGACTAGACCAAATTTTCAAAATATGTGTCCTTGACCTTGAAAAGGTCAATTCAAAATGGCGACCATTAAAGTGCTTAATAACCACAAAAATAATTACTGTGACCAAATATTTATTGGTATTTGGGTGCATAATTACTTGCAATACATCTAATTTACTGTAATCGATACTATGCAGCATATAGACATAAACATGTTGCCCCTCATATGGTTTAAGGTCAAGGTTAACACAGATATTAGTGATAAAAATTGTCAATATATAGTTAAATCTGTATGTACCGTTCTCGGTAGAACATACATGCCGAAAGATCACATTTCTTGCTATCCTTTACTAGTAGGTTACTCTAATGTATTATTCAACACATTTAAAATGTATGGCAACTCTAAAGCAAACTATTTGTACCTTGTATGTGCTGCTATATGCAATCTCTATTTATGCGTTGTCGGCCATTACAAAATGTTCATACATGGATCTTCACTCTGTTTACAAACACACATCGAAGTACAGTTCATGTTTGCTTTCCGGCATTTACAACGAAGGGTTCTGCACTGCTGCTTACATGAACAATATATCATCTATGTGCAGCTGGCTGAAATGGGACTTAATGACATCAGAATGGGCTGAAGACCATGTTCCGTCTGTTTCCATCCCATAATCACGGGATATGGTAGAACTGGCACACTGCACTGAGCTTGTCGCTATATCATGCTTTGGTAATGTCCCTCATTAGATGGAAACGTAGCGCATCTTGTGCTGGACACATGCTTCTGGTTTTCCATTTTTGGAGAACTGTAAAACATGTGCTTCATTAACGCAATCAGTTTGTTGTATGTTGTACAGCCTGCACATAAATTCCTCTGCGGCCACCATAGTGTGTTCATTAAGTTCCCCCAATCCTAAGTCATTTAGCATTGCACCATGCTGCATAAATACGTTCCATGTTGACTGTTTGGTATGGTTGGAAATGTATGATGTCGTATCACATCCAGTCAAAACGTGAAATGGCAGCAATGCTGTTACAACGTCTTCGGACAACTTGTCACATACATCTTTTATTGGAATGTATCTTCTTTTCTTAGCTGTACCTGTCATGAGCCATAAATGTTGACACTGAATCTGCTGGAAGTGTGAAACTAGGAGAAGAAGAACGTTCGTGTCTCTTGAGGAAATCACTATGGTTGTATATGGAGTTTGCACAGCATGCACGATTAATCTCGTATCAGCCTCTTCATGGGATGACTTCAGCGTAGTTACTGTTATTCTAATGACGACATTGCTTCCATTTCATCAGAGAACCCTCCAGAAGCAACAATATCCTTGCCATGTGGCGCCTGTGATATCAGCTCTTCTGACAAAAAACCTTGCCATGTCTGCTTTATTTTCAGGTAGAGCCATACAATTCTTCCTATTCTTAGGAAGAGGGACACCCCGGGCTTCAATAAGACGTCTGGTGGGTTGGGCAGTATTGGAGCATCGAGTTCTTGTACTGGCTTTGATGGAGAATTCCCTGTATCTGTCAAACACTATATCAATACGCTCATATTTGGCCCCCATTTGTATGACACACTTTACAAATGTGTCCGCAAGATCTCCAAATATATTGGCATCGACTGGTTTCCCTGATGATTAGACAAGCCGCTGGACCTTGTAAATCAATAGTTTCAGGACACAGGATGTAGTTTCAGGACACAGGATGCCTTCTATGGGCACTTCCCCCAAGATACACTTGTTTCCAGTACGAAGAGAGACATGCATTTCAGCTAAGGATACAGGTACTGGCATCAATTCATGCATCATGATGGAACGTAGGTCAACCTGTCGGCCTGCTTCATATGATGTGATCATTCGGTGAAGAACACTCCTGTCTACCTTCAATATCGTCTGTTTGTCTTTATCTTTGCCAGGTTTCCTGAAGGAATATAGTTTCGCAAATGTTGCAGCATTCTGTTTTCGTAGCAAAGCATGGATCCCAACTTCTGGAATTAAATGTCCCTTATTGACAGCTAATCGCTCTTCTACAAATTTAGTGACTTCTTTCTGTCCATATTCTTTGACTCCAATAAGTGAACTTCAGCGGTTGCCAAATCTTTAGTGGCTATGTTCTGCAATGATTCTTTGTTTGAGTCAGGAGAATCTCTGGAATGTCGTAAACACAGAATTTCCTTCATCTCTTTCACGGTTTTGTCTTGATGTTCCACTCTCGGGAAGATGTATGTTACCTGAGAATAGGTACATTGCATATGTATCTGATGCAATTTGGGACCTCAAGTTGGAGAGCTGTTGTTGTTGTTGATTGTGTAATGCCTACTATTCCACAACCTCGTTTGCCTGTGCCGCTTAACCATTCCTGAGCTTGATCTGGATCAACATGATTGAAACGTGTAGGGGAACGTTTTACAACAAAGTTGCCCATCATGAATTCACTTTTGATAGAATCAGGGAGCTGGTGCATTTCTGCTAGGTAAACTGGACCCCATCTAGCACAATTCAGGTGATCATATCTCATGAAGTATGGTAACATCATACTGAATGATGTTAGATACAAGTCTCATAAACCATCACGTAATGCTCGTGTAAACATCAGAAGGATTGACACCAAAGTGTCCACCAAAAGGCAAAGTTGACTTTACTGGAATTAGTCTCTCATTACTCTCTGAAATCGATTGGTTGTTAGAATTTCAATCAACTGAATGGTGTGCTGTTCATCTTTCTCTAATTGTAATATCTGTTCATGTTGATCGACATGTTCTGTATAGGAAAGCATATCGGGTATTAAAAGACGCCACAATGCTTGTACCGTCAGCTTATGAGCTCGCATGCCCTTGTTGTACGCCTTCCCTGCTAGTGCAAGTTCCACTGGTCCCGGAGCTAGCAATCCACTCTTTACCCAAACGTCTGCTAAACCAGAGCCATCCATATGGTCACCTATGACTTTCAGAAAATTCATGGATATATGTGAAGTCCTCCAAGACGTGGGATAAGTTTATGCTGGTATTCGGGAACTGCCCACTTCAATTCCATGAGCCTACAGTAAAGTGCCTGATCAACTGTAATGACAGTGTACTTTTGTCCAAAATGTGATGATATAGACATACATCTTTTCACAACCGTGTTCAAGGTATCAAGTTCATCGGCTGGGGCTAGAATGATCGGTAAATATCCAACTGTTATCTGCTCCGGGTCATTTGACGAAATTGACTGATTGAACATTTTCCACCCAGCTGTATGCGTTTGCACCTGGTGGTGAAAATAGAAAGGTAGATCGGTCGCTTTTGCTTTCTTGACACACTCCTCATCTTCTGTTGATGTATCAAACCACGAATGGTGAACAGGTGTCGTCAAATGTGGCATGAAATGTGTTTTACCATCGAGTGTCTCATCAAGAATGTCTATATTGTCAGCTGTGTAGTGAAAGAACTGGTTTATGGTAAGGCTAGTAGGGATCACAGCACCAGTATCATGATCAAGGGACTTGAGTGTGCTTTCAGCAAGTGTCGTATCAACCTTTAAAACCTGATTGTAGCTCAGGCAGTGACCTGCATTATGAAATAATTGCACCAGGTGTTTCGAGCGAGGCCGATGTGTTTTGGAGTCCATTTCTTACCCCCACTCACACCATACACTAGATTTTGAGCTACACTCAGTACTTTACTGCGATTAACTTCAACATTATTGCAATCGTCAACATTTGACCTTCAATTTCGCTGTTGGCCTTGACCTTTGAGGTTGAAATTACAAACTTAAAAGATCATACAATATATGTGGTAACTAAATTATTGAACAACTACATATCTGTACCAATGTGAACAAGGTATAGTAAGTACAGGACTGTTATTGTGTTTTTGCTATTAAAATATATGTAAAAAATGGTCACCATTTTGAATTGACCTTTTGAAGGTCAAGGACACATATTTCGGCTTGGTAAACACCTGCATCGAATTTGGCATACACAAATTACAATAAAACCGCTTGTTTACCAATTGTACTACGATTTGACCCTAGCACTTTATCTAGGGCCATTTTCAGAAAATTGGTCTAGTCTATAAGAACATTACGTCCCACGTAAATGAGTTCAAAGTTGTTTCAATACTTGATTTTATGTTTGCTTTGTTTGTTTTCTTTTGTTTTGCTATATAATTATTAAGATATATACTCTATTAAATATATAAAAATAACCTTGCATCCTTTTTTATTTACGTGTTAATATCTTGCAGAAATGGTCGAATGTTTCCTAAATTCTCAGTGTAGGTTTATACAGTAGGGATGTCTGCGATGTTTTAATCGTTCAGGTAGTAAATAACATGTGAAGTGTCAGTTACTAGTACAGTAATTGGCGTCGATTTCTGCTGTGAAGATTTGATTTGAATATAAACTTGGGAATTCGTTGACATCCCTAGTTATTTTTCAACTCAAAATCGAATATTAGCTTTTGTGTATGTCGTATCATAGATGGGTTTTTATGACAATTCGGACCTTCCCAAACACTAATGACATATTTGTTCAATACATCAGCACATATATTCCACAGTTCCACACCAAAATCCGTTAAGTGTATGGATTTATCATACCATCATGGCAGCAGTCATACTACTACGAGCATGTTCGTCAAACACAACCAAGGGCTCAATTCTCTAGTCGCCCAATATACTACTACCAGCACTTTCGTCAAACACAACCAGTGCCCTATCTATAGTCGCCCAATATACTACTACCAGCACTTTCGTCAAACACAACCAGTGCCTTATCTATAATCGCCCAATATACTACTACCAACACTTTCGTCAAACACAACCAGTGCCTTATCTATAGTCGCCCATAATACTACTACCAACACTTTCGTCAAACACAACCAGTGCCTTATCTATAGTCGCCCATAATACTACTACCAACACTTTCGTCAAACACAACCAGTGCCGTATCTATAGTCGCCCAATAGACTACTACGACCACTTTCGTCAAACACAACCAGTCCCCCATACCTATAGTCGCCCAATATACTACTGCAGGCAAGTTCGTCAAACACAACCAAGACCTGAAATCTAGAGTCGCCCAATATACTACTACTAGCATTTTAGTCAAACACAACCAGGCCCCCATATCAATAGTCGCCCAGTACACTACTAACGGCACGTTCGTCAACCACAACCAGGGTCCCATATCTATTGTCGCCCAATATACTACTACGAGCATGTTCGTCAACCACAACCAGGCCCCCATATCTATACAATGATAAATCGGTTGCAAGAACTATCCTAGCATGACCACCGAACTGCTTTCCTGCTAGTCAAGAAACAGCCAATATTTCGGTTCTTTCAGCAAATTCCCATCCCTAAAGCATACCATAGCCGTAATTTACCTCTTTACAAAATCAGTTTTAAGCTGGTATTGTCCGTGCCATCGATATACACTTATCTTGAAATAGTTTGGAAAGTCTAGAAATGCTGTGACGGTATTATAAGCTCGATATGCACTTACCTTGAAATCTTTGGAAAGCTTATAGCTATGCTGTGACGGTATTATAAGCTCGATATGCACTTACCTTGAAATCTTTGGAAAGCTTATAGCTATGCTGTGACGGTAATATAAGCTCGATATACACTTACCTTGAAATCTTTCGAAAGCGTATAGCTATGCTGTGACGGTATTATAATAAGCTCGATATACACTTACCTTGACATCTTTGGAAAGCTTATAGCTATGCTGTAATTGTATTATAAGCTCGATATACACTTACCTTGATATCTTTGGAAAGCGTATAGCTATGCTGTGACGGTATTATAAGCTCAATATACACTTACCTTGAAATCTTTGGAAAGCGTATAGCTATGCTGTGACGGTATTATAAGCTCGATATGCACTTACCTTGAAATCATTTGAAAGCCTATAGCTACGCTGTGACGGTATTATAAGCTCGATATACACTTACCTTGAACTCTTTGGGAAAGTCTAGCAATGCTGTGACGGTATTATAATATCGATATATACTTAACTTGAAATATTTGGAAAGCGTATAGCTACGCTGTAACTGTATTATTAGCTCGATATACACTTACCTTGTAATCGTTGGAAAGCCTAGCTACGCTGTAACTGTATTATAAGCTCGATATACACTTACCTTGAAATCTTTGGAAAGCTTATGGCTATGCTGTGACGGTATTATAAGCTCGATATGCACTTACCTTGAAATCTTTGGAAAGCGTATAGCTATGCTGTAACTGTATTATAAGCTCGATATACACTTACCTTGAAATCTTTGGAAAGCTTATAGCTATGCTGTGACGGTATTATAAGCTCGATATACACTTACCTTGAAATCTTTGGAAAGCTTATAGCTATGCTGTGACGGTATTATAATATCGATATACACTTACCTTGAAATCTTTGGATAGCTTATAGCTATGCTGTGACGGTATTATAAGCTCTCTAACGTCTAATCCTTAGGAAGAATGATGGACATGCATAACCTAGTCTAGACAAAATGTCCAGCCATATGTAAGCAAATCACTCGGCTTCCTGCTTCAAATGAAAAGAATTTGTAGTTGAGGATTTTCCACAAGAAGCAGTAAACCGTCATCAATATATTGCAAATTAAGTACGTGTGTGCTTAGCTTAAACGCATTTGATTCAGAAAATAACATACAAGAATAAAGTGTTGCAAAAGAACATATCTTAACTGGAAAAGAAACATATTAAAATGCTTATACTGATACCTTTCCATGGTTGAATTTGGCACATAGGAGTCAGTGCATGGTATGTATTGTTTGTGCATTGGCTAATATTAATTATATCTTAAGCTTGGTGCTGAAGTTTAATGCACACGGTGAAGAACGTTTACCGGGATTCAATGCAAGCCCTGGACACATGGGAAGATGTGTTTGTTGACTTCATAGGCAAGTCGGTCATCATCGTACAGTAGATTGTTTAACGTATGTTCACATAGAAGATCGTGAGGAAAGATTGGCGCAATGCATAGTATATTGGACACTGACAAATGAAATGGAATGCATTTTCTTTAACTCCTCATAAGCAAAGAGGAGAAGTGAAGATCGATGCTCAGTGCATTGTATCCCAGGCGAATGCGTGCGTGAGAAGTTTGCTTTTCCCTATTGTCAGTGTTGAAATGTTTTTCATTCGTTTTGCCTTAGTATTCAGCTTGCTTTTAAATTATGCTATTGTTGAGATTGGGTTTTGCAGTGAATAGTGGAACTAGTTGAAAATGATCGCGTAAGGCATATGGGTGTGATTATATTTGACAGGTTAGCGGGAGAAAGTCCTGTATGTATCTTATAAAATAAGATACGACTCTGCTTGCGTCGTCTTTCAGCAAAAGTATCCCATTTAAGCTTGGTCGAGAGTATACCAGCGTTATAGTATTTGGTAGCGCCGGTGCTAATTCTAACTGCTTCGTGTTGAATGGATTCGATTTCACCTTTGATGTCATTGGTACAGTTTTCTCAGACAACATCAGCGTACTCCAAGATGGGCCTTATGAATGATGTATACATTATTTCTAGGCTAGAACGAGATCAGATAAACTTCAGATGATGCCACCTTGTCACTGTAAGCGTGTAAGTGAGGTTTCCAGTTGGTCTCCTCGGAAAAGGTGCTTCCAATATGGTACTGACTTGTAAGATAGGATTATCAGCTTGGGATGAATTGGTTTATTGCGCTTATTAGAGATTCACTATTTGGAGGATTAAAGAAAACAAGCCAAGCACGCTTTAGTTGATGATTCTGGACAGATCGTGATTGGGAATATTTGCGGAAACGGCAGCGTCTTCTACAGCAATATGGAGAATGGTCTCGTCAGCAAATAGTCGGATATTTGCCTGAATATCGTATACAGTGGCATTGGTGTATATTAGAAAGAAATGGACGGAGGATGGATGCACGGGGAACACCTGCATCTATGGAAAAAATATCGGAAGTAGAATTCGCCAAGACAACTCTTAGCTTTCTATTTGAAAGATACGACGAAAACCAAGTAACGGACCATGAATGCCGATGGAAGAATGTTTCTGAAGCAGACACGAAAACAAACAGCATGCGATCGTCTATACTGGTTTTGGATCTTTACGTTCAAACAATGGATTTTACGTTAAACATGATTACAGAAAATGTTTTTGATGGCTAAATACCACACCCACCTTTCTATATTATACCTAATCATGGTAATAGAGATACATGTATCGACAACTTCATAGTTATAACAACATAGTTCATACTACGATAAATATACTGTGATTATAGATTATTCATATCGAATAGCTTGCTGTGGCTATGTACCGACATTATAGCACATGTAAACTTTAAACTAATTGAAGATAACAATCAAAACAACACAACAACCTCAGTAGCAATAACCAGAAATTAGACAAGCTAAACATAGACATACATTTAAACCCTTAACCTCAGGTTCTTTTTCTTCTTCTTTTTTCAGCTACGAGGAGTAGCCCGTTTATTTTATTCATGTTGTAATTAACAATTACATATGTAAACACATAATATCAATTACAGTTGTTTTACAATAATCTATCGATACTATATATTAGTATAGTATATGTACAAATGCATTTATTATTTTTTATAAAGAGAGAAGACATTACATGTATGTTTGAAAGTAAGATAGCAGGAGAAGAGTTGAAAGAATTCCGATCCAGAATACAAACATCTTTTCAATATCAGTTGCTAATACGATTGCTGTTACATGCTTGTGATTATACTTCTATCAGTCAATTATCAATTTGTTCCACTTTCTATTGTGAGCTTCTAGTTTATTTTTCATAAAGGCTATATGTTCTTCGATGTGTTGTCTTTCTTTTAAATATCTGATAACGGTAATGCAGTTTGGAACACATTTTTCTATTTTGCTTTTAAAAATATAATATTTTGCTGAAAGAATTATGAAATATATCATAATATGGGGATGCTCTATACTTTGATTACCAAATGAAACCGTTTTATAATCTATATTAAACTCTATTTGTTTGTCTATCAAATCTGTTTTTAATCGCGACCAAAAATGTTGAACATGAGAACAGTCCCAGAATAAATGTGTTAATGTCTCTGTATGCATATTGCAAAGTTCACATAGAGTTGAGTTTGTTATTTTTAATTTATAGAATAGTTCATTAGTTGGTAATATTCGTGTCACATATTTATATTGGAATGTTCGTAGTTTTGTATCGATAGTACATACAAATGGCATGTTGTATATTTTCTTCCATTCCAGGTATTCAAATATAGCTTTCCATTTTGTTTCGGCTTTATTTTGTGGAGTTTTATTGTACGTTTTTAGGAATGTTTTGTATAGGAATTGTGTTGGTCATTTAATATTTTTTATTTCCTCTAGCAACGTTTTTGAATTTCTATCCATTTGATTATTCTCTTTTATTTCTTCGTTCCATTTTTTAGAAATATTTGACACTAGCATGTGGTATATTAAAAAATCTGAACGGTCTATTTCATAGATGTTTTGTAGTTCTGTAAAAGTATGAAATGTTCTTGTTATTCGATTATATATATGTCCTATATATTTAATTCCCTTTTGAAACCAGTTCTTATAAAATAACGTATTTTCTCCGACCCGTATAAACGAGTTGTTCCATAATATTTCGTTTGCATAACCTCAGGTTCGCTTACTTGACCAATGTACATTTTCTCAGATAATACCAGGTGGATGTTCACTGCACATGTCCCATTACATGATTGAGACAAGAGTATATTTCAAAACCAAGATTTTATTCGATTTAAGCGACGATGGTCCAACAGATATACATATAATTTTAACACTGGTGAGTTGCTATCCTGCAATCTGAATTGTCACTTAACATATACACATTACATATGTCCGACTAGAGTATATTCCAATAGCAATATATGACTAGAACTAAGCTTCAACAGTTCAACATACTAACATATTATGAATATGTTCTGTTTTACACGTTAGGTTGGGAAATTGCTGCTCTACAATACAATATCTCCATTTAACATGTACGCAATATAGTAGTGGATGCATTACAGCTCAAAAGTTTTGTTTCGTGATATTATTTGACCGTGGATAAGCTCATAGACTAACAACTATGCACCCTGCTTGGGTCTTGTCTTTCATTAAGACGACACCATGTACTGTTCACGCTGACTGAATACCAGAAGTCGGGCATGATAGACCAATGTCACGCAGATCGGTATCCGCCTTAATCTCAATTGATAAACGCTTGGGAACATCGTCCATGGATTCACCGTCTTTGTCCTTGATACAATACAGACGTAAACAAGTGCTCATGCTGTACTGGCCTGAATTTTCTTATTGCTTCTCAAGTAGCTCGACACGCCGTTCCAGATTGCTGACACGGTCTTACATAGCTATCTTCTCACTTTGTAGTTGTGTTCATTTGCTGAGGATATTCTCCAACACGTTTGTAACAATATTTGAGACCATGCCCCGAGGTTATAAAACATTTCTCCAATCTCAAACCCTAACTCAAGGAATTAATCAGAACCAATCAGAAGCTTGAGTATGAGTTTGAAATCGGAGAAACATTTTATAACCTCGGGTCCAAGTCACTAAGCTTCAACTCCAATGTGGATCGCAGCATGTTTGCAATATTTTGCAATGACGTATCATCTAGATTAGTTGCTTTTTTCATTTTTGAGTTGCCATGGAGCAACCCGTTTATTTGTTATTTTTTCATATTTACATACACAGAAACATAAATACAAGTTCACCTTATTACAGTTTAACAATTGATATACTCTTGAAGCACAGCTACAGAGTTCTAACATTATAGAGATATATCTGTATATGTAAATATAGGAGGGTGAGAAACTATGAGTAGAAAATATAATATAGCTCATAAGTAAAAGATATATAAATTTAGATCACAATTTATATACAACAGAATAGAGGAGAATAAGTAGAGAGTAGTGAAAATAGAGGACAAATCTGGCCACTCCATGCAAAAACATTGTCATAATTGTTCATATATTTTACTGCCGTCAACCTATCAATATATAAACTGGTCCCATTTTTTGCTATGAATACATATTTTGTCTTTTAGCATTGCTATATGTTTCTCTATTTCTGTTCTCTCCTTCAGATAATTTATAAAATGGGTAAAGACAGGGGCACTTTTATTTAATTTGCATTTATATATGTAGTATTTGCCAAGTATCAGAATAACATTAATAAGATCATTGGAGCTGATGTTCCCATCATAAATGAAGGATATTGTTGGAAAATCTAGCGGTATATCTATTTTATTTTGTTTGAACAACGTATTCATATTTGACAAGAACTTTAACTACATTCCCAGAAGAGATGTTCCACAGTTTCAATATGTCTATCACATAGGTCACATAGACTAGAGTTAACTATTTTACATGTATGTATGTGTTTATTTGTAGGAACAATTCTCATTATATATTTGTACTGCAATGTTCTTATTTTTGTATCAATTGTAGATTTGTTGGAAACCATGCTGGAAACCATGTAAATGTTCTTCAAGTTTAAATTTTCGTAACAGTTATTCCAATTTTTCTCAGCATTATTCTTTGGAAGAGCTTTATATTTTTTCATGCATGAATTTTTTAGAAGTTTATTTAGTTTTTTAAGTTTTGTAATGCTCCTTAGTAATGAGTTTAATGTTTCCTCCATCCCTGTTTCCAGGAATAGCTTCTCTTTCATTTGATGAGAAATATTAGAGATTATTTTATGATGTTTCATGAGGTCTACATTCGCAATGCCGTATATACGTGTATGATGTTTTAGGAGGTCTCCATTCGCAATGCCGTATATACGTGTATGATGTTTTAGGAGGTCTCCATTCGCAATGCCGTATATACTTGTATGATGTTTCAGGAGGTCCCCATTCGCAATGCCGTATATACTTTTATGATGTTTCAGGAAGTTTCCATTCGCAATGCCGTATATACTTTTATGATGTTTCAGGAAGTCTCCATTCGCAATGCCGTATATACTTTTATGATGTTTCACGAGGTCTCCATTCGCAATGCCGTATATACGTGTATGATGTTTTAGGAGGTCTCCATTCGCAATGCCGTATATACGTGTATGATGTTTCAGGAGGTCTCCATTCGCAATGCCGTATATACGTGTATGATGTTTCAGGAGGTCTCCATTCGCAATGCCGTATATACTTTTATGATGTTTCAGGAGGTCTCCATTCGCAATGCCGTATATACGTGTATGATGTTTCAGGAGGTCTCCATTCGCAATGCCGTATATACTTTTATGATGTTTCAGGAGGTCTCCATTCGCAATGCCGTATATACGTGTATGATGTTTCAGGAGGTCTCCATTCGCAATGCCGTATATACTTTTATGATGTTTCAGGAGGTCTCCATTCGCAATGCCGTATATACTTTTATGATGTTTCAGGAGGTCTCCATTCGCAATGCCGTATATACTTTTATGATGTTTCAGGAGGTCTCCATTCGCAATGCCGTATATACTTTTATGATGTTTCAGGAGGTCTCCATTCGCAATGCCGTATATACTTTTATGATGTTTCAGGAGGTCTCCATTCGCAATGCCGTATATACTTTTATGATGTTTCAGGAGGTCTCCATTCGCAATGCCGTATATACTTTTATGATGTTTCAGGAGGTCTCCATTCGCAATGCCGTATATACTTTTATGATGTTTCAGGAGGTCTCCATTCGCAATGCCGTATATACTTTTATGATGTTTCAGGAGGTCTCCATTCGCAATGCCGTATATACTTTTATGATGTTTCAGGAGGTCTCCATTCGCAATGCCGTATATACTTTTATGATGTTTCAGGAGGTCTCCATTCGCAATGCCGTATATACTTTTATGATGTTTCAGGAGGTCTCCATTCGCAATGCCGTATATACTTTTATGATGTTTCAGGAGGTCTCCATTCACACTGCCGTATATACTTTTATGATGTTTCAGGAAGTTTCCATTCGCATTCGCAATGCCGTATATACTTTGATGATGTTTCAGGAGGTCTCCATTCGCAATGCCGTATATACGTGTATGATGTTTCAGGAAGTCTCCATTCGCAATGCCGTATATACATTTCAGAGTAATGAAATCATAAAATTTATGATTTTGAAAATCATATATATCTCGGATGGTTTTGATACCCTTTTTCAAACCATGATTTATAAAACATAGTCCTGTTTACTATTTTAATAGAGGAGTTGTTATCTGGTGAGATACTCTCAATGCTAGGATTGTAGTTTATTTCTGGTGAGATACTCTCAATGCTAGGATTGTAGTTTATTTCTGGTGAGATACTCTCAATGCTAGGATTGTAGTTTATTTCTGGTGAGATACTCTCAATGCTAGGATTGTAGTTTATATCTGGTGAGATACTCTCAATGCTAGGATTGTAGTTTATTTCTTGCGAGATACTCTCAATGCTAGGATTGTAGTTTATTTCTGGTGAGATACTCTCAATGCTAGGATTGTAGTTTATTTCTGGTGAGATCCTCTCAATGCTAGGATTGTAGTTTATTTCTGGTGAGATACTCTCAATGCTAGGATTGTAGTTTATTTCTGGTGAGATCCTCTCAATGCTAGGATTGTAGTTTATTTCTGGTGAGATACTCTCAATGCTAGGATTGTAGTTTATTTCTGGCGAGATATTCTCAATGCTAGGATTGTAGTTTATTTCTGGTGAGATACTCTCAACGCTAGGATTGTAGTTTATTTCTGGTGAGATACTCTCAACGCTAGGATTGTAGTTTATTTCTGGTGAGATACTCTCAATGCTAGGATTGTACTTTATTTCCGGTGAGATACTCTCAATGCTAGGATTGTAGTTGATATTTGATCAGCTGCAGAGGACATCACTTAGGAATTTGTTTTATATTTTCATTTTTATGTCTGTTTCTGATATATAAGATTCAAATTTATTTATTTCTGCAAAATAACAATGTTTCCAGTTACCGTTGTTTTCCATGTTTAGTAACCTTTTTACCCATATAAATTGTATTCATTTGGAAAATAGTAAGTAGCTAGTACTATTCATAAGCATTCTCCTTAAAATTGGCTTTCAACATCTATATCATTATTTAGCCATGTTCTAACTTGATATGTATTGTGTATAACCCACTACAGCCAAGACTAGTATACCAATGTTTCCGCTATGAATATGGACTTAGCATAGGCAATATTTACGTCACAACGATTGAGAAAACAAGCCTGAGCAACTGATAGTAATTACTCTCGTTTGGCTCTGATCAAAGCGTATATATATGCGGTCGTTCTTGAGGGAGAAAACCGGACTACACGGGGAAAACACACATGTTCCGATCTGATGACCACCGTACCATCTCACATCCCATCCCAACCCGAGAATCGAACTCGAGTTGCATTGTTGAGAAGCTATCGTGCTAATCACTGAGCTAACCGAAGAGCCCGACCATGGACTTGAATAGCTGGGTCATAGCCTGTAAACGTGGCAATAGTAAAGCAAGCAGCTCCCTTCAAAACATTTTCTGCAGATACCCATGAGGCGTGAAGGTGGATCCTCTGTTCATTCCTCGCCCCGCCCCCAATGTAGTCCACATCTGGAGCTCTCTATCAGTTGCATATTCATGATCGAAGCCAACCTCTTTTTCATGCAACAACAATCCATAATGTTCATTACCCTGCATATGAACTAATTAAGCATCAGTCATTGTATGCCTACTATATAAGTACATAAATAGAGATTATTGATGAATGTCCACCTACCTGGTCGAGTAGTGAAGATCGCTATTGTATACCACTGTAATCTATCATCACTGATGGTCACAGGTTCGAGCCCCGCTCAGACCATGTAGATTTATATGAACAAGTTGGCAGTTTCTTACGGACGTTGGTGTAATAAGTACTGGTTAACCGCTGGAGCCTGCATGGGAAAGGGAATGTTAGGTAATCTGCCCGTCGCTCCTATAGGCAACCGGTAGCGACGTTAAATAAACTTAAATATAAACTAATAAAAATATTAATGACTATACTGTAATCAAATACACTTAGATATGTTGATAATTAAAACCTAACCTGGACAGACGGACATTACTAATATCAAGTTATTGGAATGTTTCATAAAAATAGGAGCTAAATTAGATCTATAAAATATCGCTATAAAATCAACATTACTACTCTTTTTGTATCAATCAGTATACAGAGTGCTGTGACATTAGTGTTAGTTTCGTCTATCCGTGGGTTTCACATAATGTGGCCATTTCTCCTGTAAATGACATTTTATAATGAACAGAAAATAAAAAATTATGTCCTCTTGTTTCATTGCTTTTTTTATAATGCAAAACCACAACGATGACGTTTTCACTTCATTTGTTTGGCTTCAGAGGCTTGCTGTTCTAAAAATAGAACACCATGTCAAGATACACATATTTTCAAAATGGTGGCTGAAATATTGCACTTAGCTAGGTCTAGAACCACTACGTGTTCAGACATTGCTATTGAACTCTCCATATGCCTCCATTATAACATAGGCCTTACAGTCCAATTATATGTTCCCCGAAAATACTTTGCCACGAAAAACTTCACTTTTCGCAGACTGTCCTCCGAAAATTGACCAATTCTGTTTTTTTAAATAATTTCTCAATAAAACACCGATTAGCACAGTGGTTTAGCATGCTCGCTTCTCACCGATACAACCCGGGTTCGATCCTCGGATTAGGAAGTATGTTAGATTGTACTGTGGTCGCCAGATCGGACAGATTGGGTTTTCTCCGGGTAGTCCGGTTTCCTCCCTCAAGAATGACCACATATGTATATGCTTTCATCAGCGCAAACGAGAGTGATCGTATAAGTTGATGAAGCTTTTTCCGCAATCGCTGTATAACAATGCTTATGCTTTATACTTGAAAGCACCTACACTAACTATTTCAATCTGGCCAAGTCTTAAAGCGACATTACATCGCAAAAGGCAAATAAAATGCATTTTATCACGTATACATGCATTGCTACTACAAATTCTTCTGAATATATTCGAATCAATAAACACTGTTTTTTGTGGTATACAAACTTTCAAGAATGAAAGTAGGATTTCATATAGCGGTCATACAGGCTCCTAAATTGACGTTTGTTGTCATTGAAGTCAATACTAAACACGCGATACTTTCGTTTAGAGATAATTTAATTAAGATTAGTCTACAAATAAATGTACATAGGCACACATGCGAGATATCACGGTAAATATGTACCATACCTCGTGTTATTCAGAATAAACGCGTTGTATTGCGCATGCATGTCGACCGTATCTACATTGTTTTGTTACGTCAACAAACCGCGTATACGACGTTTGTTTATTTGTTGAAATACTCAGTTTATAAGGCAAATATTGGGGGGGGGGAATTATACCATATAATAGCAAATTACATTTTACAAACATTTGCGTTTTCACCGATGTAGTGTCGCTTTAACAATAATCATGATAATTTACGAAAATAACCGGATAACGTGAAAATAGCAGAAAGCGGAAAATAAAGCAAACTTCTTGATGGGGTCGAGTGGATATGTCTGTCGTTTTTACTCACAGAGCAATGACGGAAACGGATGCCTAAGCTAGAGCAATGTGGGTATTCCATAATTTATTCTCAGTAATTTAAGCGACAGGCGGAAGTTAGCGGGATTTGACGAGAAGACATCTAAGTGCTCCTTAGGCATTGCTGGATGGTAGCCGTACCTCACATTGTACAGTTAAACTTGTTCAGATGGAACTCTCGGATGCCAAACATATACTATATATATCTAATAGTGTTTGTTTTACGTAGAGGAAGTCTATGGTCTATGTAGATGATAGCACAGTCTGTGTTTTAAATAGTGGATAGTGCAGTCTATGTTGTATACAGACGATAGTCCATGGTATGGTTACGCTATGGTTTTTGTAGAGGATAGCACAGTCTGTGTTTTAAATAGTGGATAGTGCAGTCTATGTTGTATACAGACGATAGTCCGTGGTATGGTTACGCTGTGGTTTTTGTAGAGG
Source organism: Archivesica marissinica (assembly GCA_014843695.1). NCBI lineage: Eukaryota > Metazoa > Mollusca > Bivalvia > Venerida > Vesicomyidae > Archivesica > Archivesica marissinica. The sequence goes on from CM026387.1 coordinate 15,617,232, forward strand.
CTAGCGCAGTCTGTGTTTTAAATAGTGGATAGTGCAGTCTATGTTGTATACAGACGATAGTCCGTGGTATGGTTACGCTGTGGTTTTTGTAGAGGTTAGCGCAGTCTGTGTTTTAAATAGTGGATAGTGCAGTCTATGTTGTATACAGACGATAGTCCATGGTATGGTTACGCTATGGTTTTTGTAGAGGATAGCGCAGTCTGTGTTTTAAATAGTGGATAGTGCAGTCTATGTTGTATAGAGACGATAGTCCATGGTATGGTTACGCTATGGTCTATGTAGATGATAGCGCAGTTTATGTTTTAAATAGTGGATAGTGCAGTCTATGTTGTATACAGACGATAGTCCATGGTATGGTTACGCTATGGTTTTTGTAGAGGATAGCGCAGTCTGTGTTTTAAATAGTGGATAGTGCAGTCTATGTTGTATAGAGACGATAGTCCATGGTATGGTTACGCTATGGTCTATGTAGATGATAGCGCAGTTTATGTTTTAAATAGTGGATAGTGCAGTCTATGTTGTATACAGACGATAGTCCATGGTATGGTTACGCTATGGTTTTTGTAGAGGATAGCGCAGTCTGTGTTTTAAATAGTGGATAGTGCAGTCTATGTTGTATAGAGACGATAGTCCATGGTATGGTTACGCTATGGTCTATGTAGATGATAGCGCAGTTTATGTTTTAAATAGTGGATAGTGCAGTCTATGTTGTATACAGACGATAGTCCATGGTATGGTTACGCTATGGTTTTTGTAGAGGATAGCGCAGTCTGTGTTTTAAATAGTGGATAGTGCAGTCTATGTTGTATACAGACGATAGTCCGTGGTATGGTTACGCTATGGTTTTTGTAGAGGATAGCGCAGTCTGTGTTTTAAATAGTGGATAGTGCAGTCTATGTTGTATATACAGACGATAGTCCGTGGTATGGTTACGCTGTGGTTTTTGTAGAGGATAGCGCAGTTCATGTAGAGAATAGTGCAGTCAATGGTTTATGTAGAGGATAGCGCAGTTCATGTATAGAATAGTGCAGTCGGTGGTTTATGTAAAGGATAGTGCAGTATGTGTTTTAAATAGTGGATAGTGCAGTCTATGTTGTATACAGACGATAGTCCGTGGTATGGTTATGCTATGGTTTTTGTAGAGGATAGCGCAGTCTGTGTTTTAAATAGTGGATAGTGCAGTCTATGTTGTATACAGACGATAGTCCGTGGTATGGTTACGCTGTGGTTTTTGTAGAGGATAGCGCAGTTTATGTAGAGAATAGTGTAGTCAATGGTTTATGTAGAGGATAGCGCAGTGTATGTAGAGAATAGTGCAGTCAATGGTTTATGTAGAGGATAGTGCAGTTCATGTAGAGAATAGTGCAGTCGGTGGTTTATGTAAAGGATAGTGCAGTCTATGCGTTATGTAGAGGATACGGTAGTCTGTTTTATGTAGATAATAGTGATGTCTGTTTTGTGTGGAGGACATGTCTACAAAGGTACTTCCAATACCAAAAGCAATCTCGTCTCTCGACTGGGTCGAGCACGAGATCATAATAGGTGCATAACCTACAACAGCATAATATATATATATAAGGAACATAGTTAAAATCGCCAAATGTACACGTTCTCTATTTGTACGTGCATATATATAGCGAAGCTAGGGTATAAGGAAGAACATGATGTGTCCCACTGGTGTGTCTTGCAAGAGAATGTTGCTGCACGATGGTGGAAGATAGTTTTCAATTACCCCCTCACCACGTCTCCCCACCCCTCTCCGCACACGCACGCACGCACGCACGCACACACTTCCATCCACCCTATTGTTATTGTATGTGTATCTTGTTACATCGTCATTGTTTCATTGTTTTAACCCCAGAACCTACATGATGACAATCGGATGCATAAACGAAAGCAATGGGTGTATACCCAATTTCTTCTGGAGCTGTATTTCTGATCCTCACCATAGCAAATGTGGGCTGTGCCCTTAAACTGACACCCATTTCCGTGTTAGCACGCTCGCTTCACACTAATGAAACACGGGTTCAATCATTGGACAGGGAAGTTTGTGATCTCCGGATCGGACAGGCAAGTTTGTGATCTCCGGATCGGACAGGCAAGTTTGTGATCTCCGGATCGGACAGGTGGACATTCTCTCCGGGTACTCCGGTTTCCTCCCACACGAACATCCGCGCCAACGAGAGTGATTAATACTAGTTGTTAGCGCATGTTTCGTAATCAATGTCATATAAATAACGTTTTTCTATTCTCCTTAATTGTAATGAATTGTACCAGGAATGAGGTATCCAGGGCGTGTAATTAACGCTGAAGTCGTAATAGCGCAGTCGTAGAGCGTTCGATGCATGTGCGAATGGTCCGGAGTTCGAGCCCAGCTGTACGAGTGTGCCCTTAGGCAAGGCATTTAAATTCCACATTGTCTCTTCTCTCTCCCTCATGGCGATGGATTCCATCAGGAATGACGTCTCGAGAGTGATTAATATAAGTTGTAAGAACTTGTTTCGCAATCGAGCCAATATAATTTTTTATAAACTAATTATTGCTGAACGAACTGGTTTCGCAATCAAGCTATTCTATATTTGTATAGACTATTGTTTTCAATAGTGTTATATAATTGTGTAGTATATTTCTTCAATGCATAAAATGACGTTCCTAAAATATTCTTAAATAATTCTAAGAATCTGAAATTGTTACGATATTGTTCCGTACACGAAGCGGGTAAAACACACATTTGTGTGTGCGTTTATTTATCGTTTATTTATCGGCGCTACCGGTCGCCCATATGAGCACCGCCTCCTGAAGAGATTAGTCATTTTAGATGTTTGGAGGATAGTGCAATAATACCCATTCCAGAGTCTACTCTGGTTCTTTTACGTGCACGGTGTACAGCACCTACACGAGACCTCGGTTTTAAGTCCCATCTGAAAGACTATTAATTGTATTAGGGTCAGACGGGGGGTCGAACCTGCGATCCCTGGATTACCAGTCCAGCGTGTTACCACTGGACTACATATCCGTCTGTATGTGTATATGTGTAAAACACACATGCAAATTGCAATTCAACTTAAATGTAGTTTTAAACATCTACCCAATTAAGGGACAAATCACATGCGCATCACATATCACATCCGATATCCTCAACATAATGATATTAGCCTAAGCATGAACATAGTGTTGAGTTCACAATTAGTTACCGTGGCAACGAACAACAAATAATTAAGCAAATGTAAGACTGACAGCGTTCATTAGTGAACATACAGTGGGCTAACGCCTTAATGACACTACCGACGCTATATTTTAGAACAAATAATCTAAACGGAATTACTTTAAATGTTGAAAATCGCTTAAGGAAAACATATTTCTGGGGGAAAATACATTTTTAAAAATGTCACCCAATGAACCGTGTCACAATTATGTATATATGTTGTACAATTATTGAAATAAATTATGCTTAAATTAAACACAACTATCATCTTATTTCACGCACACTAAAATGTAGACCTCCTAAACGTACTTGTTGGAAAGTTTTAAAAAACTTTTAAAATAAAGTTAATATACTCACGACATGTGATTACGTTAATATACTCTCCACATGTGATTACGTTTGTGTACTCTCGACATGTGATTACGTTTGTGTACTCTCGACATGTGATTACGTTAATATACTCTCGACATGTGATTACGTTTGTGTACTCTCGACATGTGATTACGTTTGTGTACTCTCGACATGTGATTACGTTTGTGTACTCTCGACATGTGATTACGTTTGTGTACTCTCGACATGTGATTACGTTTGTGTACTCTCGACATGTGATTACGTTTGTGTACTCTCGACATGTGATTACGTTATTGTACTCTCGACATGTGATTACGTTAATATACTCTCGACATGTGATTACGTTTGTGTACTCTCGACATGTGATTACGTTTGTGTACTCTCGACATGTGATTACGTTTGTGTACTCTCGACATGTGATTACGTTTGTGTACTCGCGACATGTGATTACGTTATTATACTCTCGACATGTGATTACGTTATTGTACTCTCGACATGTGATTACGTTATTATACTCTCGACATGTGATTACGTTATTGTACTCTCGACATGTGATTACGTTATTGTACTCTCGACATGTGATTACGTTATTGTACTCTCGACATGTGATTACGTTATTGTACTCTCGACATGTGACTACGTTAATATACTCTCGACATGTGATTACGTTATTGTACTCTCGACATGTGACTACGTTAATATACTCTCGACATGTGATTACGTTATTGTACTCTCGACATGTGACTAGGTTAATATACTCTCGACATGTGATTACGTTATTGTACTCTCGACATGTGATTACGTTAATATACTCTCGACATGTGATTACGTTATTATACTCTCGACATGTGATTACGTTAATATACTCTCGACATGTGATTACGTTATTATACTCTCGACATGTGATTACGTTATTGTACTCTCGACATGTGATTACGTTATTATACTCTCGACATGTGATTACGTTATTGTACTCTCGACATGTGATTACGTTATTGTACTCTCGACATGTGATTACGTTATTGTACTCTCGACATGTGATTACGTTATTGTACTCTCAACATGTTGCAATATTCTTCAACTGGAATAACACTGTATTTATTCAAGTGACAACCTTCGTAAACCACATTAAAATGTAGAGATGGTTTTGTAAATAAATACAGTCAGCGTCAACCCACACACTTTAGTGAAACATCAAAAGTGGGCAAACTGTCTTGCAGGCAGGAAAGCTAATTGTGTTCCTTGTGTTTCACGATAGGTCCCATTAACTCTTTCAACGCCGAATAAATTCAAAGCAATATACACACAACATAGATCGAGATCAGCCGCGGCGCAACGTCGCGTCTGATCAGGATCTATGTTGCTAGCTATTCGGACATGTTCTTCAGCTCCACTGTCTGAAGAGCAATCAGCATATAGCCTGATCAGACGGCACGTTCTGTTCGGTCTCATCGGGTTCTCGGCTTTTTGCAAGGGCGCTATTTTGCGAAATTGGCGCTGAAAGAGTTAATGATGTCCTACTTTTTTCAGTTCTGCTTGTTAGCGCTCCGACTCGATGTTACAGTGGTCAATGTACCACCATCAACACCAATGTATGCAAATAGATTGTCTCAAAGGGTTTCTATTGCTACATTTCACAGAAACAATGTGCATTCATTGTACATGTGACAAGGCTGAGGTGATTACCAGCATCACGATTTTATATACCCTGCTATTTTCTACGACTATTTCTGCGCAGATAAATCCCCAGAGCTCCACTACTGCTTAGTTAAAGCTGTCATTATCTTGAGATAAAATCCTCGAAAGTAAGCCATGTATATCATCTGCTACGGGATATATTCCATGGAGGAAAGTATTGCAAAATGTGCTCTATTACAATAGATAAAGTAGTTTAGGCTGTGAATATATCCCAGTATATAAACGATGTCTTGTACCATACACGCTAGCAATAAAAAAAATAGCTGACACTACATTTTCTGGGGAACAAATAATATGTTCAGTTCTGAAAACCAAATTAGTGGAAAAAATATATACGTCTGCAATTGCAGGGAGGTTGTTTTGGTGTGAACCTAATCCCTGATATGAACACGTATCCATTGGGAATAACTTGTATGGCTTAAGGCAAAGAACCGTGGAACCAATGCGTCGAGTACATCAGCATACAGATGAAAACTCCCTTCCACCAAACTGTATTTATACTACAACGATTGCGAAGCAAGTTCTAACAACTTATATTAATCACTCTCGTTGGCGCGTATGAAAGCGTAAATGTGGTCATTCGTGTGGGAGGAAACCGGAGTACCCGGAGAAAACCCACCTGTCCGATCTGGCGACCACCGTACCACCTCACATACCTCCCGGTCCGAGGATCGAACCCGGGTTACATTGGTGAGAAGCGAATGTATATGTAATGTATATGTATTATACTCAAACTTCAATATCAAGGAACAAAACTGAAATTGCGGAATGTCGCCCTGTCTCTGTAACGACATAAATGATGGAAATATGTACATCGAAGGATCGCCTCAAGTATTGGTACTATGATCAACATATGCATTATGCTGCCTTTTCATCAGAATGAAAAATTTGTGTTTTGTACGTTTATTTATCGTCGCTACCGGTTGCCCATATGAGCGACGCCTCCTGAAGAGATTAGTCATTTTAGATTTTTGGAGGATAGCGCAATGATACAGACATAGACCCATTCCAGAGTCTCCTCTGGGTCTTTTACATGCACGATGTAAAGCACCGACACGAGACCTCGGTTTAACGTCCCATCTGAAAGACTGTTAATTTTATTAGGGGCAGACGGGGGATCGAACCTGCGATCCCTGGATTACCAGTCCAGCGTGTTACCACTGGACTACAGATCCGTCTGTGAATGAAAAGTGAATATGATGGGACTACACACAACATTGTGTTTTACAGACTTGGGGTATTTAAACAAAGTAATTGTAATTACCTGTAATTAATTACAAAACGGAAAGTAATTGGATGTAATTTGTAATTGAGTATTTTTAATTACTTGTAATTTAATTAATTACTTTCAAAATATGCCTGTAATTAACAATTAATTTTCAGTTACAATTCAATTACAAGCATGTAGAAGATGTATTGATGGCTTGCCATGGTTTCTATCATAATACAATGTACCTGTGTCATGTAGGCTATTTATTGGACACATAATTGTAACTCTTAAATAAACTTATTAGAAACCACCATGATACTATTATTTGGCTTAAACTAGACCATAACTTTTTCCATTTTGATAATGATGTGTTTATTTGTGGCACTTATATTTGGTGTGAAAATTCACCAGCTTATAATATTGCTACTGTTGATCTTTTTGATACTATTCAACAAGATATTCATGATTTTGAAGACCTAGGTTCTATGTATCTTGTTGGCGATTGGAATAGCCGTACCGGCACCAAACCTGATTTTATTGACCATGATTGTTTAAATACTGATATTGATGATATTGATTATTTACCAGATGGTTACCTGAACAGGGCCTCAATGGATACCTGTAATCGTTTTGGGATCAAACTGCTTGATCTTTGCAAATCCTCGGGCTTTCGCATAGCTAACGGTCGTCTATTCAATGATATGAATGGTAGTTTTACTTATGCAAACAAGCTAGGCGCGTCTGTAATTGATTTATTGTTATTGAAAGAAAATGATTGTCATATGTTATGTAACTTTTGTGTTAATACTTTTAACGAATTTAGTGACCATGCAGGTATAGTGTTTTCATTAAAATGTAATGTTAGTGTTGAAGGTGAGCATGATGAAAATGGGTCTCGATTTGTATGGAACGACGATTTAAAATCTGTTTTTCGCTCAGGTAGTATTGCAAGCTTGCCGCATTTTAATAATATGACAAATGATATCAATTTAAATAGTCGAGATTCTGTTAATAATGTACTGAAGAATTTTGCCAACACTATTCGCTATGTAGCGGACCCGTTATTTGTGAAATCATTTAAAAGAAATAAGCCACACTCGTCTTTTAGTGATAAACCTGTAGTCAGTCATGCAGAAAGGTTTGATAACGAATGTACGCAAGCTAAATCGTTGTATGTAAATGCCCTAAATGTGTTTAATAGACTGAACTCTAGTTATAGTCGAGAACAATTTTGTCATTTCAAAAAGTTATATAAAGATTTATGTAAGAAAAAACGAAATGCTTTCAAACGAAATAAATTGATAGAAATTGAAAAATTAAAACATGCCAAGCACTGGAGGGACATTTAAAATTAAAACTTAATAATTCTATCTTAATATTTAAAATTTATATTTTCAAACTTAATGCTTAATATTTAAAAATTAAAACTTGACGTTCAAAAGCATTGAAGAGACTCGTTGACATTGAAGCCACGAGGTAACGGCAGTTCAAGGCGGCAAAGTAAGTAACATTAATATATTGTGTGTGTCTCTTTTTTAATCCTTAAGACGGTAACTTGGATGAAAACTAATAAGTATTGCTTCATTAATCAGTTGATATTGATAATAGATCTTCAAACGACATTTTGCCGAAGGTAAAGTTGGTAGTGGTTGATGTAACAGCCATAGCATGTGTTTTATAACGCTGTATTTTATTTCATTTTATTTCTTTTTCATTAAAGGACATGAACATGGAAAGCACGATGTTATTTGCCTTCCTGGTTTTATTGAACGTTGCTCCCGTGTCAACAGTTGTGCCATCACCATTGCCATCAGAAAACGGAAGCACCAGATTAGAACTGATTGCCCAGTACTTTTATGCTGGTTTTAAGTACACATAGATTGTTTTACTCCTCTTATGTCGACATAATATATGCCTTGGCCTTCGTCAGTTAAAGCGGATACTTCGTTCTAACAATTTACGACGTCGTTTTGTATTCTGGGGCCACAACAGTTGTCAGCCAACGTCTACTGGGGCAACAACAGTCGTCAGCAAACGTCTACTGGACCATAACAGTCGTCAGCCAACGTCTATTGGGGCCTAGAACAGTCGTCAGCGAACGTCTACTGGGGCCATAAAAGTCGTCAGACAACATATACAGGGACCATAACAGTCGTCAGACAACATCTACTGGGGCCATAACAGTCGTCAGACAACATCTACTGGGGCCATAACAGTCGTCAGACAACATCTACTGGGGCCACAACAGTCGTCAGACAACATCTACTGGGGCCATAACAGTCGTCAGCCAACATCTACTGGGACCATAACAGTCGTCAGACAACATCTACTGGGGCCATAACAGTCGTCAGACAACATCTACTGGGGCCACAACAGTCGTCAGACAACATCTACTGGGGCCACAACAGTCGTCTGACAACATTAACTGGGACCATAACAGTCGTCAGACAACATCTACTGGGGCCATACCAGTCGTCAGACAACATCTACTGGGGTCATAACAGTCGTCAGACAACATCTACTGGGGCCATAACAGTCGTCAGACAACATCTACTGGGGCCACAACAGTCGTCAGACAACATCTACATTTAAATTTTAAATATTAAGATAGAATTATTAAGTTTTAATTTTAAATGTCCCTCCAGGGCTTCCATGCTAAACAGTTTTGGAAATATTTTAAACGAAATAAGAAAAAGTCCACATCCCATAATATTAGTTTGGACGAATTTAAAACATACTTTTCTGAATTAGGAAATGTTTTACATGATCAAAATACAGAAGCTGAATCTTTTTGTGACAATCATGATTTTGATAATTTAGACTGTGCTTTTGAAGAACTTGATAAAAGTATAACTATTGAAGAAATTTTAAATGTTGTTAAAAGTTTAAAAACTGGTAAAGCCACAGGTAGTGATTGTATAATGAACGAGTATTTAATTGAAAGTATTGATATTTTGGCAGCCCATATATGTGACATTTTTAATGCTATTTTAGAATCAGGTTTTTCCCCGGATACTTGGACTGAGGGTATTATTGTCCCCTTGCATAAAAAGGGTGATGTTAACAATGTAAATAACTATAGGGGTATTACCTTAGTGAGCTGTTTATCAAAATTATTTACGTCAGTGTTAAATAAAAGAATAGATAAATTTTGTGAAAATAACCATGTAATATCAGACGCTCAGTTTGGATTCCGAAAGGGGCGTTCAACAGTTGATGCTGTATTTATTTTATCAAGTATTGTTCAAAATTATCTTTTCAATAATAAAAGATTATATTGCTAGTACGTCGATTTATGTAAATGTTTTGATTCTATTTATAGAAATGCCTTGTGGATGAAATTATATAAAGTTGGTATACAAGGCAAACTTTTACGAATTATTAAAGATATGTACCAAAAGGTTAAGTGTGGTAACTATTCTGATTACTTTGAATACGCCATTGGCCTGAGACAAGGGGAGATAATGTCCCCCATTTTGTTTTCATTGTTTGTTGAAGATTTAGAATTATTTTTACATGGTAACAACGAGTCTGGATTATTAATTGATGATATTTCCCTATTGCTATTGTTGTTTGCCGATGATATGGTCATATTAGCAAAATCACCGCATGAATTGCAAACCAATTTAAATTTATTAAATGAATATTGTAAACGTTGTGGATTAGAGGTGAATACGACAAAAACTAAGGTTATGGTATTTCGGAAAAGGGGTGGATTACTGCCGGGTGAATCATGGACCTATAATGGAACTAATATTGAAATAACAAATGATTTTAATTATTTGGGTACTATTTTTAATTATACTGGTAACTTTGCCATGAATCAACAGTTTTTGTCAGGCAAAGCATTAAAAACGTTGAATATTCTCCTCACTAACTGTACAAAAATAAGCCTGAAACCAAAGCTGCTTTGCCAGCTTTTTGATGCCGTTGTGGGCTCTATTTTAAATTATAGTTCTGAAATGTGGGGTTTCACCAAATCAAAGGAGTTAGAACGTATTCATTTGAAATTTTGTAAACGTATTTTAAATGTAAGAGTAACTACTTGTTCTACATTTATAAGTTTGTTTAAACAACGTGTGATTGATTGTATCTATCTGAAAACATTCTGTCTTTTCTAATGAGAATTTATATTTTTAAATGTAATTTGTAATTTAATGAATTACATTGGGAAAGTAATTATAATTTAATTATTAATAATTACATTGTAAATTTGATGTAATTGTATTTGTAATTGTAACATTGCCATATAATTGGTAATTTAATTAATTACGTTGCTATGTAATAGACTCCATGTCTGATTTGGAGCAAATTAATAACCATATAATATCAATATTCTTAACATTCATGTATCATCTTATTTGATTACAGATTTATATGCAATACATTGCTGTATATCGTATGGAATAAAATGCATTCATTGAAAATAGTTTGATGATAGTGTACGATTACTAGTTGGGCTCCCACTATGATAATACACCAGACGACCGATGCGGAATTTTGTTGGGAGTAGTTAGTTTATACAAATTTATTTTAGCTCGATTGCGAAACAAGTTATTTCAACTTATATAAATCACTCTCGAGACCTCATTCCTGATGGAATCCATCGCCACGAGGGAGAGAGAAGAGGCAATGTGGAATTTAAATGCCTTGCCTAAGGGCACAATCGTACGGAGTAGTTGAGTGCCTGGTGCTTGCTATATTCGGAAACGACTCGGAAGAAACGGAGTAGTGCTCTGTGTTACCTTGTATGGTGGCATCACTCCACCCGCTGTATTGAAGCAAGTCACCAATTGTTTTCAATGCTGCCAACTCTATATGAAGGCCACCAAACCTACCTACACGTCATTGTTGCCTTAGATTCACGTGTTCCCCCCCCCCCACCTTTGAAATCAAATATGGCATTGAAATCGTAAAATTATTTTGTATTGGTTGCCGGTTAGAATGCTTAGAATCTTTATGTATTCAAATAGTACCATGTTATGCCTGTTGCTTCTGTCCAGAAGTGACAATTCGTGTGGCAAACTGCAGTTATCCCTCTGATTATATTACTGGTCATAAGTCATTAATTGCTAACTGTGGAAGTCGTGATAGCGCAGTGGATGCGCGTTCGCTTCAGGTGCGAAAGGTCCGGCGTTCGAGCCCCGCTGGAGCCGTTACGATTGAGCCCTTAGACAAGGCATTTAAATTCCACATTGCCTCTTCTCTCTCCTTCATGGCGAGGGATTCCATCAGGAATGAGGTCTCGAGAGTGATTAATATAAGTTGATAGAACTTGTTTCGCAATCGAGCTATACTAAATTTGTATAAACTAATTGCTAACTTTATTCTAAAACTGACATATTATATAACTATGTTAATTTTTGACCAATGAGGCAACAGCATTCCTTCACCGCGTTTCTTATCCAAAATGGAAAGTACATATAAATGTGTGTTGACGGGACGTATTTTCTAGATTGTGCTGGTAGATTTGCATGCTGAATGTACAGACAGTGTAGTTCACGAGAGCACGACTGCCTTTGGCGAAGTAAGTGGACGTTATAGCTGTTATGAGCATTACACGATGTAAAACGACCAGAAAATAACAACGCCAAACCTTTATCAGACCCAGCCAAATCATCAACAGTAATATCGTCTATTTAAGATGAAATAATGGGTTATTCTTGTGTTCTGTGACCGATCTCCACCAAATAAAAAGTAGCTGTTGCTAGTGTCACAGTTTGTAATTTATACATAGGTCTTAACATACGTTCTTAAGGTGTCGCAATTCAAACAAATGCGTGAACATCGCGCATGCGTCAAACATCGGTTACGTTCGTATATATTTCATTACACCGGTTGTTATGTGTATTCTAGTATACGTAATTGTATAGAAGACATTCGGCAATGTACGTCAATGACGGAAATAGCCGATGTTACCCATGCAATTTCGAGCAAATTGTCCGTGAACACATATCACATATTAAAGTTAGAGTTGTTTTGAATATATCCAATCGTTGTCTGTGTTATGTGTATGAATGGATAATAGTATGAAAGAATTGCATGCATTGGTTGTTTAATAATAATCCTTTCACTGATGGATATTTCGAATAGCTTTCCTGGCATTCTCTGTTTCGCATAATAACTTGAAATATTCAGATTACTCTGATACAATTATATACAGTGTATATAGAAATACAACAGACGTGTTGGTAAGAAATTGTAAATGTATTAAATGTATTATATGTATTATGTGTATTATATGTATTAAATGTATTATATGTATTATATGTATTATATGTATTATATGTATTATATGTATTATATGTATTATATGTATTATATGTATTATATGTATTATTATATGTATTATATGTATTATATGTATATTTATATGTATTATATGTATTATATGTTATATTATATGTATTATATGTATTATATGTATTATATGTATTATATGTATTATATGTATTATATGTATTATTATATGTATTATATGTATTATATGTATTATATGTATTATATGTATTATATGTATTATTATATGTATTATATGTATTATATGTATTATATGTATTATATGTATTATATGTATTATTATATGTATTACTTATATTTCCCACAACGAGTCGATTGTTTTATTGTGATATGTTGTATTGTTTTTATATTGTTTTTATATTATCATAAAACGTATATTTGTATATTTTAGGCTAACTGTAATAAGAAATATATATAAAGATAAATCTATGCCAGGATTATTGTAGTAAATTGACCCCTGTGACACTGACATAAGGTCATAAAATGAAATGACGACATTCATTGTTTATGTACGATATGCGTCGTAAAATAAGTGAATAATCCTTCTTTTCATAACTAGTATAAACATAATAGGTTTTGCTATTACTGTTCATCAGTTGCACAGCAACTGCATTTTTAAACAAACTGTATGAAGATGAGGTATTTTCTAGCAGAGTTCGGGAGTTTTATCTCAGCTGCTTCAGAAAGTCACATGATTATCACCTGACATTGATATTTCAGTATGGTACAGAGTGTCTCAAAAAAGGTCATACCTTATATAGTTTTACTAAAATTAAGAGAACTTGTCCGGAATATAAATATTCTCATTACCTTCATTGGATATGTATAGGTTATTATTAGTATTACTAATACAGCCCAAACCAACGCCCTGTGTCCCTTAGTACAGGATGTACCCATCTACTGCCATGCCAAATGTCTACGCATTGTGCGTAACCTATCTGAGCAAAACGCAATATCTGATGTAAATGAGATTGCCAACAATCAGGATAAAAGCTAGTTATTTGCAGTGCCTTTAGTCAAATGAAAATATTTAAATATAATCTAACTGATGATACGAGCAGATTGCAGAAAACAAAATGAAAATCGCTCTTCAAATAAAGATTTTAATATGATAATCTGAAGTATTGAATAAATGGCGGCTTTATGCAATGTAATATAAAGTGGTTGTATTGAGGGTAATTTGTTTCCGATACCAGTTACTGATACAATCTGTAGTTTCCATTACTCCGTACATCAAAGCATGAACTACCTACAAGAAATATGCAGAATCTAACTGTTTCATAATTGCAATGTTTAAAGCGACACTACATCGGTGAAAACGCAGATGTCTGTAGAATGTAATTTGCTATTATATGGTATAATCTTTTCCCCAAATATTTTCCTCAAAAACTGAGTATTTCAACAAATAAACAAACGTCGTATACGCGGTTTGTTGACATAATAAAACAATGTAAATACGGTCGACATCCATGCGTAATACAACGCGTTTATCCTGAATAACACGAGGTATGGTACATATTTACCGTGATATCTAGTATGTGTGCCTATGCATATTTATTTGTAGACTAATCTTAATTAAATTATCTCTAAACGAAAGTATCGCGTATTTAGTATTGACCGCAATGACAACAAACATCAACAAACGTCAATTCAGGAGCGTGGCTGACCGTTATATGAAATCCTACGTTCATTCTTGAAACCTGTATACCACAAAAACACTGTTTATTGGTTCAATGTTAATATATAAATTGTGTTCTGCTCCGATGTCAATATACTAGCACGGTATACACTTTCTTGGTATTTAAATAAACAGCATTGTAGAAATTAATCAATGAATTGTGTTCTGCTTCGATGTCAATAAGCTAGCACGGTATACACTTTCTTGGTATTACAATAAACAGCATTGTAGAAATTAATCAATGAATTGTTTTCTGCTTCGATGTCAATAAGCTAGCACGATATACACTTTCTTGGTATTACAATAAACAGCATTGTAGAAATTAATCAATGAATATATTCAGAAGAATTTGTAGTAGCAATGCATGAATACGTGATAAAATGCATATTATTTGCTTTTTGCGATGTAATGTCGCTTTAATGGACACTCTTGTTAATATTACGACGGCAGCTTTAGCGTGCTAATGGCAATTTTATACAGGTCATATAAATATAACGACCACAGCGATATTGAATCCGAAAAATGAAAAAGCATATTAAGAAAAAGAATCTAGTTTGAATAATGATACGTCTCAGGTGATTCCTAGGAGCCATGTTAACGGGGGTGGTAATTTATCGATCGGAATACATTCTAGGCTGCTTGTGCTATTGGGCCTCTCTCCTGTTACAAACTATTGTCTCATTTTATAACTAGTCTTGTCACACTAAATCATGAATCCAAGCCCTGCTGTAATTAAGGGCAATAATAAGGTGGAACCACCGCAATCTTTATTCAGTGTAGTTTACAGGCAACAGTTGTCACGATACACTGCTTTACACAGTACGTGAACACAGTGACACTATAAATAAGACAACAATTATATTGCTCGCCCATATGGTTTACCGGCGGCGAGGGTAAATAAACTGAATCATCATAATATTACGTTGAACAGACAGATCTGTAGTCCAGTGGTAACACGCTGGACTGGTAATCCAGGGATAGCAGGTTCGATCCCCCGTTAAATTAACAATCTTTCAAATGGGACGTTAAACCGAGATCTCGTGTCGGTGCTGTACACCGTGCACGTAAAAGAAACAGAGGAGACTTTGGAATGGGTCTCTGTCTGTATCATTGCACTATCCTCCAAAAATCTAAAATGACTAATATCTTCAGGAGGCGTCGCTCATATGGGCAACTGGTAGCGACGATAAATAAACATAAAACACACACAATTTCAAATGGTAAACTATTCAATGTATTTGGACTATATACTATTCTAAAAATTGTGTGTACACTTCACAGTCAGATCTTAATGGAACATAGAGATCAATAGTTGTGTAATATCTGAAGTATCTGCCTGACATAATGTTAAGATATGTTATTTCACTATGATCAAACGTATACGTATATGTGCCCTAAGAGATGGCTGCTGGTTGCAGGGAACTGGACATGCGCACTGACATTGTAATTACCATTCTACCTGTTTGCTTCTGCTCTCCATCACCCATCACGATCCCCATCATCTCCCTCTCTTATTCTTCCTCTTTCCTTCCTCTCCCCTCTTCCTATCTCTGCATTTGTGCCAGTAATATTACTATTTTTAGACAAAATTACCCATTTTGATTAATGAACTGGTCCAACTGTAATTTCTTATTAATTTATTGGTCTAAACTATTATGGACCAGTCCATATCAGTTACTTGGTGTTGAATGGTTAAGCAAATCAGGTTAGTGAGTGATGTAAATAGGACTATGTTGCGTAATTCCAACAGACAGCACACAAACCCTGACACAGTCTTTCAATCTTGTTCTATTTTTTCTGTAATTCTAGGCTGCTTGTGCTATTGGGCCTCTCTCCGGTTACAAACTATTGTCTCATTTTATAACTAGTCTTGTCACGCTAAATCATGAATCCAAGCGCTGCTGTAATTAAGGGCAATAATAAGGTGGAACCACCGCAATCTTTATTCGGTGTAGGTTTCGGGAAACGGTTCTCACGATACACTGCTTTACACAGTACGTGAACACAGTGACACTATAAATAAGGCACCAATTATATTACGTTGAACACACAGATCTGTAGTCCAGTGGTAACACGCTGGACTGGTAATCCAGGGATCGCAGGTTCGATCCCCCGTCAAATTAACAATCTTTCAAATGGGACGTTAAACCGATATCTCGTGTCGGTGCTGTACACCGTGCACGTAAAAGAAACAGAGGAGACTTTGGAATGGGTCTCTTTCTGTATCATTCCATATCCTCCAAACATCTAAAATGACTAATATCTTCAGGAGGCGTCGCTCATATGGGCAACCGGTAGAGACGATAAATAAACGTAAAACACACACTAGTACGTTGGGGCTTTGTGGAGTTTAGTCTATATTGACCCTAAAGCAAACTATACAGTCTCTGTATAATGTAATAATTATTATTTTGATCCAAATGCCTTAAATGTCTAATTTTATTATTACGGGCATTTTCTCGGTTTTGGCCATATACAATTAATTAATTCAAGGTCTTTTTCAAACCAGAAACATGGTATTTCAAATTCACGGCGTTTCCCGAATGCATTACTCTGTGGAAACCCCTGTATAGCAAATGAGACCATGTCAATTCTGCCCTATTGAAGATATGTTATATGAAACAATGCCCTCTTTTCTATATACGCCCTGTCCCCTTTTCAGTGTGGGTGAAACACTTTATTTCCCTTATGTCCTTGCTACGCTATCTGCTACACGATACGTTGCCACTTGACACAGGGGTGGCGAGAAACCCTTAAGCGATGAAAAATGGTCAGATCTCTCAACGATCATTCAATGAGAATCCAGCCATCACCGTGGTCTCGCAATGCCTTCAATGAGAATCCAGCCATCACCGTGGTCTCGCAATGCCTTCAATGAGAATCCAGCCATCACTGTGGTCTCGCAATGCCTTCAATGATAATCCAGCCATCACCGTGGTCTCGCAATGGCTTCAATGATAATCCAGCCATCACCGTGGTCTCGCAATGCCTTCAATGATAATCCATCCATCCCCGTGGTCTCTCAATGGCTTCAATGATAATCCAGCCATCACCCTGGTCTCGCAATGCCTTCAATGAGATTGCAGCCATCACCGTGGTCTCGCAATGCCTTCATTGATAATCCAGTCATCACCATGGTCTCGCAATGCCTTTAATGATAATCCAGCCATCACCATGGTCTCGCAATGCCTTCAATGATAATCCAGCCATCACCGTGGTCTCGCAATGCCTTCAATGATAATCCAGCCATCCCCGTCGTTTAGCAATGCCTTCAATGATAATCCAGCCATCACCGTGGTCTCGCAATGCCTTCATTGATAATCCAGTCAACAGCGTGGTCTCGCAATGCCTTCATTTATAATCCAGCCATCACCGTGGTCTCGCAATGCCTTCATTGATAATCCAGTCATCACCGTGGTCTCGCAATGCCTTCAATGATAATCCAGCCATCACCGTCGTCTCGCAATGCCTTCAATGATAATCCAGCCATCACCGTCGTCTCGCAATGGCTTCAATGAGAATCCAGCCATCACCGTGGTCTCGCAATGGCTTCAATGATAATCCAGCCATCACCGTGGTCTCGCAATGCCTTCAATGATAATTCAGCCATCACCGTGGTCTAGCAATGCCTTCAATGATAATCCAGCCATCACCGTGGTCTCGCAATGCATTAAATGAGAATCCAGCCATCACCGTGGTCTCGCAATGCCTTCAATGATAATCCAGCCATCACCGTCGTCTCGCAATGCCTTCAGTGATAATCCAGCCATCACCGTGGTCTCGCAATGCCTTCAATGATAATCCAGTCATCACCGTGGTCTCGCAATGCCTTAAATGAGAATCCAGCCATCACCGTGGTCTCGCAATGCCTTCAATGATAATCCAGCCATCACCGTGGTCTCGCAATGGCTTCAATGATAATCCAGCCATCACCGTCGTCTCGCAATGCCTTCAATGATAATCCAGCCATCACCGTGGTCTCGCAATGCCTTCAATGATAATCCAGCCATCAACGTGGTATCGCAATGCATTCAATGATAATCCAGCCATCACCGTCGTCTCGTAGTGCCTTCAATGATAATCCAGCCATCACCGTCGGCTCCCAATGGCTTCAATGAGAATCCAGCCATCACCGTGGTCTCGCAATGGCTTCAATGATAATCCAGCCATCACCGTGGTCTCGCAATGCCTTCAATGATAATCCAGCCATCACCGTCGTCTCGCTATGCCTTCAATGATAATCCAGTCATCACCGTGGTCTCGCAATGCCTTCAATGATAATCCAGCCATCACCGTCGTCTCGCAATGCCTTCAGTGATAATCCAGCCATCACCGTGGTCCGCAATGCCTTCAATGATAACCACCATCACGTTGTCTCGCAATGGCTTCAATGATAATCCAGCCATCACCGTCGTCTCGCAATGCCTTCAATGATAATCCAGCCATCACCGTCGTTTCGCAATGCCTTCAATGATAATCCAGCCATCACCGTCGTCTCGCAATGCCTTCAATGATAATCCAGCCATCACCGTCGTCTCGCAATGCCTTCAATGAGAATGCAGCCATCACCATCGTCTCGTAATGCCTTCAATGAGAATCCAGCCATCACCGTCGTGTCGCAATGCCTTCAATGAGATTGCAGCCATCACCGTCGTCTCGCAATGCCTTCAATGATAATCCAGCCATCACCATGGTCTCGCAATGCCTTCATTGATAATCCAGCCATCACCGTCGTCTCGCAATGGCTTCAATGAGAATCCAGCCATCACCGTGGTCTCGCAATGCCTTCAATGATAATCCAGCCATCACCGTCGTCTCGCAATGCCTTCAATGATAATCCAGTCATCACCGTGGTCTTGCAATGCCTTCAATGATAATCCAGCCATCACCGTCGTCTCGCAATGCCTTCAATGAGATTGCAGCCATCACCGTGGTCTCGCAATGCCTTCAATGATAATCCAGCCATCACCGTGGTCTCGCAATGCCTTCAATGATAATCCAGTCATCACCGTGGTCTCGCAATGCCTTTAATGATAATCCAGCCATCACCGTCGTCTCGCAATGCCTTCAATGATAATCCAGTCATCACCGTGGTCTCGCAATGCTGTGATTATTAGATTATAAAGTGAAAACTAGGAACACTAGAAACTTGATTTTTGTTACAGATCGATATTAACGTTACAGGAAACTGACTTAGTTTATTTTGTGGAAATTTTATTTCTATAACTGGATAATTAGCTTGAAACAGTTGGATCTATATATTACCTATAACTATATAAATAGGATATTTTACCATACTTTCGTGAACACATTCTCAAGGGATATAATGTGTGTTATTAAATATAAAAGAGACCAATTATTGGATTTATCTAAAGCACACCGAAAACATATATTACCAAACAAAGAAGCTTTGACAATTTTGAAGCAATTTAATCTTTTGAAATATAGAGGTGCCCGAGGTGGTCGGGATCAAGAGATTCGTACATGGGACAAAAATGAAGGAGTGAATACCAACAACCTAAAATCTTTACCTAAGGCAATTCCTACAATTAAATTGGCAAAAGTAATAAATATACAAACACAAACAGATAAAACCAGAACACTTGAAACAATAAAATATGAATCAACGACTGTAGTTAAAGATCAGAAACAGATTGACATTTGCTGTATAAACCCAAGATCAGTCAAAAACAAAACTATAGCATTTTGTGACTTTATTCTATCTAATGATTTTGATCTCGTTGCTGTCACGGAAACTTGGCTGGGAACCTCCATTGATAAAGCATGTCTTGGTGAACTTTTACCAAACGGTTACAATATCAAACATGTCCCTCGTCCTGGTATAAGGCGTGGTAAAAAGGGTGGTGGGGGTGGTGTTGCACTCATCTACAAGGCAAATATAAATATCCGCATAGTAGCTTCAACACGTGACAAAGATTTCTCTACTATTGAATATATGGATTGCAGTGTTGAAATAAAAGACTACTCACTCCGATTGGTTGTCATATACAGACCTCCTCCATCTAAAGAAAATGGTTTAAAGACCAGTGTTTTCCTAAATGATGAATGGCCTCAATTTCTGGCAAGATACGCAACAATCGACACAAATGTTATCATAACTGGAGATTTAAACCTACATCTAGATAATATAGCAGTTTACGATACCACCAAGTTTACAAATATTTTACAGTCCTGTGGAATGTTACAGCATGTGCACGAACCAACACATGTGCATGGACACACACTAGATGTGGTCATTACCAGAGATACGGACAAAACTGTTTCGAACATTGGTGTTAAGGACCCGGGATTATCAGACAGTTCTGGGAAGGTGGCAACAGATCATTATGCAGTGATATTTAATGCAACCGCTGCAAAACCATTGCCAGTTAGGAAAACCATATAATTTAGAAAACTTCGGTCCATCAACGTTGATTCGTTCAAAAACGATATTCTAACATCTGAATCTCTGTGTAGTAGTATGCAATGTACTGATGCCGAAGACCGTGTGAGTACATATACAAATGAACTATCAGCTTTGATAGAAAAGCATGCCCCCTTACGTACAAAAACAATAACACAAAGACCTACTTGCCCTTGGTACACAGAAGAGCTTCATGACGCTAAACACACCAGGCGTAAGCTTGAACGCAAATGGCGTAAAACTAGACTCACAATTGACCAAGAAATTTATAGGAGACAATGTGCCGATGTAAACAAAATGCTTCGCAAAACGAGAGTAGACTACTTCGCAGATAAAGTTGCGTCTTGCGGACGTGATCAAAAGAGTCTATTTAAGATCACTAAACACCTATTGGAAGGTCCTAGTGCAGTTTCACTACCATCTGGCAAAACATCTGAGGAACTGGCACAGGATTTCAGTGACTTCTTTATCAATAAGGTAGAAGGCATTCGAAATGATATAACATCAAACAATCATTCCAATGCAAGTGCTGTAGACACAGAAACTGAACATCAAGCTGATATTAGCCGTTTGCTAGAACTCAGTCCCGCATCAGAGGAGGAAGTAAAAAAACTGATAGTTCGTTCACCAAATAAATCCTGCGAGCTTGATCCAATCCCGACTTGGCTCCTGAAATCTTGCTTGACAGAACGTTTACCTATATTGACAAAGATTGTAAATATATCTATGGAAACTTCCAATGTACCAAAGTCTTTCAAAAGCTCTCATGTACGACCACTTTTGAAAAAACCAAGTCTTGATGAAAACACACTTAAAAACTACAGACCTGTATCAAATCTACCTTATATCTCAAAGATTCTAGAAAAAGTAGTCAGCTCTCTCATTGAAGAACATTTGACACAAAACAATCTCCATGAAGAGTATCAATCAGCATACAGAAAATTACATTCAACAGAAACCGCATTACTGAAAGTTCAACATGACATCCTTCAATCACTGGACCAGAACAATGTTACAATATTAGTTCTACTCGATCTGTCAGCTGCATTCGATACAATTGATCACGACACGCTGCTACACCGCCTGGAACACCATTTTGGTATTACTGACCAACCTCTCTCATGGATACGATCATATTTGACCGATCGTAGTCAAACTGTGTGCATTGATGACAAACGTTCAAAACCAGTTAACATGCATTTCAGTGTGCCCCAAGGATCAGTGTTGGGTCCAAAATTGTATACAATGTATACAAAACCTGTTGGTTCTATTTGCAAAAGGCATGGACTTCACCATCATTTCTATGCTGACGATTCACAACTATACCTATCTTTCAAACCAACAGACAATTTATGTCAAACAGAAACAATACACCGCATTGAAAGCTGTCTTCAGGAAATTGTATCTTGGATGCATAACAATATGCTAAAATTGAACTCTGACAAAACAGAAGTTATCGTTTTCGCTTCAAACCAAAATGCCAAAATGATTGAAAACATGTCAGTAACTGTTGGAAACTCCACAGTTGAACCATCTTCATATGTTAGAAACCTTGGGGCAATGCTCGACTCAAGGCTGAACATGGAGCAGCATGTCAACTCTGTCTGCAGGTCCTGCTATGGCCAAATACGGCAAATCGGTCATATTAGAAAATTCCTAACAGCTGATGCAACAAAATCTCTAGTCAACTCATTAGTTACATCACGGTTAGACTATTGTAATATGCTGCTGACTGGGGTACCAAATACAATTCTGAACAAATTACAGAACGTCCAGAATACAGCAGCGCGCCTAATTACAAAAACGTCCCGATACGATCACGTGTCTCCAATCCTGAAGGAGCTCCATTGGCTGCCAATACAATACAGGGTCCAGTACAAGATCCTTACTCTGACCTACAAAGCACTACATCATCAGGCACCGGAGTATATCACTAACCTCATGAGTGTATATCAACCAACACGAAACTTAAGATCAAAGAATAGCTCACTTCGACTCGTGACACCAACAAATCGAACAGTAACATACAGAGACAGGAGTTTCGGAACAGCTGCGCCGAAATTATGGAATGCGTTACCACCAGGAATAAGAGACTCTGAGACATTGTGTTTATTCAAAAGATCATTGAAAACTCACTTTTTTGTGCAAGCACATGGAGATTAATGTTCGACAATACTCTGGACGTGCATAAAGTGACTGTGTGTATATAACATATTATTAATTATTTTGGATTTGTAACTACACTTATTTAATTTCGGATATACATGTTTTTTATCATTGCTAAAATGACTTTTGTTTATCTATGTAAAATAGATTTATTTTACTTCATATTGTAATGTTGAAATACTTTTTGTTTTATTATTATGTCCTTTTGTATTTGTTCTTAAACTTTATCTGTAAATTGCAATCATTATTTTAAGTATAATGTTTATCTGTACTTTTACCACTTGACTTCTATTTTTGTACTTTTTATTCTATATGTGTTAATTGTTACATGAACATGTAAAGCGCTTTTGAACGTATAATTTTTATATGATAAAGGCGCTATATAAATATGGTATAATAATAATAATAATAGAGAAAGTCTTAAGAAGATGTCCACAGAAGGAAGAGGAAAATGGATACATATATATTATTTTTCAATAGTCTCTGTATTCAGCAGTTGAACACAGACACTCAAACAAGAAAACAATCCCTGATATATACAAACGCTGTTTTATAAAATGATTATAAATAATATTTAAATTAAAAGAAAGAGTAACTCATATGCTCAAATGGGCCCATTTACGGTTATGTTGGTTTATCTTGTTTTTCATAAATGCTATTTGATATTCAATGTCTCTTCTGGTCTTCAAATATTTTTAAAAAAACATAAAAGAAGGAGTTTTATCAAGTTTGCATTTGAAAATGAAATATTTAGCTAGAAAAATAATAAAGTTGATCAATGTATCTTTCAAATTAGATTGTGGAATCCCAAAAGATATTGTTTGCCGGCAAATGTTAATGTTAATATTATGTGTAGCAAGAAAGGATCGCAATCTTGACCAAAAATGTTGACAGGCATGGCAATCCCAGAACAAATGGTCCAAAGTTTCATCATGCATGTAAAAATCACATAAAGTAGATGGAGCAATTTTACATTTTAGAAAGTACCTGTTTGTTGGTATTATACGCATTAAATATTTGTATTGAAATATTCGTAGCCGTGTATCTAATGTACATGTAAACGGAACTAAATATATGTTTCTCCAATTCAGATCACCAAATTGAGTATTCCATTTTTGTTCTGCCTTACAGTATTGTTGTCTATTTTCTGAAGATTTTTCAAGATACTTCTGGTAAAGAGATCTATTGTTTTTCTTTACTTTTAACATATTATTAATAAAACATGTTTTGGGCTCAATGCTGTTAGCAGCTTGGGTGTTCAATTTAATTTTCCAATCATTTGGAATACTGTTTAATAAACTGTTATATATTAAGAATGCTCCATCAGATAGATTATATAGGTCTCTTAATTCAATAAAGTTATAGAAACGTTAAGTCTGAAATCATATATATGTTCTATGAATTTTATACCTCTGTTAAAAAGTTCTTTGTTAAAAAACATTTTGTTATTTGCTTGTATGAACGAGTTATTCCAGATAATTTCGTTTGGAATATTCTCAGGTTCCATTTCAAAATGTATCTTTGTCCAGCTAGTTACAATGTTACGAATAAAGTCATTTTTAAACATTTTCTTAACATCTATATCTTGTAAGTTAGATTCAAATACTAATATTCCTCCAAATCTATCGAGTTCTCTTTTATAATAATCTTTCCAGCTACCCATATTATTGTCGTCAAATAGTCTGTAAACCCAACTGCACTTAAAGGTATTTAAAGAGGCATTGACATCAATCATTTTTAGGCCACCTTTATCATATTCAAGCTTTATTGTTCTTCTAGCTATTTTTTCTGGCTTATTATCCCATAAAAATCGATAAAATATTCTTGTTATATCACTTATTACATATTCTGGGGGGTCATGTAATACTGTTAAGGGGTAAATCAATTTAGGCATAATAAACGTCTTTAATACTGTTATTTTTCCTAGCAATGATAAGTGATACTTTCCCCACAATTTAAGGTTTGAAGTTACCTGATTTATTTTCGGTATTAAATTTAATTCATGAATTTTCTTTTTATCATTTACAAAAACTATTCCAAGTGTAGAAGCTTTTTCTGATGTCCAATTAAATTTTTTCTCTTTGCAGTGGATTATTCCGCTATTTCTTAACGATCCTGCTCTTAAAACAACAGAGTTTTTCACATTTAATTTCAGTCCTGAGACAGTACTATATGCGTCAATTGTTTTAATGAGATTACTAAAGGATGCCTCTGTGCCATCTGTTACAAATGTAGCATCATCAGCGAAAAGAGACTTCTTAATTTCTTCATTAACAAGTTTAATCCCACTAATCTCTTTATTGTTTCTTACTGATAGAGATAAAGTTTCTATCGCTATAACAAATAAATACGGAGATAACGACATCCTTGACGTACCCCTCTTCCAACACTAAAGAACTCCGATAAGAAACCATTATTCGATATTGAACTTTGTATGTCAGTATAGAACGTTTTTATCCATTTGATCATTGATTCTCCAAAATTAAAATATTTAAGTGTTCTATAGATAAAATTATGATCTAAGCTGTCAAATGCTTTTTCAAAATCCGCAAAGAATAGTACCCCTGGTAGATTATTTTCATTTAAATGGTCTAGTACGTCATATAACAGTCTAATATTTTCACCTATATATCTGTTTTTGATAAACCCTGTCTGCGATTTGTGAATTATCTTTGGTAGTACTGTTTTTATTCTATTAGATATTGCTTTTGTTGCAATTTTATAGTCGGTATTCAACAGGGAAATTGGTCTCCAGTTATTTAAAATATTTAAATCGGTATCTTTTTTTGGTATTAAAGTAATTATTCCTTGTTTCTGCAACTGAGATAGATTACCAATTTCATACGCGTAATTAATTGATTTAAGGAAGAAATGTTTTATATCTTGCCAGAATATCTTGTAAAACTCAGCCGTAATGCCGTCAGAGCCAGGACTTTTATTATTTTGCATACTTAATGCTGTTGAACATTCATAATCAGTCAAAGTACCTTCGCAATTATGTGTATCTTCCTCAGTTAACTTAGGAACACTTTCATCAGGTGGAAAGAAATCTTCATTATTATTATCAAGAGTTTTCCTTTCATATAGATTTCGATAAAATGATCTCGTTTCTGTTAATATCTCCTTAGGGTCAGTTATGTCTTTGTTGTCAACAGTTAATTTTGCTATAGTTTTTATTTCACTTCTCTTCTTTTCCAAATTCGAAAAATATTTTGAATTTCTTTCAAATCCCTCAATATGTTGTGCTTTTGAACGGATGAATATTCCTTTAGCCCTTCGTTCTACAAGTTGTTCAAGTTTTATCCTATTTTCTCTTAATAATTCATTTTTTTCATTATCATCTGGGTTTTCTGAAATGTCCAGCTCTAATGCATTAATATATGTTATTAAATCTTTTTCATCTTTAAGTTCACCTTTCTTTTTAAAACTACAATATTTTATACTAACATTTCTAATGGTTCCCTTAATCAATTCCCACAGTGTGACTGGGTTTGCTTCTTTGTTAAAATCTACAGTTTCTTGTATTTGTTTCCTTATTTCTATTTGATAAGATTCATCTAGAATTACAGAGTTATTTAATTTGTAAAATCCCCGGCCCCTTAGATTTTTAGTTAAATCTATATTCATCATTACTATTGAATGATCCGATCGAAGTCCAGTTGATATTTTGCAGTTTAAGATCCTGTTAACTATATTGTTTGAAATTAGGAAAAAGTCGAGTCTGCAAAATATAGGGGCTCTGTTATTTGAATGACGAGTTTTCGGACATTGTCTTTGCTTTTTTTTTGTCTTTTTAGCCTTTTGCTTGCCTATTCTGCTATCATTTGTCTTTGGCTGTTCTAGAGTACTTGTTGCATCGTTTTCGGAAGTATTTAACGTTGAATCAAAATCACTAACCGACGTCACAGTTGAGTTTGCAGAACGTTTTCGTTTTGAATTGTCCACTTGCATAGTTATAGCCTATAGCAGTTATATCAACATAATGCTACATATAATACCGTTACATATAATTACAGTTCACCATTAGCAATTATCACTCAATAGAGTCACGGTAGATAAATTCCTTTCTGCATTGTGTATGCTACCAGAAATGTACACATGAAATATCAGCTTTATCATCAAGTTACATAGTCAATTTGAAAAATCCAAATTTCTAATCCAAGAACATATATTTTAAACTGTTTTGTAAGTTATCCTGTTCTCCTGTTATTAGTGCTCTCAATTTACCAAAAAAAGAAACATTTTCATAGTCTCTAGCGATAACAAAAATCCAAATATCGAGAGCTCAGAATTTCACGTCTATATCGTCTCAGTTCATATATATCCCACTATAATTTATGTTGCCCATATGAGCGACGCCTTCTAAAGAGATTAGTCATTTTACATTTTGAAGGGTACATATAGAGACGCATTCCAGAGTCTCTTCCCCAGAGTCTCCTCTAGTTCTTCTACATGCACGATGTAAAGCACCGACGTCGCATCCGAAAAACTATGATCTGAGTCATTTCAGTATGGAATAGCGGGGCATCGAACTGCGACCTCTGCATTACAAGTTCAGAGTGTTAACCACTGATCCGCTACGGGTAGGCGTTACCGACTATGGGATCTATTTTGTTATTACTGACAGTAAACACCAGTATGATATAGTGCTATACGGCGCCTCACAAACGGCACGGACGTTAAGTCATTATGGCTGACGTTAAGCCCGTGTTTGTCTGCTGCTACATGATTCACCACATTATCGAAACGTGATTATTTTCACGTACTGCGTATTATCTCCATCCAAAACCATTCAGACTCGTGATTATTGTCACGTACTGCGTATTATCTCCATCCAAAACCATTCAGACTCGTGATTATTGTCACGTACTGCGTATTATCTCCGTCCAAAACCATTCAGACTCGTGATTAGTGTCACGTACTGCGTATTATCTCCGTCCAAAACCATTCAGACTCGTGATTATTTTCACGTACTGCGTATTATCTCCGTCAAAAACCATTCAGACTCGTGATTATTGTCACGTACTGCGTATTATCTCCGTCCAAAACCATTCAGACTCGTGATTATTTTCACGTACTGCGTATTATCTCCGTCCAAAACCATTCAGACTCGTGATTATTTTCACGTACTGCGTATTATCTCCGTCCAAAACCATTCAGACTCGTGATTATTGTCACGTACTGCGTATTATCTCCGTCAAAAACCATTCAGACTCGTGATTATTGTCACGTACAGCGTATTATATCCGTCCAAACCCATTCAGACTCGTGATTATTGTCACGTACTGCGTATTATCTCCGTCCAAAACCATTCAGACTCGTGATTATTGTCACGTACTGCGTATTATCTCCGTCCAAACCCATTCAGACTCGTGATTATTGTCACGTACTGCGTATTATCTCCGTCCAAACCCATTCAGACTCGTGATTATTGTCACGTACTGCGTATTATCTCCGTCCAAACCCATTCAGACTCGTGATTATTGTCACGTACTGCGTATTATCTCCGTCCAAAACCATTCAGACTCGTGATTATTGTCACGTACTGCGTATTATCTCCGTCAAAAACCATTCAGACTCGTGATTATTGTCACGTACTGCGTATTATATCCGTCCAAACCCATTCAGACTCGTGATTATTGTCACGTACTGCGTATTATCTCCGTCCAAAACCATTCAGGCTCATCACGGGTTTAGTTTAATCATAGCATTGAATTCTCAATGCACAATGCACAATGCACAATACACAATGCACAATGCACAATACACAATGCACAATGCACAATGCACAATGCAGTAAACACCAGTATGATATAGTGCTATACGGCGCCTCACAAACGGCACGGACGTTAAGTCATTATGGCTGACGTTAAGCCCGTGTTTGTCTGCTGCTACATGATTCACCACATTATCGAAACGTGATTATTTTCACGTACTGCGTATTATCTCCATCCAAAACCATTCAGACTCGTGATTATTGTCACGTACTGCGTATTATCTCCGTCCAAACCCATTCAGACTCGTGATTATTGTCACCTACTGCGTATTATCTCCGTCCAAACCCATTCAGACTCGTGATTATTGTCACGTACTGCGTATTATCTCCGTCCAAACCCATTCAGACTCGTGATTATTGTCACGTACTGCGTATTATCTCCGTCCAAAACCATTCAGACTCGTGATTATTGTCACGTACTGCGTATTATCTCCGTCAAAAACCATTCAGACTCGTGATTATTGTCACGTACTGCGTATTATATCCGTCCAAACCCATTCAGACTCGTGATTATTGTCACGTACTGCGTATTATCTCCGTCAAAAACCATTCAGGCTCATCACGGGTTTAGTTTAATCATAGCATTGAATTCTCAATGCACAATGCACAATGCACAATGCACAATACAAAACAACATACAAACGTGTTCATGGAGTATGTATGTCATTGTATGATATGCATAACAACTGATACGTATATACATCAAGCACAATATACGGACAGGTATATATAAGCAACATAGCTATACCGTAAGCTATAAACAATTGATGGTACTGTATATACATAGCTATACGGACAGGTCGAGCGACACCTTCTGAGGAGATTAGTCATTTTAGAGGATAGTGCAATAATACTGACAGAGATCCATTCCAGAGTCTCCTATGGTGCTTTTACGTGCACAATGTAAAGCACCAACATGAGACCACAGTTTAAAGTCACATCTGAAAGAATGTTAATATTATTAGGGTCAGACAGGGAGATCGAACCTGAGATATCTGGAGTTCCAGTCCAGTGTGTTAACCACTGGACTACAGATCCGTCTGTATAAAGGCAAGCGTGTGTGTGTTTTACGTTTATTTATCGTCGCTACCGGTTGCCCATATGAGCGACGCCTCCTGAAGAGATTAGTTATTTTAGATGTTGGAGGATAGTGCAATGATACAGACAGAGACCCATTCCAGAGTCTCCTCTTGTTCTTTTACGTGCACGGTGTAAAGCACCGACACGATACCTCGGTTTAACGTCCCATCTGAAAGACTGTTAATTTTATTAGGGTCAGACGGGGGATCGAACAAGGCAAGCCCGCCCGTTGGCACTTTAAGTAGGCGACCAAAGATCGCTCATCCGTTAAGGTTTAACAGCGTCGTGTACCCCGCATAACTTTATTTGAGGTAAAAGATGTACATTAAAGCGACATTACATCGCAAAAAGCTAATAAAATGCATTTTTTCACGTATAAATGCATTGCTACTACACATTCTTCCGAATACATTCGAACTCTATAACATTGAATCAGTGTTTTTGTTGTCTACAAACTTTTAAAATTAAAAGTAGGATTTCATATAATGGTCATCCATGCTCCTGATTTGACGTTTGTTTGTCATCGGAGGCAGTACTAAACGCGAGATAATGCCGTTTCGAGATAATTTAACTAAGAATAGTGTTTTTCAGGATACACGAAATGTATTACCCTTGGTTGTCGACCATATTTACATTATTTTGCTATGTCAACAAACCGCGTATACGACGTTTGTTTATTAGTTGAAATACTCAGTGTTTGAGGCAAATATTTGGAAACAAATTATACCATATAATAGAAAAATACATTCTGTAGAAATTTGCGTTTTCACTGATGTAGTGTCGCTTTAACTTTTCTTAGAGTACAGGGTTTTCGCCAAGCAGTTGATTTTGAGACACCAGCGGATAACTGTACTACTGGAGTGGTAAATTAGATATATGACTGTACAGTGGATAGCTGTACTACTGGAGTGGTACATGAGATACATGACTGTACAGTGGATAGCTGTACTACTGGAGTGGTACATGAGATACATGACTGTACAGTGGATAGCTGTACTACTGGAGTGGTACATGAGATACATGACTGTACAGTGGATAGCTGTACTACTGGAGTGGTACATGAGATACATGACTGTACAGTGGATAGCTGTACTACTGGAGTGGTACATGAGATACATGACTGTACAGTGGATAGCTGTACTACTGGAGTGGTACATGAGATACATGACTGTACAGTGGATAGCTGTA
Organism: Archivesica marissinica; assembly: GCA_014843695.1. NCBI lineage: Eukaryota > Metazoa > Mollusca > Bivalvia > Venerida > Vesicomyidae > Archivesica > Archivesica marissinica. The sequence goes on from CM026387.1 coordinate 15,648,308, forward strand.
CTACTGGAGTGGTACATGAGATACATGACTGTACAGTGGATAGATGTACTACTGGAGTGGTAAATGAGATACATGACTGTACAGTGGATAGCTGTACTACTGGAGTGGTAAATGAGATACATGACTGTACAGTGGAGCTCTCACTTGATCTTACAATGTTAAAGTGTAAACTTTATTTATTTTACAACGATTGCGAAGCACGTTTTAACAACTTATATTAATCACTCTCGTTAGCGCGGATGAAAGCGTAAATGTGGTCGTTAGTGTGGGGGGAAACCGGAGTACCCGGAGAAAACCCACCTGTCCGATCTGGCGACCACCGTACAACCTCAAATACTTCCTTACATAATCTAATATAATGTATATGAGTGTTATATACTCAAACTTCAATATCAAGGAATAAAATTGAAATTGTGGAATGTTGTCCTGTCTCTGTATCTGGCGATCACCGTACCACTTCACATGCTTCCTGGTCCGAGGATCGAACCCGGGCTGCATTGGTGAGAAGCGAGCGCGCTAACCACTGTGTACAGTGTTGTATAGTCACCGGGAATATATACTTCGCTGACCACCTTGGCCACATCACCGATGTATCACAACAATCGAGTCACTTCCTTCTAGACCAACTCTCTATGCGTCCACAGTTTCATAAACTGTTTTGTTTGAGTTATCATACACACACGCGCACGCGCGCGCGCGCGTACGCACACGCAGACGGACACGCAGACGCACACACACATACGCACACACATGCAGACGCATAAACACACGCAGACGCATACACACACACAGACGCATACACTCTGACGCAGACAAAATAAAACGTTCTTCACAAAGTGTCTATATCATACTGACATATTCCGTTCGGGAATAGGTCATCGGCTTAGATTACAAATGTCTTCCTCATTGTCAATGTTGTTTCGAGACTGTGCAAAACCCCAATTTGCACGAAATATTTATTATTGTTATATATAAATAGTAATGTATTATATAAATACATTAAACTGTTTCTATATATGGCCAAATGTTTACCATGTAATATATATATATTTGTTTTATGCATAATCGTCTGATATTATTTTCGCGCCTAAAATTATCAATCTCGCTTCGCGCGGGAAATGACTTAAGATGTTAGGCCTAATCTCAGTTTATCAAGGCCGTGGTTGCAGGTGTCCAGTTATGTAATACAAAGGCACCGAACTGGTTTGATGGTGTAATATTAGATAACATAACAGATGTTTAGGAATTGTTATATCATATATACACTGATTCAATCATGTATATAAGAAATGGATTTTATTAACATAGATCAGACACACTAGAGCCTAACTCCAGGAGCGAGAAAGGTCGTGATCTCAATCTAGTCTATAGAACATATAAACTGTATTTATGATACTTAGATATTATTGACATTATAAGAAATATAACTTATAAAGATTTGTCGAATAATTAAATTGTTCAGCCACAGAAGAAACATAGAGTTTCGGCGAACCATATCGAAATTGATTAAAAGTTAATCTAATCAGAAACAGTGATTAGATTATAGTGATATTGAGTAATGACGGATTAGAAAGATTGGATGTTAAATATACTGTGTAAGCGCATATTCGGCTCACACAAATGGATTGTTAAATAAGCTTTTAATGATACGATGTATATATATATATAGATCACTGATTATATATATATGGATATTTCTGATGTCAATATAAACAAGATATTATATAGAAGAAATGTAATACTGTGTTGAGTTATCATTAATACATATAATAACGAAGAAACCCCCTAGACAACTCCAGCGAGTCTACAATAGGATAGACCCTGGTAAGAGCCGTAGCAACCGAGACATATTATTACGAGAAGAAAAAGGAGAGTTTGCGACAATTGGGACGCTCATCCGGGATTGGAAATAAAGAAGAGGTGACATATCGTGACATATTGTGAAGGACACTAGGATTTATATATGGAATATTGTGAAGGACACTAGGATTTATACATGAAGAATACAAGGGACTATTAATTAACGTGGGAAAACAGAAGTGCATGCGAGACAGTGTTAGAATTAGGAAATAAGTGAAAGACGTCAACGAATTATTAAATTAATGAAATGGATTAAATTATTGGAAATGTGCAAACTTTGAATATGTGATAAATTATATATTGGATTAACGGACGAGACAGACTTCGGTAAGTACCAGTTTTCTTTTCATAGAGGCTTAATATTATCATTAAAATTATATTAGTGATTTACTTCATTTTATTGAACTCAATTCTATAATACATTTGGAGATACATTCTGGGGATTAAAAATTTTGGGAAATAAAAAAATAAAATGGCTACAACTAGGAGTGCTAATAAGGAAACTGAGGGGCCGGTTCACCCCGACTTGCAGACAACAGGTGAGGAGATATGGGACAAATTAATGAGACTTCCCTTCTTTAATCAGGCAAATCTGGAACGTCAGGGTGAGATTTATGAGAAAGAAAGAGAGAGGGAAAGAGAGAGGGAAGAAGTAAAACAAAGAGAGAGAGAAAGAGAGAGGGAAGAAGTAAAACAAAGAGACGAAAGAGAGAGGGAAAGAGAAGAAAGAGAGAGAGAAAGAGAGAGGGATGAAGTAAAACAAAGAGGGGAAAGAGAAGAGAAAGAAAGGGACAGGGAGGAAAGAATGCAAAGGGAGAAAATGCAGACGGAGATTCGCCTGAGAGAAATCCAGAGAGATCAGGAATCTCAGCACAATAACCCCCTCCATACAGATAATAGGCCCTCTAAGACAAACATTTCTGTTCCTATTTGGACCCAGACTATGAGGCCAGATAAATTCTTCGCAACATGTGAGAGACTGTTCGAAGCTAGCCAGGTCGCCAAACAAACATGGGTGGGCCATATTATAGACAAGTTGTCCGACAAGGCCAGAAATCTATATGCCACTCTTCCTGTCCAAGACGCTAATAATTACGATACCCTCAAGGCCGCCATCTTGGATGAATATAGACTCTCACCCACTGTATATAGAAAGAATTTCTTCTCTTGGGTAAAGAAACCTCAGCAAACATATTCCGAATTCATTAAGGAATTAAGGGAGCAAATGACTCTATGGACGGAGAACAATGATCCGAGCGAGGTCAACTGGATCGAGCTGCTCTTGAGATATAGGTTCGATTCCCAGCTAAGTGATGAGCTTAATTTGTTCATTCTGGATAAGAAAGCATCTACTCTCCAGGAATGTATTTCCCTGGCTGATGAATATAACCTCCATCGCAGATTAGCGCCCAGGACACGGATTAATTCAAATCCGAATGTGAAACACAGAGATACAGAACACCGACCTCCAGCCCCAAGGCCATATATCCCATCACCCATGTATCGACCCAGTATTAGGATAGATAATTCCCAAGCTACCCATAGAACTCCCCGGATAGAAAAATATTGTAGTTATTTTAGGCGTAATGGCCACGGACGAACAGAGTGTTGGGCAGATCCCAATTCACCTAGGTACAGGGGTACTAGAAACCTAGCAAACGGACACCAAGTGTCAAACACTACTCATAGTTCAGCCTTTATAACCAATGAGCCAGTGAACTCATATGAAAATACCGAGATGGTAAATCCATTACTTGTCAAATATACAGGTCAAGCACGCATAAATAATAACA
>CM026387.1:15652960-15796519 GCA_014843695.1 Archivesica marissinica
AGGGGGCTCGTGTGAACATGCCTCGGAGGGGGCTCGTGTGAACATGCCTCGGAGGGGGCTCGTGTGAACATGCCTCGGAGGGGGCTCGTGTGAACATGCCTCGGAGGGGGCTCGTGTGAACATGCCTCGGAGGGGGCTCGTGTGAACATGCCTCGGAGGGGGCTCGTGTGAACATTTGAACACTATTGAGTAAGTATTGCTTATCAGCAGTATGGAGATAAAATGAGTACCGTAATTGACCTGTTCTGTAGTGGAGGCCTAATGGTTTAAATCTTTAATGATATACTTTCAAATTGTTGATTGTGTTATGGTTGTGGGTTAGGGATAGAGGCAGTAATCCCACAAAACAGGTGACAGTAAACTAAAGCTGAAACGTAGAATTCTCTTCGTTTGAAGATCAAATTTGACCCTAACCCTAATGTCCAGATTACTGCCAATTGTCCCAAGATTACTGCCAATTGTATATTTCGTTACTGCCTCTATCGTTATCGATGGTTTGTGTGTCTAATGTGCTGCAGGTAACGATTATGGCTTGTTCATCAAACGAACATACAGGTTATGGTCATGTTGTTACAGAAGCCACACCTCTGAACCACGACCTGTCGCAAAGGCATGATGTAGAATCGCACGATACGACAGACTATAAAAAACACACAACCTGCAAATACAGAAGTTCTGTGAATGCATATAAACCAGGTACACAATATTTACATTTAAACCCTTTGCAACATGGAGACTTAGGATATTTATATATGTTGGTTAGGCTACTAAATTGTCAATGTATGTTGGTTTGGCTACTGCATTGTCAATGTATGTTGGTTTGACTTCTACAATGTCAATGTATGTTGGTTTTGCTACTAAATTGTCAATGTATGTTGGTTTGGCTACTGCATTGTCAATGTATGTTGGTTTGACTTCTACAATGTCAATGTATGTTGGTTTTGCTACTGCATTGTCAATGTATGTTGGTTTGACCTCTACAATGTCAATGTATGTTGGTTTGGCTACTATTATGTCAATGTATGTTGGTTTGACTTCTACAATGCCAATGTATGTTGTTTTGGCTACTACATTGTCAATGTATGTTGGTTTGACTTCTACAATGTCAATGTATGTTGGTTTGGCTACTACATGGTCAATGTATGTTGGTTTGGCTACTACTACATGTATCTGCCCCCATTAATCATATTCAAATATCCATCCCCAGCGACTGGGCTTAACTGGCCCAACTGGAATCTGTCCGGCTTCTCTTCTCAAATCCCAAAATCGCAGCTATATCTTGCTTCCAATGTGACCAAAGCAGATTTTATAATATATTACTGTTTTCCCAGTATTATGAAATCTAGCAGTTGACCGAATAACCTCAACTGAACTAATTAAAGTCCCAATACGTAGAACTGATATTACAATCACATATCATACTGTTTGGACAGGAAACTTGACATTCAGCATAGCAAGACGGTTTATTGTGTGCAACTGGGGATTGTACCTCAAAGGTAAAGGTCATATCTTATTTCAGCAATAACTTCATGAAACTTCATGCCAGTGTTGAGTGCAATGCAACGGTGTGCTTCATGTAGCATTCATGTTCGCATCTCCAAGGTCTGGATGATTGTGAGACCAATGTATGTAGGGTTATGAGACCAAGGTCTGGATGATTGTGAGACCAAGGTCTGGATGATTGTGAGACCAAGGTCTGGATGATTGTGAGATAGTGAGACCAAGGTCTGGATGATTGTGAGATAGTGAGACCAAGGTCTATAGGATTGTGAGATAGTGAGACCACGGTCTATAGGATTGTGAGGTAGTGAGACCACGGTCTGGAGGATTGTGAGATAGTGAAAACAAGGTCTGGAGGATTGTGAGATAGTGAGACCAAGGTCTGGATGACTGTGAGAACACGGTCTGGATGACTGTGAGATAGTGAGAACATGGGCTGGATCACTGTGAGAACACGGTCTGGATGACTGTGAGAACACGGTCTGGATGACTGTGAGAACACGGTCTGGATGACTGTGAGAACACGGTCTGGATGACTGTGAGATAGTGAGACCAAGGTCTATAGGATTGTGAGATAGTGAGACCACGGTCTGGAGGATTGTGAGATAGTGAGAACAAGGTATGGATGACTGTGAGAACACGGTCTGGATGACTGTGAGAACACGGTCTGGATGACTGTGAGATAGTGAGAACATGGTCTGGATCACTGTGAGAACACGGTCTGGATGACTGTGAGAACACGGTCTGGATGACTGTGAGAACAAGGTCTGGATGACTGCGAGATAGTGAGAACAAGGTCTGGATGACTGTGAGATAGTGAGAACATGGTCTGGATGACTGTGAGATAGTGAGAACATGGTCTGGATGACTGTGAGATAGTGAGAACATGGTCTGGATGACTGTGAGATAGTGAGAACATGGTCTGGATGACTGTGAGAACAAGGTCTGGATGACTGTGAGATAGTGAGAACATGGTCTGGATGACTGTGAGATAGTGAGAACAAGGTCTGGATGACTGGATAGTGAGAACAAGGTCTGGATGACTGTGAGATAGTGAGAACAAGGTCTGGATGACTGTGAGATAGTGAGAACATGGTCTGGATGACTGTGAGAAGTGAGAACAAGGTCTGGATGACTGTGAGATAGTGAGAACATGGTCTGGATGACTGTGAGATAGTGAGAACAAGGTCTGGATGACTGTGAGATAGTGAGAACAAGGTCTGGATGACTGTGAGAACAAGGTAGTGAGAACAAGGTCTGGATGACTGTGAGAACACGGTCTGGATGACTGTGAGAACATGGTCTGGATGACTGTGAGAACAAGGTCTGGATGACTGTGAGAACACGGTCTGGATGACTGTGAGATAATGAGAACATGGTGTGGATGACTGTGAGAACAAGGTATGGATGACTGTGAGAACAAGGTCTGGATGACTGAGAGAACAAGGTCTGGATGATTGTGAGAACAAGGTCTGGATGACTGTGAGAACATGGTCTGGATGACTGTGAGAACATGGTCTGGATGACTGTGAGAACGAGGTCTGGATGACTGTGAGAACACACAATATCGGTGATACCCAGGATTCATTACGGCATCTTCCAGGGTACATTACCAGTTGTGAAATCCTTTACTGAAACATGTAGTATGCTCGAATGATTCAAATGATAATGGATTGAAGGGTACGGTAATTAGCAATTCGTTGGCAGTTTCTTACGGAGGTTGGTGCACCAAGTACTGGTTAACCGCTGGAGCTTGCCCAGGAACGGTGTTGTTAGGTAAACTGTGATATAGCTCAAAATTGTGCAGATGAAGGCGTAAAACCCAAACAAACAAATATATGATCTAAACTGTTGGTGCGCCATTGCCATTCCTTAAGCTATAGGTTAATTACAGCAACAACAGACTACTACAAGTTTTCATTTTTTCCAAGAACAATATACCATTGGAACCATCTCCCTCCTGACATTGCCCATCTCCCTACCATAGAGCAATTCAAAGAAGATAGATAGATAGAATAAGGCAGTTTGCCATAATTATTGATCATGCCAGTCCCTAGTTGTTCTGCGCAGCTGCTTTTAAACTTTTACCACAACTTATTTTCATTACTTTCTTAAATTATGCTTTTAACTACTCATACTTTTAATTTTTTCGCGGTTTTTGACGCGCGACATGTCTACATCCCCGCGAGGGGTTCGACATTAAAGGAAGATAGATAGATAGACAGACGTATGCAATTACCGATATTAATTGAATGCTCGCCGTGTTCAAAACGTGGCTTCTATAGTCACGTGATAATGCAATAACTAGTGTGTTGTCGAGTTGTCGATTTCATTAAATCATCTTAGTTGAGATATGTCAGTGGTAGTGTAAGCTCGGAACAACAACGTAAGTTATATATGTATGTATTTACTTATGAATTACATCTTATAGTCGAATAGACGTGTCAGACTTGCAGATATAAAGAATTACGGCTGATTCGGACCATGGCTAATTCGGACCACATAGTGGCTGATTCGGACCATATCAGTGGCGAATATCTTTTATTTTTATTATCGTTTCCAGATATATTGACTGAGAAAACTTGTTTTATTTGCATTTAGACGCTAATATGAATAAGGCAAAATCTCAAAGCTAGTTCTACACTTAAGGAAAGAGCTAACTATATCCCGGCGTGACGAGTTTTCGCTCAGAACAGATTTTCGCCTAACTGGGAATAGCAAGTCGCGAGAGATCATGCAATATTTCACGCTCCAGTTACCGGAATTATAAATAAACATCTTGTGCACTTCCAATCTATTTCTAACTGATCATAATATATCAGACAAGGTAAATTAGCGGTGAAAACTTTAACCCTACCCCAGTTTTCACTAATTTCACTATATCCGTTTTATGTCACCATATAAATATCATTTTTTAAAGAAATTGGCAATTTTTTCTCCAAAATGTCATTATAGTCTCACTACTCCGTGTTTATGAGTTATGTCCGTTATTACACACAAGGGGTCCTTATTCATAATATCGATTTTCACCGTTTTTCGCCTTCAGGTCCTGTGTTTTCACAGAGGTTCTCCAACTGATATACATGGTTGTGTAAACCTATTTATTCTTTGTTATGCACCGTGTGATGTGTTCGATGGATGGGTCCAGTTACGGTTCTGCACCCAGTCAGAGTAATTAGGAGGGGCGACAATTTCTTATGCCCCGTGTGTTTGTCTAAGTTAAACTAAATTAGTGTTTTAGATACAGTATATAGACAAAATGCTCTCCAACAAATGAATTTTGAGTGAAAATGATAAATTAAGCCTATTATTAAAGTAAGTGTTCCTTATTTATATTGTTTTGTTAAAAAAAACTGTTGCTTACATAATAATGCTCGCGCTGTAGGCAATTTCCACAGTTAGGCGAAAACATGTGACTTCATTCCGGATTACTGAAAATGAAGTACCGCTATTTTGTCAACTTTTCTCAATAAGTAAACAATCGGTTTTCTTCGAGATTTTGGGGTACAAATTAAAGCAGCTGTGTCGTTTCCTGTCCTGTTGCGCGAAACCTAAAAGTCACAAAAAGTCACTACACTCTGTTCACCAAATTTGATCTGTTACATAAGGGTCTAGTCCCGGGTCTAGTAACGGGTATGTCCTCCCTGGGCATTAATCACAGCAATACAATGTCTGCGCATGGATGTGACGTACCGATGAATGTAATTCTGGGGTAGGTTGGCCCACTCCTGAGCAATTTTCGCTCTCAGCTGCGGGATGGTCTGTGGCGCGATACCATTTCTTCTAACGCGTCGGTTGAGTTCATCCCAGATGTTCTCAATCACGTTAAGATCGGGAGACCTGGCTGGAAGTGCCTTTATGTTTACGTTATTAGCATTGAGAAACGCTAACGTAGCCCTGGCTGTGTGAGCAGGCGCACCGTCTTGGAGAAAGCTCAAACCACGGTTGTTTCTCATCATCGGAACTACTTCTGGCTGACGGACTTCATCTCGATATCTGGCTGCAGTAAGATTGCCATTTATAAAGACAATGTTAGTCTTGTTGTGCATAGACACTCCCGCCCAGATCATAACGGACCCTCCACCACCTATCACGCTCGATCACGCAGTTGTCGTTGAATCTCTCTCCCCTTTCGCGATATACCCGTGTACGGCAATCATTCTCCTGTAAACGAAACCTCTTTTCGTCCGTGAAAAGAACTTGGGCCCAGGCCGCTTGTGTTACTCTGCGATTACGCCGTGCCCAACGATCTCTCAGACCCCTATGCCTCGGTGTAAGAACGATACCTTTAAACGGTCGTCTACATCGCATGTTAGCCATGGTAATAAGCCGATTCCGTACGGTTCTCGCAGAGATGTAGCGCCCGTGAGTGCCGAGTGTTTCCCTTGCTGTTAAAGCAGCTGTGCGCCATCGCTGTTGACGGTGGATCTGCAGTATATGCTGGTCTTGGGCAGCAGTAGTTATACATCCATGTTTGCGGCGAGGGAGGTCGTCCACGCTGCCCGACGCCCTGTACTTTCTCACCAGCCCAATGATTGTGTGACGGTTTACTCCCATTCGTCTAGCAACCTGCAAAATATACGGACAAAACGATTTATTACATGGTGAGCATGTATACATAAAAATATTGCGAATAATAATAATGACATTACTAATAAAATAATTGATGTAATATTTTGTTTATGGTTACAATTGACCTACTACGAATATCAGCTAAAATAAATTGATACAATTATTAAAAAATATTTAAATACGTTGAAAATGAAACCCACCTATCGCTGGGAAACCCCGGCGGTAATTAGCCCGATGGCTATTCTGCGCTGCCGAATTGACATCCGGCCCATTTTGTGTTTTTTGGATGTGATAATCGATATAGCTTCCAAAACGACCACGTGCAATTTTTGTTCGCACCAACCCACAATTTTCTCGTGCATTTTATACGTTTCACGGCTCGGCGCAGAGCGTTAAAAAATCGATAAATGTGAAAGCATGATTATAATTCTAATGGCCTAGATAGACAATGTTCGAAATTTCGTGTAAAGATATTATTAAATAAAAAAGTTATTCAAGATTAAAAATGGTATAGTTGGCTCTTTCCTTAAGTGTATATATAAGACCTATGCATAATGTTTTTCTCGATCTGTTATTTTGAGGTTTTATCTTTGAAGCTCATTTTCACATCGTGGGGTCCGTGGTCCAGTGGTAGAGTGGCGTCCGTCGTCCAGTTGTAGAGCATCGGATTTGGAATCGAACGGTCCCGGGTTCGATACTCGGAAAGGCGACATATGTAGTGTCATTGAGCAAGGCACCTCGCACACATTTCTTAGTACTGGTTAATCGCTTAGGTCGGTTAAACCTGCCCAGGAAAAATGTCTAGGTCCCCGAGAGGGGTTTGACATTAATGGAACATACATACATGTATACACATAGCACTTTTCTCCCTTATACATACATGTATACACATAGCACTTTTCTCCCTTATACATACATGTATACACATAGCACTTTTCTCCCTTATACATACATGTATACACATAGCACTTTTCTCCCTTATACATACATGTATACACATAGCACTTTTCTCCCTTATACATACATGTATACACATAGCACTTTTCTCCCTGATGTGATGGATGGATTTCTTACCAAGATTTTGAAGCTTTCCGGACATGAACGGTTATAAAATTGTGCATTTGGGGTAATTAAAATATTCTATGGCATGGGAAAGTGACTCCCCTCACTATTATATAGTGACACATATGGGGCGGAGTCATTATTCTATGGCATGGAAAAGAGACCCCCCTCACTCATACAGTGTAAACATGGGAGGTGGGTTCATTATTCTATGTGACACCAGGGCTAATAGAACTATTTTGTCCTGTAGTGTATAAACATGTTTATAAAATGAACAATGTGATACTGTTACTGCTTGATAGTGTACATATTTTGATTATAAAAATTAAAGCAGAATTATGAAATCTGTGAAACTATTTTGCAGTATGGAGTTGAACATTTTTTTATATTCATATGGAAGTCGTGATAGCACAGTGGATGCGCGTTCGTTTCAGGTGCGAAAGGTCCGGAATTCGAACCCTGCTGGAGCCGTTACGATTGTGCCCTTAGGCAAGGCATTTAAATTCCACATTGCCTCTTCTCTCTCCTTCATGGCGATGGATTTACATCAGGAATGAGGTCTCGGGAGTGATTCATATAAGTTGAAAGAACTTGCATGTACACTTGATTTGCATAAAAAAATATAGAATTATGAAGAATGCAAAAAAAAATATTGAGTACCGGTAGTCCTCGGGTTCTATTTCTGATGGATTATGGTGTGTTGATACATTCGTTCAATTGGCATGTATTTTATATGCCGGAAAATGTTTATTCTATACTGTAATAATGCGTTTGTTGATTTTATTCCACTATCAAATAGTGCCTTTTTTGTTGATATTATTCCACTATCAAATAGTGTGTGTAGATATTATTCCACTATCAAATAGTGTGTGTAGATTTTATTCCACTATCAAATAGTGTGTGTAGATTTTATTCCACTATCAAATAGTGTGTGTAGATTTTATTCCACTATCAAATAGTGTCATTCTTATAGTGTCTGTAGATTTTATTCCACTATCAAATAGTGTCATTCTTATAATGTCAGTAGATTTTATTCCACTATCAAATAGTGTCATTCTTATAGTGTCAGTGAATGTTTTTATTCTGGCTCATAAGAACACCTTCAAACGTTAAGAAAGCGTTCCAAGTCGTACATACGAAGATTTTAATTTAGATAACAGATTGGCACTCTCACCTCAACTTGTGTCACCATAAAGCTCTCTCGCTTAGAGCCCACTATCAGTGGCTGTTTAAATATCCCCAGCGACCCTAATATCTGTGAATACTAGTCAGTGGTGTGCTATCAGAATATACCTAAATGAACAAGATCACTTGTAAGTTGTAACATTTCCCTGCATTGTTATTTTTATATCATCTTTAAAAAATCATCTTTAATGTATGTATACTGTATGTGTTTATCCTTATGCATTAATTGTATTATACCGCCTTTGAGCTAGCTGTTAGTTTTAAGGTCAGTGTCAGCTTACATGTTGATACGACTCTTTGTTTCAAATCACATTTTCGGACGAGTTTTTCAAGGAAACCCTGTTGCAATTTGGCAGACAAAGTAATAGTAATTAATCGCACTTGGAATATCATTGATGTTGAAAGCAATCCTTCTGACCGCCCATCTGTCCCCACCCATCTGACCGCCCATCTGTCCCCGACCATCTGACCGCCCATCTGTCCCCACCCATCTATCTGAAATTACCTTGTCTTCATTTGGCATATCATTGCTGTTGAAAGCAATCCTTCTGACTGCCCATTTGTCCCCGCCCATCTGTCCCCGCCCATCTGTCTGAAATTACCTTGTCTGCACGTGGCATACATTATAGTCTCACATAATGGTTAATATACACATCGTTACATACTCCCCCCACTAATTTGGAATAGAGATATATTGTGAAATATTTCTCGGAGTTTATGCATTGAGGTGGTTGTTGGTTCTCGCGTTGCGACGACCGGGGACTTCCGTCGTCTATGACTCGGTGGAAGTCGTGATATCGTGATAGCACAGTGGATGCGCATTCGCTTCATGTGCAAAAGGTCCGGAGTTAGAGCCCCGCTGGAGCCGTTACGATTGTGCCCTTAGGCAAGGCATTTAAGTTCCACGTTGCCTCTTCTCTCTCCCTCGTGGCGATGGATTCCATCAATCCCGGAATGAGTGTCACAAGAGTGATAAAAAAAATTGTATGAACTTGTTTTGCAATTGAGCTAAAATAAATTTGTATAAACTATGACTCGGTGGTTCACGTTTTTACATGTGTAACTAATACAATTGTATGATAGCAAATTGTTTAGAAATCAGTTTAAACAGGAATATATCTTTAACATTAAATACTTGATGATCCGTTTGTAGGTCGGAATGATCCAAATACCCAGAGACAGTTGGGCCTGTGTGTATCTTGGTACTAAAACCTTTAATCTAAATGTACTCTTCTGACACATACATGTAAATCAAACTTTTACGCAATGAAGTCTACTACACATGGTACATATGTAATCTGTTGCATTTCGGCTCATTTTGAAGTACAGTCAAACCTGTGTTAAGCAGCCAGCCAAGGGAATAGCAGAAAGTGGCCGTTTAGCACAGGTGGCTGCTTAATAGAGGTCAGATGTATAATAAAACAGCATATTGGGAATCTGGAAACTGGCTGCTTAGTAGAGGTGACCGCTAACACAGGTTTTCTGGGTTTTCTGTGTAATATTCCCCATATCATTTTTATTCAAGGCCTATGGAAAAATATTTGATTCCGCGTGACCTACATTTTTCCATTGGTTCCCTGGGTATGATTGATAGTATTGTGTACCTTCTTAAAGATAAAAAACAAGTGACAAAGTCCAATTAACTTAGCACCACAGTCGCTGTGAAGGCATCACAGTCATAAATAGTCATAAACAATCGTAAACAGTCATAAACAATCATAAACAGTCATAAACAATCATAAACAGTCATAAACAATCATAACAACCAAATACAAAAGTACAAAATTATCCGGGTACGAAATGGCCTAGTCACTATATGTCAGCACACTTGGCCTTTTGAGATCATGAGCAAGACGAGTCTTTTCTACACTACAAATACTTTATAAATACAACATAACCACATGTTTGCAAAATCAGGCGGATACTGTTTATTTTGAAAGCGATTTAGGCAACCGTGTTGTGTATATATACCTGCATTAAAGAACCGCGACACATTAACATAATCCATTTGAGTATATCTGTTATCATACATGTACATGTAAATATATGCGGATATTTATATGAAACAATGGCCACGCTGCTCGTATCTTAGTGATGATACCATACATCAACATGATTTCGCGATTAGACTATCTATCTATCTATCTTCCTATTAGTCAAACCCCTGATGGGGACCTTAGACTTTTAAACTCGCGCAGGAACAACCAGAGATTAAAACATATTTTTCTATGAAATTGCTCTGGAAACCTGTGTCCTTTTGTCAATGTCAGATCGCTGAATGTCGGACCTCATTGCTGCCTATACGTATGGTATCATATGTCTTAACAGATGTGAAATTAATATGACCATAGTTGTCACAGTTTCATGTTAAATAAAGCATTCAAGCGTAACATTAGAAAAATGTTTGCAATATAGAGCATGACTTTGTGTAGAAAGTAGAAAATAAAATTCTAAAATGTGACGTTTCTTTTGCGTTTAACCCTTTCAACACCACAGACCTCTATATAGGCTTACAAAAAGTGTAGATCCAGATGAGCCGGCTCGTGACGAGCCGTCTCATCAGGATCTGCACTTTTTGCAAGTAGTATTACTAATTTTACACAAAATTACCCATCTTGATAAATGAACTGGTCCAAATGTAATTTTGTTATTAATTTATTGGTCTAAAAATATCACGGACCAGTCCATGTCAGTTACTTGGTGTTGAAAGAGTTAAGTATATTTACATTTATATACATGTATATATTACTATAACGTTTTCGTTATTATTTCTAGGGAAGGAATAATGGCAGAAAGACGAGTAGTTCTTGTGACTGGAGGTTCAGGCCTTGTGGGTAGTGCCATCAAGTATATGGTCGAGAATGGTGAAAAACTGCCCGGAGAGCAATGGATATTTGCTAATTCCAAGGATGGTGATTTGTTGTAAGTTTATTCAGCTCCTTTTTAATGATACATGTATCTGATGCCAAAACGGTTAGGGCAGTGGGTTAAGGATAGAGGCAGTAATCCCACAAAACAGGTGGCAGTAAACTAAAGCTGAACAGTAGAATACTCTTCAATTGAAGATCAAATTTAGCCCTAACCCTAATGCTCAGATTACTGCCAATTTGTCACAAGATTACTGCCAATTGTATATTTCGTTACTGCCTCTATCGTTAACGTGCCAAAACATGTAAAGCTGCACTTTAGGGACTTGCGTGTGACGGTGGCAGGGACCTGCGTGTGGAAGTGGTTAATGTTTGTTGACTTTGCCCCTTTACTATGGTTACCACTGTAGGTTAGAATCCCACCGGGATTTCTCACTTTGTTTTTGTTGGGGAGCTTAGCTTATCCAGCTGGCTTGCAAAAGGTTGGTGGTTCTACGCTGTTCTATATTGCTGTTGTGTGCTGTCTGTCCATGCCTGGTACAAGTGGTCAGTGGTTATATGCTGTTCTGTGCTGTCTGTCCATGCCTGGTACAAGTGGTCGGTGGTTCTATGCTGTTCTATACTGCTGTTCTGTGCTGTCTGTCCATGCCTGGTACAAGTAGTCAGTGGTTATATGCTGTTCTGTGCTGTCTGTCCATGCCTGGTACAAGTGGTCGGTGGTTCTATGCTGTTCTATACTGCTGTTCTATGCTGTCTGTCCATGCCTGGTACAAGTGGTCGGTGGTTATATGCTGTTCTGTGCTGTCTGTCCATGCCTGGTACAAGTGGTCGGTGGTTCTATGCTGTTCTGTGCTGTCTGTCTATGCCTGGTACAAGTGGTCGGTGGTTCTATGCTGTTCTATACTGCTGTTCTGTGCTGTCTGTCCATGCCTGGTACAAGTGGTCGGTTGTTCTACGCTGTTCTGTGCTGTCTGTCCATGCCTGGTACAAGTGGTCGGTGGTTCTATGCTGTTCTGTGCTGTCTGTCCATGCCTGGTACAAGTGGTCGGTGGTTCTATGCTGTTCTGTGCTGTCTGTACATGCCTGGTACAAGTGGTCGGTTGTTCTACGCTGTTCTGTGCTGTCTGTCCATGCCTGGTACAAGTGGTCGGTGGTTCTATGCTGTTCTATGCTGTCTGTCCATGCCTGGTACAAGTGGTCGGTTGTTCTACGCTGTTCTGTGCTGTTCTGTGCTGTCTGTCCATGCCTGGTACAAGTGGTCGGTGGTTCTATGCTGTTCTATGCTGTCTGTCCATGCCTGGTACAAGTGGTTGGTTGTTCTACGCTGTTCTGTGCTGTCTGTCCATGCCTGGTACAAGTGGTCGGTGGTTCTATGCTGTTCTGTGCTGTCTGTCCATGCCTGGTACAAGTGGTCGGTGGTTCTATGCTGTTCTATACTGCTGTTCTGTGCTGTCTGTCCATGCCTGGTACAAGTGGTCGGTGGTTCTATGCTGTTCTGTGCTGTCTGTCCATGCCTGGTACAAGTGGTCGGTGGTTCTATGCTGTTCTGTGCTGTCTGTCCATGCCTGGTACAAGTGGTCGGTGGTTCTATGCTGTTCTATACTGCTGTTCTATGCTGCTGTTCTGTGCTGTCTGTCCATGCCTGGTACAAGTGGTCGGTTGTTCTATGCTGTTCTGTGCTGTCTGTCCATGCCTGGTACAAGTGGTCGGTGGTTCTATGCTGTTCTGTGCTGTCTGTCCATGCCTGGTACAAGTGGTCGGTGGTTCTATGCTGTTCTGTGCTGTCTGTCCATGCCTGGTACAAGTGGTCGGTGGTTCTATGCTGTTCTGTGCTGTCTGTACATGCCTGGTACAAGTGGTCGGTTGTTCTACGCTGTCTGTCCATGCCTGGTACAAGTGGTCGGTGGTTCTATGCTGTTCTATGCTGTCTGTCCATGCCTGGTACAAGTGGTCGGTTGTTCTACGCTGTTCTGTGCTGTCTGTCCATGCCTGGTACAAGTGGTCGGTGGTTCTATGCTGTTCTATGCTGTCTGTCCATGCCTGGTACAAGTGGTCGGTTGTTCTACGCTGTTCTGTGCTGTCTGTCCATGCCTGGTACAAGTGGTCGGTGGTTCTATGCTGTTCTGTGCTGTCTGTCCATGCCTGGTACAAGTGGTCGGTGGTTCTATGCTGTTCTATACTGCTGTGCTGTCTGTCCATGCCTGGTACAAGTGGTCGGTGGGTCTATGCTGTTCTGTGCTGTCTGTCCATGCCTGGTACAAGTGGTCGGTGGTTCTATGCTGTTCTATACTACTGTTCTGTGCTGTCTGTCCATGCCTGGTACAAGTGGTCGGTGGTTCTATGCTGTTCTATACTGCTGTTCTATGCTGTCTGTCCATGCCTGGTACAAGTGGTCGGTGGTTCTATGCTGTTCTATACTGCTGTTCTGTGCTGTCTGTGCATGCCTGGTACAAGTGGTCGGTGGTTCTATACTGCTGTTCTGTGCTGTCTGTCCATGCCTGGTACAAGTGGTCGGTGGTTCTATGCTGTTCTGTGCTGTCTGTCCATGCCTGGTACAAGTGGTCGGTGGTTCTATGCTGTTCTGTGCTGTCTGTCCATGCCTGGTACAAGTGGTCGGTTGTTCTACGCTGTTCTGTGCTGTCTGTCCATGCCTGGTACAAGTGGTCGGTGGTTCTATGCTGTTCTATGCTGTTCTGTGCTGTCTGTCCATGCCTGGTACAAGTGGTCGGTGGTTCTATGCTGTTCTGTGCTGTCTGTCCATGCCTGGTACAAGTGGTCGGTGGTTCTATGCTGTTCTGTGCTGTCTGTACATGCCTGGTACAAGTGGTCGGTTGTTCTATGCTGTTCTGTGCTGTCTGTCCATGCCTGGTACAAGTGGTCGGTGGTTCTATGCTGTCTGTCCATGCCTGGTACAAGTGGTCGGTTGTTCTACGCTGTTCTGTGCTGTCTGTCCATGCCTGGTACAAGTGGTCGGTGGTTCTATGCTGTCTGTCCATGCCTGGTACAAGTGGTCGGTTGTTCTATGCTGTTCTGTGCTGTCTGTCCATGCCTGGTACAAGTGGTCGGTGGTTCTATGCTGTTCTGTGCTGTCTGTCCATGCCTGGTACAAGTGGTCGGTGGTTCTATGCTGTTCTATACTGCTGTTCTGTGCTGTCTGTCCATGCCTGGTACAAGTGGTCGGTTGTTCTACGCTGTTCTGTGCTGTCTGTCCATGCCTGGTACAAGTGGTCGGTGGTTCTATGCTGTTCTATACTGCTGTTCTGTGCTGTCTGTCCATGCCTGGTACAAGTGGTCGGTGGTTATATGCTGTTCTATGCTGTCTGTCCATGCCTGGTACAAGTGGTCGGTTGTTCTACGCTGTTCTGTGCTGTCTGTCCATGCCTGGTACAAGTGGTCGGTGGTTATATGCTGTTCTGTGCTGTCTGTCCATGCCTGGTACAAGTGGTCGGTGGTTCTATACTGCTGTTCTGTGCTGTCTATCCATGCCTGGTACAAGTGGTCGGTGGTTATATGCTGTTCTGTGCTGTCTGTCCATGCCTGGTACAAGTGGTCGGTGGTTCTATGCTGCTGTTCTGTGCTGTCTGTCCATGCCTGGTACAAGTGGTCGGTGGTTCTATGCTGCTGTTCTGTGCTGTCTGTCCATGCCTGGTACAAGTGGTCGGTGGTTATATGCTGTTCTGTGCTGTCTGTCCATGCCTGGTACAAGTGGTCGGTGGTTCTATGCTGTTCTATACTGCTGTTCTGTGCTGTCTGTCCATGCCTGGTACAAGTGGTCGGTGGTTCTATACTGCTGTTCTGTGCTGTCTGTCCATGCCTGGTACAAGTGGTCGGTGGTTCTATGCTGTTCTATACTGTCTGTCCATGCCTGGTACAAGTGGTCGGTGGTTCTATGCTGTTCTGTGCTGTCTGTCCATGCCTGGTACAAGTGGTCGGTGGTTCTATGCTGTTCTATGCTGTCTGTCCATGCCTGGTACAAGTGGTCGGTTGTTCTACGCTGTTCTGTGCTGTCTGTCCATGCCTGGTACAAGTGGTCGGTGGTTCTATGCTGTTCTATACTGCTGTTCTGTGCTGTCTGTCCATGCCTGGTACAAGTGGTCGGTGGTTATATGCTGTTCTATGCTGTCTGTCCATGCCTGGTACAAGTGGTCGGTTGTTCTACGCTGTTCTGTGCTGTCTGTCCATGCCTAGTACAAGTGGTCGGTGGTTCTATACTGCTGTTCTGTGCTGTCTGTCCATGCCTGGTACAAGTGGTCGGTGGTTCTATACTGCTGTTCTGTGCTGTCTGTCCATGCCTGGTACAAGTGGTCGGTGGTTATATGCTGTTCTGTGCTGTCTGTCCATGCCTGGTACAAGTGGTTGGTGGTTCTATACTGCTGTTCTGTGCTGTCTGTCCATGCCTGGTACAAGTGGTCGGTGGTTATATGCTGTTCTGTGCTGTCTGTCCATGCCTGGTACAAGTGGTCGGTGGATCTATACTGCTGTTCTGTGCTGTCTGTCCATGCTTGGTACAAGTGGTCGGTGGTTCTATGCTGTTCTATACTGCTGTTCTATGCTGTCTGTCCATGCCTGGTACAAGTGGTCGGTGGTTCTATGCTGTTCTATACTGCTGTCCTGTGCTGTCTGTCCATGCCTGGTACAAGTGGTCGGTGGTTCTATGCTGTTCTATACTGCTGTTCTGTGCTGTCTGTCCATGCCTGGTACAAGTGGTCGGTGGTTCTATGCTGTTCTGTGCTGTCTGTCCATGCCTGGTACAAGTGGTCGGTGGTTCTATGCTGTTCTATGCTGTCTGTCCATGCCTGATACAAGTGGTCGGTTGTTCTACGCTGTTCTATACTGCTGTTCTGTGCTGTCTGTCCATGCCTGGTACAATGTACATCGGCGCACATCGTATGAAGCTGGAAACTCGATAGTACGTTCGGGCTTATAGATTCAAGCTTCCATACTGTACATACAAATTCATCTTTGCTTGATTGCGAAGTAAGTTCTTTCAACTTAAGGATTCACACCTGCTTATATGGCCGTAAGTGAGAGAGAGAAGCAATGTGGTTCTGACGTGGCTCAAACTAAGTAACTCTCTCTTACGAGGACACTCTGTCCATTACACAACATCTCCCAATTGTAAAAGTTTCCACTTTTTCAAGTGTAATTCAGGCTAATATCGATGATCGTAAGTGACAAAGAATGTTGAAAGACCAAAGTGTTTATACAAGTATGTTGAACATATTTTGTAAAAGTACAATCAATTGTGAGTTAATATTGATATTTATAAAGTATGTTGCTATAGTGGTAACATACTGCGTGGCGTCTAATGTAGAAAACTGTTTTATAAAGTGCCCTACGTGAGATAATAATGTTTGTGTAAGTGGAGCCTCGGTTGTGTAAATGGAGCCTCGGTTGTGTAAAGGGAGCTTCATTAGTGTAAAGGGAGCCTCATTAGTGTAAATGGAGCCTCGTTAGTGTAAATGAAGCCTCGTTAGTGTAAATGAAGCCTCGTTAGTGTAAATGGAGAATTTGTTATGTAAATGAAGCCTCGTTAGTGTAAATTGAGCCTTGGTTGTGTAAATGAAGCCTCAGTTGTGTAAATGAAGCCTCAGTTGTGTAAATGAAGCCTCAGTTGTGTGAATGATGCATCAGTTGTGTAAATGAAGCCTCAGTTGTGTGAATGATGCCTCAGTTGTGTAAATGAAGCCTCAGTTGTGTGAATGGAGCCTCTGTTGTGTAAATGGAGCATTGGTTGTGTAAATGGAGCCTCCATTGTGTAAATGGAGCCTCTGTTGTGTAAATGGAGCCTCTGTTGTGTAAATGAAGCCTCGTTAGTGTAAATGGAGCATTTGTTATGTAAGTGGAGCCTTGGTTGTGTAAATGGAGCCTCAGTAGTGTAAATGGAGCCTTGGTTGTGTAAGTGGAGCCTTGGTTGTGTAAATGAAGCCTTGGTTGTGTAAATGAAGCCTTGGTTGTGTAAATGAAGCATTGGTTGTTTAAATGGAGCCTTGGTTGTTTAAATGGAGCCTTGGTTGTGTAAATGAAGCCTTGGTTGTGTAAATGAAGCCTTGGTTGTGTAAATGGAGCCTTGGTTGTGTACATGGAGCCTCGGTTGTGTAAATGAAGCCTCGGTTGTGTAAATGGAGCCTCGGTTGTGTAAATGAAGCCTTGGTTGTGTAAATGGAGCCTTGGTTGTGTAAGTGGAGCCTTGGTTGTGTAAATGAAGCCTTGGTTGTGTAAATGAAGCATTGGTTGTGTAAATGGAGCCTTGGTTGTTTAAATGGAGCCTTGGTTGTGTAAATGAAGCCTTGGTTGTGTAAATGGAGCCTTGGTTGTGTACATGGAGCCTCGGTTGTGTAAATGGAGCCTCGGTTGTGTAAATGAAGCCTTGGTTGTGTAAATGGAGCCTCATTAGTGTAAATGAGCCCCACTAGAACCATTGTTATGGCAATGCCACAGATCCCAGCATCAGGTGAGCGGTTCGGGCCCCAAATTTGTTCATGTATTATTTGTTTTATTAGAGACATAATGATACACCATAGTGTTGACACTATGCACAAGCCTCGATAGTAACGGGGGGGGGGGGGTATAACATGCTTGTATATTGACTTTTTGTATTTGTTTCGTAATCGTGGCTGTCCGATTAGCACAGTGGTTAGCACGCTCGCTTCTCACCAATGCATCCCGGGTTTGATCCTCGGACCGGGAAGAATGTGAGATGGTAAGTTGGTCGCATAGGTGCGTTTTCTCAAGGTATTCCAGTTTTCTCCCACACGAATGACCACATGTACACTTTCATCCGCACCAAGAGTGATTCATATCAGTTGCTAAAGCTTGTTTCGCAATCATTGTACAATAAAGTTGTACAATAGTTTATACTATAATTGTGGTAAAAGAAATGTTATAAACTAAGGATAACGTAAAAAAATAAATAATATTGATCATGGGAATTGGTTTCAAAGGTACATGTATAACACTGGGAATTGGTTTCAAAGGTACATGTATAACACTGGGAATTGGTTTCAAAGGTACATGTATAACACTGGGAATTGGTTTCAAAGGTACATGTGTAACACTGGGAATTGGTTTCAAAGGTACATGTATAACACTGGGAATTGGTTTCAAAGGTACATGTATAACACTGGGAATTGGTTTCAAAGGTACATGTATAACACTGGGAATTGGTTTCAAAGGTACATGTGTAACACTGGGAATTGGTTTCAAAGGTACATGTATAACACTGGGAATTGGTTTCAAAGGTACATGTATAAATAACACTGGGAATTGGTTTCAAAGGTACATGTATAACACTGGGAATTGGTTTCAAAGGTACATGTATAAATAACACTGGGAATTGGTTTCAAAGGTACATGTATAACACTGGGAATTGGTTTCAAAGGTACATGTATAACACTGGGAATTGGTTTCAAAGGTACATGTATAACACTGGGAATTGGTTTCAAAGGTACATGTATAAATAACACTGGGAATTGGTTTCAAAGGTACATGTATAACACTGGGAATTGGTTTCAAAGGTACATGTATAACACTGGGAATTGGTTTCAAAGGTACATGTATAACACTGGGAATTGGTTTCAAAGGTACATGTGTAACACTGGGAATTGGTTTCAAAGGTACATGTATAACACTGGGAATTGGTTTCAAAGGTACATGTATAACACTGGGAATTGGTTTCAAAGGTACATGTATAACACTGGGAATTGGTTCAAAGGTACATGTGTAACACTGGGAATTGGTTTCAAAGGTACATGTATAACACTGGGAATTGGTTTCAAAGGTACATGTATAAATAACACTGGGAATTGGTTTCCTGCGTTTTCTGATTTAATGAGTTTAGACGTATAATTATGTACTGACCTTTCAACTCTCTAGCAGTCAACATTTTATGCAGCAAAGGGATATTTTTTGCATTTTATTTATTTAATTTTTCATTTATTTATTTTTTTGCTTTGGAAATTTTAACCGAGGCAGCTGCCTCAGTGTGCCTCAGTGGGGCTACGGGCCTGCATGGTAGAGCTGGATAGATAAGTAAATACAAAGTAGAGTAGTGTGCCTCAGTGGGGCTACGGGCCTGCATGGTAGAACTTGATAAGCAAATACAAAGTATTACAGCTGCTGTACTAAACTCATTAAACATCGACAAAACAACTGAATATTTCTAGAAATAGATATCATAAATAAATTGTATTTATTTGACAATAATTTTGATACTAAATTTGAGAAATTTAATTATATGTATTTATAGTAGGCATTACCGTATTTAGCTGTGTATAGTGCGCACATTTCTTACTGAAATCCTCATCCATTTTATCTACTGCGCATTATACACCAGTACAGACATCAGGACATTTTTTTCCGGACCAAAATTTCGTGAAAAAACTGAAATTCGACCCGAACGGCCCACAGTCATTCTATAAGTTGTTACATTCGACAATCGTTATAAACTAGCTATTAAAACCAGTTGCCGATAGTCTATATAAATAAATCAAATGAATAAGACCACAAAATTAGCATATATTTCGTTTATTTTGGCAAACTTTGATGAATTTAATTGAAAAGGTAAATGCATAAAAAATGGCAATTTGATAACATCACGTGGTTTTATCGTATGTAATATTTCCCGTACTTTTCGCGTACTTCGCCGTACAATGTACAATGCATTGCATAAAAAAAAAATTTTTGGCTGCAGTATTTCAATTGATTGTAGCGATAATTAATTTCGACAAACCTTTCACAATGGGTCCCAGTTAATTAGGTAGGCTTCACGTGTTGAGAAGTTTGAGCATCTGCTGACATGTTTGAGAACGTGTTGAGATGTTTGAGAACGTGTCGAGAAATTTGAGCAGGTGTGCCCGAGTGCGTTACCGTTACTCGATGAGGTATATCTCGATTGATTAATATAAGTTGTAAAAATCACGGAGCACAATTTTTAGCGATTCTTGAGAAATGTTAAATTTTGACTTGGAAGATTGCGTTTTTCACGTGCGCAGTATACATAGGAACTCAGTTTTTCCGCCGATTTTCGTGCCAGATCGTGGGTGCGCACTATACACGGTAGCGCACTATACACAGCTAAATACGGTATGTATAATTAATTGCATAACAAGTTAACAACATATCTTAGGAAATGTACTTCATAATAGTGTCATAGAGTTAGATACTTTGTAATAAGCAATCATTTGTTTAGATTTGTTTGGCTGTTTTCCCCCCAATAATTGAATAGCATTTTTCTGTCTTGTTTTAATATAGCAAGAATATAATTATTGTATAAAAATGTTGTGTAATTACTTGTGGTGTCCAATAAAATCAACAATGTTATTAATTTATTATATAATGTAATTATAAATGTCACATACTGTTACAAGAAAGATAATTAATTGAATTGTGTGATCGAGATCTCTTGCACAATCTGACCTGACCTCTAGGCTTTGTTCATAATATAACCAAATATTTCTCGCTGGTGGGTTTTCCCTAATATACATGTACCCCAAATCTTCACCGGAGGCTACTTCCCTAATAAACCCAAATGTTTCTACTTGGAGCTATTTCCTTAACCCTTTCCCTCATAGAAGCACCTCTTGACGGCATTACCAATACGACATACATTGACAATGTAGTAGCCAAATCAATGTTCATAATATAGGCCAGAATCTCATGTAGTCTAAGTAATATCTATGGAGGTGGGATAGTTTAAACATATTTTATTTTATCAATATTTACATCATGTTGTAACATTAATATACAAGAATAAATGGATTAAATCGGAAGCTAGTGGGATAGATATGGCAACTACTTATCCACTGCATGATAGCTAAATGGCTGTCGTTGTATGGAGATATAATAGTATATTAACCTAAATCTCTATGAAGGAAAGGGTTAATATAGTCAAATAGAGCGAGAAATTACCGTCATTTGCCATGTATACCTCTCTCGTTTATTACTAAAATCCTTGTAGAATTTGTCTAATGTGCACAGTATACACGGGTATGTATATCCTTGTAGAATTTGTCTAATGTGCACAGTATACACGGGTATGTATATCCTTGTAGAATTTGTCTAATGTGCACAGTATACACGGGTATGTATATCCTTGTAGAATTTGTCTAATGTGCACAGTATACACGGGTATGTATATATCCTTGTAGAATTTGTCTAATGTGCACAGTATACACGGGTATGTATATCCTTGTAGAATTTGTCTAATGTGCGCAGTATACACGGGTATGTATATCCTTGTAGAATTTGTCTAATGCAGTATACACGGGTATGTATATCCTTGTAGAATTTGTCTAATGTGCACAGTATACACGGGTATGTATATCCTTGTAGAATTTGTCTAATGTGCGCAGTATACACGGGTATGTATATCCTTGTAGAATTTGTCTAATGTGCGCAGTATACACGGGTATGTATATCCTTGTAGAATTTGTCTAATGTGCGCAGTATACACGGGTATGTATATCCTTGTAGAATTTGTCTAATGTGCGCAGTATACACGGGTATGTATATATCCTTGTAGAATTTGTCTAATGTGCGCAGTATACACGGGTATGTACAGCCTTTGAGATCGTCAATTTTTCATATTTAGTTTAAACTTTTATTTATTGTTCTTCTTTTGTACAAAGAGCATATATGCATGGAAATTGTAAACACACAGGTTGCAGGACGATAACAAAGGATTGGAAAACAAGATAAATACAATCTTATATAAATTCCTCTCCTACATGGAGCATTTAGCAAGTTGGTGTAATCCGGTATAAGCAATGTAAGCTGTTGTTCTTTGTCTGTTCATGGCTTAAATTGCTCGTTAAAGTTTAATTGTATGATATATGGTTCTCGAATCAAGATAGGTTATGCTTGCAATGAATGAACCCCCCCAAAACCCCAACAATAATACAAAACATCAATGTGGGAAATAATTGGGACTCACACTTGGCATCGGTAGGGAAAGGTGAACTGGTAGCTGCGCATCCACCGGTATGGCGTTTGCTTACAGAAGTCAACTGAGCTGGACATAAAGTAAAATAAGTGTAGCGTATGCCAATGGGAGGGTAGTGAATGGCTATACTTACTGATATTTTGTATTAGGAATAAGAGGCGTTAGGAATAAGAGGCGTTAGGAATAAGAGGCGTTAGGGTGGATTAACTAAGCATCGAACCGCCTTTTTGATATTTGGCATATGCATGAGTGTAGTATTACCTAGTGGGCCTCTAGTCAGTTTGCTCAAACGGTGATCATGGGGTCATAATTGACTACAGTATGGCTGGCATGGTTTACATGGAATCCATCGCCATGAAGGAGAGAGAAGGGGCAATGTGGAATTTAAATGCCTTGCCTAAGGGCACAATCGTAACGGCTCCAGCAGGGCTCGAACTCCGGACCATTCACACCTGAAGCGAGTTTAAAAAGTGATAGCTTATTATTTTATGCCCTGTATATACCTTTTAACAGCCACATTTTAACAGCCAACAATTGCCTTCACATAGGTATGCCATTCTCGGCAGCTCACATATCCGCAAAAAAAACCAACATGGATGTCCTCCGGACAAGCGATGTAACCCATCACAATCCGCTTAAAGCAAATGGTCTTTATTGTGGTAGTGGATTGTAATAGCCGAGGCCGAGTTGCAGTTGATTCATTCGATATTTCCGCTTTCACAGTAAGGACAATTTGTTGTAGCGGGGTAGCGTAGAGTGAAACTACACAATGTTGAAATCAGTTCCCTCTGGCGTCGTAAATAACCTTGTTAATCGTTTCTATTTACAGTAACACGGATGTGACTCGAGCCTTGTTCCAGAAATACAAACCTACCCATGTCATACATCTAGCTGCCATGGTTGGAGGACTTTTCAAGAACCTAAAATATAACCTGGATTTCTTTGTACGTATGCCGTTGCACGGGCCTGATTATTTGTATGCCCCCAAAGAATAAACATATATATATTTCAGTCAGTGCGTCCGTCTGTCTGACTCAATGTTTCCTGTCCGTCTGTATTTCTTCGTATATGGAGGGATTTCAAAACTAATGTGCGACAAATGCTCACCATATATAGGTGATGTATTGAGCCAGGTATTAGATTCAAGGTCAAGATTAAATGTGAAATATATTTACAATATATTTCCGGTGCGAGCTGTAACTTGCTCTGCTCTATTAACCCGTAACCGGTAAATTGGACAATGTACAAACAACATAGATCCAGATCGGCTCTGGAACGCTGCGTCTGATCAGGATCTATGTTATTTGCTATTCAGACAAGTGTTAGCTGAACTATCCGAATAGCAAACAGCATAGAACCTGATCAGATGACAAGTTCTGTGCCCTACGTACGATCTAGCTCTATGCTGTTTGCAAAAGTGACCTTAGTTGTGATTGGTAGGTTAAGGGTTAATACAAAAAAGGAGAGGCTAACTTTAATTTATTTTGTTTACAATGTGTTTCTTTGTCTTATTTGTAAACAATAATATTTCGAAATTTGTCCGTAACGTTTCATCAAAACGGCTCGGTTTGTTTCGACAACACATCACTGTGACGTCATAATCACGTCGTGGCGCATGTCACAATTCTATCTTACTGAACTCCTGACAAACTGTTATGCCTGGTTTTGCATGATAGTGTCCAGATACTTTTCACCAGATTTACATTGCTATACTGTATGTGTGTTTCAGTACATCTCAGACATGTAAATTCTTACAGCGATCATAAAACTACGAGGGGGGGGGGCATTCATCACTTATAAAGCTTGTCCCTGAAAATGAATATTACATTATAAAACTTCTAAAACACGATCACATGTGTTGTTTAAAACTTTTTTGGCATGAAAATATATATACCGTATACCCCGTTTAAACGCCCCTGGGGGCGATGCAATTTGCGACAATTTATATGCAAAGTATATCTGGGATTCCTTTAAACGCCGCCCCCTTTCTTCATACCTCTTGACATCGACACAGACCACTGTGTTTCTAGCAGTACAGACTATGATAGGTGAGAATTATTTTGTTTTGCTTCAAAATGGGGGGCGGGCGTTTATTAGGAAGGGGGCATTTAAACGGGGGTATACGGTATATACATTTGTTATTGCCCTGATAAATTGAAACTTGTTGATGCGTTGCAACTGTAATCATTCAATACAAATACAGTGTACATAGCATTTATATAGCACACAAATTAAAAATTATTCTATTGCGCTTCGTGTGTGTGTTTTACGTTTATTTATCGTCGCTACTGGTTGGCCATATGAGCGACGCCTTAGTCAATTTAGATTTTGGAGGATAGTGCAATGATACAGACAGAGACCCATTCCAGAGTCTCGTCTGGTTCTTTTACGTGCACGGTGTAAAGTACCGACACGAGACCTCGGTTCAACGTCTCATCTGAAAGACTGTTAATTTTATTAGTGTCAGCTGGGGGATCGAACCTGCGATCCCTGGATTACCAGTCCAGCGTGTTACCACTGGACTACAGATGCGCTTCACAATTACAGATGCAATTTTAAACATTTACACATGACAATAATATATGGAAATATAAATAAAAAATTAACATATATACAGTCAAACCTGTCTTAAGCG
Source organism: Archivesica marissinica (assembly GCA_014843695.1). NCBI lineage: Eukaryota > Metazoa > Mollusca > Bivalvia > Venerida > Vesicomyidae > Archivesica > Archivesica marissinica. Next base: position 15,677,724 of record CM026387.1, read on the forward strand.
GCCAGCCAAGGGAGTGGTAATATTGGCTGCTTAACACAGGTGGCTGCTTAATAGAGGTTAAATGCTGAACCAATTGCCACAGTGGGAGTTTGGTTATTGGCTGCTTAATAGAGGTTGGCTGCTTAACCCATTCAACCCCAAGTAACTGACATGGACTGGTGCGTGATATTTTCAGACCAATAAATTAATAAGAAAATTACCATTGGACCAGTTCATTTATCAAAATGGGTAATTTTATCTAAAAATAGTAATAATTATTACTGGCAAAAAAGTGCAGATCCTGATGAGACGGCTCGTCACGAGCCGGCTCATCTGGATCTACACTTTTCATAAGCCTATTTAGAGGCCTGTGGGGTTGAAAGGGTTAATAGAGGTGACTGCTAACACAGGTTTGACTGTAGATATAACTAGGATTCTAGTAATTGGATAAGAACATATTATATCAACCGCCTCCGTGGTCGAGTGGTTACGGTCGCTGACTTGTATACCACTGTAACCTATCATCACTGATGGTCATGGGTTCGAGCCCCGCTCAGACCGTGTTTCATATATATGAAAAAGTCGGCAGTTTTTTTACGGAGGTTGGTGCACCCAAGTACTGGTTAACCGTTGGAGCTTGCCCAGGAAAGGTGTTGTTAAGTAAAACTGTCCGTCGGCGATATAGCCCAAAATGGTGCTGATGCAGGTGTAAAACCCGAAATATAACATATAACATATTATATCATGATATCTACACCATTACAGTATATAAGTGAGTGATTAGCGAGAAAAGTGGCAATATGAACTATAGCCGCAATGGGAGTTCTGTTCGAATAATAATTGTTTTTTTTAGAGAGAAGCGGGGCCCCCAGAGGGCGAAGTCAGGTTCCCTAGGGCGACAATTTCGCCCATATCGCCCTCTAGAATGATCCCTGTATGTCTTAATAGAAAGAATTTTGACAAATGATTTGTGTTATCAACATTTGCTTGGTGAATATGAACTTCAGAATCTGTTTTGTTTGTCTTTCAGAGAAAGAACATTGTAATGAATGACAATGTATTGAGTATAAGTCATGACACTGGAGTGAAAAAAGTAGTATCGTGTTTATCAACTTGCATCTTCCCAGATGCAACCACCTACCCTATTGATGAAACAATGGTATGTTTGCAACTATTGCCCCCTTTTACTGTTTACTTCCCCAGGCTACAGTATACCGCCACCTAAGCTGATGACTAACCACGCCCACCCCCAAGCTACAGTCTACTGCCCCCAAACTACTGTTTACTGCCTCCATGCTACAGTGTACTGTCCCAAGCTACTGTTTACTGCCCCAAAGCTACAGTCTACTACCCCGCAAACTACTGTTTACTGCCTCCAAGCTACAGTGTACTGTCCTAAGCTACTGCTTACTGCCCCCAAGCTACAGTCTACTGCCCCCAAGCTACTGTTTACTGCCTCCAAGCTACAGTGTACTGTCCCAAGCTACTGTTTACTGCCCCAAAGCTACAGTCTACTGCCCCCAAACTACTGTTTACTGCCTCCATGCTACAGTGTACTGTCCCAAGCTACTGTTTACTGCCCCAAAGCTACAGTCTACTGCCCCCAAACTACTGTTTACTGCCCCAAAGCTACAGTCTACTACCCCGCAAACTACTGTTTACTGCCTCCATGCTACAGTGTACTGACCCACGTTACTGTTTATTGCCCCAAAGCTACAGTCTACTACCTCGCAAACTACTGTTTACTGCCCCCAAGCTACAGTGTACTGTCCCAAACTACTGTTTACTGCCCCCATGCTACAGTCTACTGCCCCCAAGCTACAGTCTACTGCCCCCATGCTACAGTGTACTGTCCCAACTACTGTTTACTGCCCCCATGCTACAGTCTACTGCCCCCATGTTACAGTCTACTGCCCCCAAGCTACAGTATACTGTCCCAAGCTACCGTTTACTGCCCCCATGCTACAGTCTACTGCCCCAAGCTACCGTTTACTGCCCCCATGCTACAGTCTACTGCCCCCAAGCTACAGTCTACTGCCCCCAAGCTACAGTATACTGTCCCAAACTACTGTTTACTGCCCCCATGCTACAGTCTACTGCCCCCAAGCTACAGTATACTGTCCCAAGCTACCGTTTACTGCCCCCAAGCTACCGTCTATTGCCCTCTTGCTACAGTATACTGTCCCAAGCTACCGTTTACTGCCCCCAAGCTACAGTCTACTGCCCCCAAGCTACAGTATACTGTCCCAAGCTACCATTTACTGCCCCCAAGCTACAGTCTACTGCCCCCAAGCTACAGTCTACTGCCCCCAAGCTACAGTATACTGTCCCAAGCTACCGTTTACTGCCCCCACGCTACAGTCTACTGCCCCCAAGCTACAGTATACTGTCCCAAGCTACCGTTTACTGCCCCCAAGCTACAGTCTACTGCCCCCAAGCTACAGTATACTGTCCCAAGCTACCGTTTACTGCCCCCAAGCTACAGTCTACTGCCCCCAAGCTACAGTATACTGTCCCAAGCTACCGTTTACTGCCCCCAAGCTACCGTCTATTGCCCTCTTGCTACAGTATACTGTCCCAAGCTACCGTTTACTGCCCCCAAGCTACCGTCTATTGCCCTTTTGCTACAGTATACTGTCCCAAGCTACCGTTTACTGCCCCCAAGCTACCGTCTATTGCCCTCTTGCTACAGTATACTGTCCCAAGCTACCGTTTACTGCCCCCAAGCTACAGTATACTGTCCCAAGCTACCGTTTACTGTCCCAAGCTACCGTTTACTGCCCCCAAGCTACAGTATACTGTCCCAAGCTACCGTTTACTGTCCCAAGCTACCGTTTACTGTCCCAAGCTACCGTTTACTGCCCCCAAGCTACAGTATACTGTCCCAAGCTACCGTTTACTGTCCCAAGCTACCGTTTACTGCCCCCAAGCTACAGTATACTGTCCCAAGCTACCGTTTACTGCCCCCAAGCTACCGTCTATTGCCCTCTTGCTACAGTATCCCAAACTGTTTATGGTTGTCCGAAAATAGCTAAAATACAAAAGTACATCCAACCGCGGAGGAATGCGAAACTAAGTAGTGACGGAGAAAATGCCATCTTCCACTGTTTGTTTCACTGAGAAAACTCGTTCATTCATTGGAGAGTATAAAAGAAAATATCGCCTTTTGCAATTTCGTTCGCCCATATGGTTCGCCGGAGGCGAGGATAAATAAACTCAATCATCGTTATTGCAATTTCAGATTCACAATGGTCCACCACATAACTCCAACTTTGGTTATTCATATGCAAAACGAATGGTAGATATATTGAACAAGTGAGTATAGTATATACCGTATATACATGTCTACATCACCGTGAGGGGTTTGACATTAGAGGATGGATGGATGGATGGATGGAGATGGATGGATGGATGGATGGGATGGGATGGGATGGTAGGTAGGTAACATATTGCTGGCACCATGCGAATATGGACACTGTTTAAAGTAGTAATGTACAGTCAAACCTGTGTTAGTGGTCACCTCCATTAAGCAGGCAATCTGTATTAAACAGTCAGTTTCCAGATTCCCAATTAGTTGTTTTATTATATATTTGACCTCTATTAAGCAGCCACCTGTGCTAAGCAGCCACTTTCACAGCTGCTTAAGACAGGTTTGACTGTAGACTTAAATTACACATTTTCCACACCGTTACATCTCTCCACGCATTATCCATCAAACTATAGTTTTTCAAACCTAATGTTTTGCTAAAATAAAGCGTTTTTTTGTTGTCATTAGTACAAGGTTCAAAATGTAGTACTCCTTTTTTTTAAACTTTATTTAATTTATTCAAGTTTTAACAACTTATATATTAATCACTCTCGTTGGCGCAGATGAAAGCGTAAATGTGGTCAATTGTGTGGGAGGAAACCGGAGTACCCGGAGAAAACCCACCTGTCCGATCTGGCGACCACTGTACCATCTCATATACTTCCCGGTCCGAGGTGAGTAGTGAGTGTGATAACCACTGCGCTAATCGGACAGCCCAAGCAATTCATGTATGTTATGTACATTCCCGAATAACATTACCGTAATGCCTCAGTATTTACATCTGCACTTAATAAAATTTGGACTATCTAAATTAAGTTGTCCCTCTACTACAGTACTACGGAATATATTGAATTTTGCAGAATTTGTTCATCTTCAGTCAATAAAACTAATAGTTAGTTTATACAAATTTATTTGAGCTCGATTGCGAAAAGTTTTTCTAACGTATATTAATCACTTTCGAGACCTCATTCCTGATGGAATCCATCGCCACTAGGGAGAGAGAAGAGGCATGTGGAATTTAAATGCCTTGCCTAAGGGCACAATCGTATCGGTTCCAGCGGGGCTCAAACTCCGGGCCTTTCGCACATGAAGCGAATGCGCTACCACTGAGCTATCACGAGTTCTAGTTATTTTGTATCAAATTGGATGTTTCAATTAATAGAATCGGTTGCAATGTTGCTCATTCAACTATTTTCGAAAAGATTAACTAGTATTAATTGAGGAATGAATGGTTAATAGTTTCCACCGGGTATGATCTACAGTGTGCGGAGGCTGAAGGCGCCGTCTACAATTACCTATTGGAATAGTCACGGGTTCGAGCCCCGCTCAGGCCGTGTCTCATTTATATGAAAAAGTTGGCAGTTTCTTACGGAGGTTGGTGCACCCAAGTACTGGTTAACCGCTGGAGCCTGCCCAGGAAAGGTGTTGTTATGTAAACTGCCCGCCGGCGATATAGTCCAAAATGGTGCTGATGCAGGCGTAAAACCCGAAATATAAAATAACCTATTGGAATATAACTAAAACACCATGCTTTGATAACTTGCATACTGTTTCTAGGGATTGTTGCCTGTCCCCCCCCCCCATAGCAAATCCCACCCCCAAGACTGACCTTGATCATTCACGAGTTCATAAATATTTATCTGTCAAAAATTATTTTCACAAAAACCAGCATAGGTATTGCATCAAAGGTATTGATTGCTTAGAAACTTTACATACACATACAAGTACGATTTCTCTCCACCCACAGTAGATCACCGACCCCTAATAGTGACCTTACACTTGAATTGATGCCATGAAGAATCTAATTTTAGAAATTATTTATGCATCAAATATAAAAACTCGAGCACTATCATTGCTCAAACACCGCCAATGTTATTGCTTTGAAACTTAGATTATACATCCAACGTCTATTTCTCTACACCCACAGTAAGTCACCCCCTCCAATAGTCACCTTGACCATGAAATTTGGTCAAACATAGTCTGATTATTTTAGAATTAAAAACATTTCTCAAAAACAGTTATGGCTCTCAAACTTTGCATACACATCCAAGGACTTATTATCTCCACCAACAGTTCCGCGCAACCACCGACCTTGAATTTTTGCAATTCCTTAGAAAGTATAAAAGACGTTTTTTATAGATTGCTGAACGATACTTCTACTGTCATAGCTCATTGGTTGGTGACTTTGTTATAAATACAACTTAAAGCCAAATTCTGCGCTCAATTTAAATGTTGTTACTATGTGTTCTAAATTTTGTTACCAGGGGCTACAACTCGTCCAAAGATAATGATACATTGTTTACGTCTGTGATACCTACCAATGTGTTTGGACCGAATGATAACTTTGAATTGGAAGACGGACATGTGCTACCAGGTCTTATTAACAAAGCATACTGTGCAAAACGTAAGTATAGGAATTGTGTGAGAATTTTTGTTAGTGCTGACTGGCTACGGTCAGTGACCGGGGGGGTCGGTGGTTCTGCACGGTTGCCCACCTGTGCCTGAGGGTCGGTTGTACTACCCAGGTGCCCACCTGTGCCTGAGGGTCGGTTGTACTACCCGGGTGCCCACCTGTGCCTGAAGGTCGGTTGTACTACCCGGGTGCCCACCTGTGCCTGAAGGTCGGTTGTACTACCCGGGTGCTCACCTGTGCCTGAAGGTCGGTTGTACTACCCGGGTGCCCACCTGTGCCTGAAGGTCGGTTGTACTACCCGGGTGCCCACCTGTGCCTGAAGGTCGGTTGTACTACCCGGGTGCTCACCTGTGCCTGAAGGTCGGTTGTACTACCCGGGTGCCCACCTGTGCCTGAAGGTCGGTTGTACTACCCGGGTGCTCACCTGTGCCTGAAGGTCGGTTGTACTACCCGGGTGCCCACCTGTGCCTGAAGGTCGGTTGTACTACCCGGGTGCCAGCCTGAAGGTCGGTTGTACTACCCGGGTGCCCACCTGTGCCTGAAGGTCGGTTGTACTACCCGGGTGCCCACCTGTGCTGAAGGTCGGTTGTACTACCCGGGTGCCCACCTGTGCCTGAAGGTCGGTTGTCTACCCGGGTGCCCACCTGTGCCTGAAGGTCGGTTGTACTACCCGGGTGCCCACCTGTGCCTGAAGGTCGGTTGTACTACCCGGGTGCCCACCTGTGACTGAAGGTCGGTTGTACTACCCGGGTGCCCGCCTGAGGTCGGTTGTACTACCCAGGTGCCCACCTGTGACTGAAGGTCGGTTGTACTACCCGGGTGCCCGCCTGAGGGTCGGTTGTACTACCCGGGTGCCCACCTGTGACTGAAGGTCGGTTGTACTACCCGGGTGCCCGCCTGAGGGTCGGTTGTACTACCCGGGTGCCCACCTGTGACTGAAGGTCGGTTGTACTACCCGGGTGCCCGCCTGAGGGTCGGTTGTACTACCCGGGTGCCCACCTGTGACTGAAGGTCGGTTGTACTACCCGGGTGCCTGCGTGAGGGTCGGTTGTACTACCCAGGTGCCCACCTGTGACTGAAGGTCGGTTGTACTACCTGGGTGCCCACCTGTGCCTGAAGGTCGGTTGTACTACCCGGGTGCCCACCTGTGCCTGAAGGTCGGTTGTACTACCCGGGTGCCAACCTGTGCCTGAAGGTCGGTTGTACTACCCAGGTGCCCACCTGTGACTGAAGGTCGGTTGTACTACCCGGGTGCCCACCTGTGACTGAAGGTCGGTTGTACTACCTGGGTGCCCACCTGTGCCTGAAGGTCGGTTGTACTACCCGGGTGCCCACCTGTGACTGAAGGTCGGTTGTACTACCCGGGTGCCTGCGTGAGGGTCGGTTGTACTACCCGGGTGCCCACCTGTGCCTGAAGGTCGGTTGTACTACCCGGGTGCCCACCTGTGCCTGAAGGTCGGTTGTACTACCCGGGTGCCCACCTGTGCCTGAAGGTCGGTTGTACTGCCCGGGTGCTCACCTGTGACTGAAGGTCGGTTGTACTACCCGGGTGCCCACCTGTGCCTGAAGGTCGGTTGTACTACCCGGGTGCCCACCTGTGCCTGAAGGTCGGTTGTACTACCCGGGTGCCCACCTGTGCCTGAAGGTCGGTTGTACTACCCGGGTGCCCACCTGTGCCTGAAGGTCGGTTGTACTACCCGGGTGCCCACCTGTGCCTGAAGGTCGGTTGTACCCGGGTGCCCGCCTGAGGTCGGTTGTACTACCGGGTGCCCACCTGTGCCTGAAGGTCGGTTGTACTACCCGGGTGCCCGTCTGAGGTCGGTTGTACTACCCGGTGCCCACCTGTGCCTGAAGGTCGGTTGTACTACCCGGGTGCCCACCTGTGCCTGAAGGTCGGTTGTACTACCCGGGTGCCACCTGTGCCTGAAGGTCGGTTGTACTACCCGGGTGGGTGCCCACCTGTGACTGAAGGTCGGTTGTACTACCCGGGTGCCCACCTGTGCCTGAAGGTCGGTTGTACTACCCGGGTGCCCGGCCTGAAGGTCGGTTGTACTACCCGGGTGCCCACCTGTGCCTGAAGGTCGGTTGTACTACCCGGGTGCCCCCTGAGGGTCGGTTGTACTACCCGGGTGCCCACCTGTGACTGAAGGTCGGTTGTACTACCCGGGTGCCCACCTGTGCCTGAAGGTCGGTTGTACTACCCGGGTGCCCACCTGTGACTGAAGGTCGGTTGTACTACCCGGGTGCCCGCCTGAGGGTCGGTTGTACTACCCGGGTGCCCACCTGTGACTGAAGGTCGGTTGTACTACCCGGGTGCCCGCCTGAGGGTCGGTTGTACTACCCGGGTGCCCACCTGTGCCTGAAGGTCGGTTGTACTACCCGGGTGCCTGCGTGAGGGTCGGTTGTACTACCCTGGTGCCCACCTGTGACTGAAGGTCGGTTGTACTACCTGGGTGCCCACCTGTGCCTGAAGGTCGGTTGTACTACCCGGGTGCCCACCTGTGCCTGAAGGTCGGTTGTACTACCCGGGTGCCAACCTGTGCCTGAAGGTCGGTTGTACTACCCAGGTGCCCACCTGTGACTGAAGGTCGGTTGTACTACCCGGGTGCCCACCTGTGACTGAAGGTCGGTTGTACTACCCGGGTGCCCGCCTGAGGGTTGGTTGTACTACCCAGGTGCCCACCTGTGACTGAAGGTCGGTTGTACTACCCGCCTGAGGGTCGGTTGTACAACCCGGGTGCCCGCCTGAAGGTCGGTTGTACTACCCGGGTGCCCACCTGTGACTGAAGGTCGGTTGTACTACCCGGGTGCCTACCTGTGACTGAAGGTCGGTTGTACTACCCGGGTGCCCACCTGTGACTGAAGGTCGGTTGTACTACCCGGGTGCCCACCTGTGACTGAAGGTCGGTTGTACTACCCGGGTGCCCACCTGTGCCTGAAGGTCGGTTGTACTACCCGGGTGCCCACCTGTGCCTGAAGGTCGGTTGTAGTGATGCCTCCTCCAGTAGTGTTGCCTCCTCCAGTAGTGCCGCCTCCTCCAGTAGTGCCGCCTCCTCCAGTAGTGCTGCCTTCTCCAGTAGTGCCGCCTCCTCCAGTAGTGCTGCCTCCTCCAGTAGTGCTACCTCCTCCAGTAGTGCCGCCTCCTCCAGTAGTGCCGCCTCCTCCAGTAGTGCTGCCTTCTCCAGTAGTGCCGCCTCCTCCAGTAGTGCTGCCTCCTCCAGTAGTGCTACCTCCTCCAGTAGTGCCGCCTCCTCCAGTAGTGCTGCCTACTCCAGTAGTGCTGCCTCCTCCAGAAGTGCTGCCTCCTCCAGTAGTGCCGCCTTCTCCAGCTGCCTCCTCCAGTAGTGCCGCATCCTCCAGTTTATACAAATTTATTTTAGCTCGATTGCGAAACAAGTTATTTCAACTTATATAAATCACTCTCGAGACCTCATTCCTGGTGTAATCCATCGCCATGAAGGAGAGAAAAGAGGCAATGTGGAATTTAAATGCCTTGCCTAAGGGCACAATCGTAACGGTTTCAGCGGGCGGGGCTCAAACTCCGGGCCTTTCGCCCCTGAAGCGAACGCGCATCCACTGCTCTATCACGACTTCCACTGCCTTCTCCAGTAGTGTCACCTCCTCTAGTAGTGCTGCCAGTGTAACCTTAAACCATGTGACAAACAAACGCTAATTGAGAGACATGTCATTCATTTTTGTAAACGCAAGACTGCAGCTGGTTTTATTGTCCTCTGCAAAAATATTTCGGAATGTTGTTATTTTTACATTGTTCACTCTTCTGTTCGTCTTCGTCAGGTGTAATTTTGGCCCATACCGTTTGGGATTGAACCGTTTAGAAGCCCTAGTCCGTATGTTCTGCCCAACTAAGCTGGTTTTGTCCAGCATTATTGATTTAGATCATTTCGAATATTTAATACCAGACACCAGTTTTGTACATTACGAGTTCCCCTAGTTTATTCACAACTATGTTGATGTAAATTTATTTGAGCTAGAGTGCGAAACAAGTTTTTACAACATTAGATTAATCGCTATCAAGACCTCATTCATCATGGAATCCATCGCCACCAGTGAGAGATAGCGGGCAATGTGGATTTGAGTGTCCTGTCTCTGGGACATTCACCTCCGTTGTTTTAACGAGGCTCACGCTCACAACCTCTCAGTTACAAGGTGACCACTTACACCACAGAGGCTTCTCAACTTGTTTGTTACTAAGGGTACTGTACAAGTGCTTGCACACTGTCGCTATATAATCTTACTAAGTGTACTGTACGAGTGCTTGCACACAGTCGCTATATAATCTTACTAAGGGTACTGTACAAGTACTTGCACACTGTCGCTATATAATCTTACTAAGGGTACTGTACAAGTGCTTGCACACTGTCGCTATATAATCTTACTAAGGGTACTGTACAAGTGCTTGCACACTGTCGCTATATAATCTTACTAAGGGTACTGTACAAGTGCTTGCACACTGTCACTATATAATCTTACTAAGGGTACTGTACAAGTGCTTGCACACTGTCGCTATATAATCTTACTAAGGGTACTGTACAAGTACTTGCACACTGTCGCTATATAATCTTACTAAGGGTACTGTACGAGTGCTTGCACACTGTCGCTATATAATCTTACTAAGGGTACTGTAGTGCTTGCACACTGTCGCTATATAATCTTACTAAGGGTGCTGTAGTGCTTGCACACTGTCGCTATATAATCTTACTAAGGGTACTGTAGTGCTTGCACACTGTCGCTATATAATCTTACTAAGGGTACTGTAGTGCTTGCACACTGTCGCTATATAATCTTACTAAGGGTACTGTAGTGCTTGCACACTGTCACTATATAATCTTACTAAGGGTACTGTAGTGCTTGCACACTGTCACTATATAATCTTACTAAGGGTACTGTAGTGCTTGCACACTGTAGCTATATAATCTTACTAAGGGTACTGTAGTGCTTACACACTGTCGCTATATAATCTTACTAAGTGTACTGTACCAGTGCTTGCATACTGTCGCTATATAATCTTACTAAGGGTACTGTACGAGTGCTTGCACACTGTCGCTATATAATCTTACTAAGGGTACTGTAGTGCTTGCACACTGTCACTATATAATCTTACTAAGGGTACTGTACAAGTGCTTGCACACTGTCGCTATATAATCTTACTAAGTGTACTGTACGAGTGCTTGCATACTGTCGCTATATAATCTTACTAAGGGTACTGTACGAGTGCTTGCACACTGTCGCTATATAATCTTACTAAGGGTACTGTAGTGCTTGCACACTGTCGCTATATAATCTTACTAAGGGTACTGTACAAGTGCTTGCACACTGTTGCTATATAATCTTACTAAGGGTACTGTAGTGCTTGCACACTGTTGCTATATAATCTTACTAAGGGTACTGTACAAGTGCTTGCACACTGTCGCTATATAATCTTACTAAGGGTACTGTACAAGTACTTGCATACTGTAGCTATATAATCTTACTAAGGGTACTGTAGTGCTTGCACACTGTCACTATATAATGTTACTAAGGGTGCTGTAGTGCTTGCACACTGTCGCTATATAATCTTACTTTATAGTTTTATCCTAGGTTCGTTTTGTGTTACAGGTGATGATACAGAGTTTGTGATCTGGGGTACAGGGTCGCCACGTAGACAGTTTATCTACTCTCGGGACCTCGCCCGCCTTATCATCTGGGTTCTTAGGGAATACAAAGACACAGAGCCAATCATTCTGTCGGGTAAGACTGACGTATATAATGTATCTACTTGGCTCACAAGATGGACCATATATACTATAGTATGTAATTATGTACATACAAGAGTATGTGTATGTAAATACAAGAATATGTACGTAAATACAAGACTATGTACGTAAATACAAGGAATATATATGTAAATACAAGGAATATGTATATAAATACAAGGAATATGTATGTAAATACAAGAATATATACGTAAATACAAGGAATATGTATATAAATACAAGAATATATACGTAAATACAAGGAATATGTATGTAAATACAAGAATATATACGTAAATACAAGGAATATGTATGTAAATACAAGGAATATGTATGTAAATACAAGGAATATGTGCGTAAATACAAGAATATATACGTAAATACAAGGAATATGTATGTAAATACAAGAATATATACGTAAATACAAGGAATATGTATGTAAATACAAGGAATATGTATGTAAATACAAGGAATATGTATGTAAATACAAGAATATATACGTAAATACAAGGAATATGTATGTAAATACAAGGAATATGTATGTAAATACAAGGAATATGTATGTAAATACAAGGAATATGTATGTAAATACAAGGAATATGTACGTAAATACAAGAATATATACGTAAATACAAGGAATATGTACGTAAATACAAGGAATATGTATGTAAATACAAGGAATATGTATGTAAATACAAGAATATGTACGTAAATACAAGGAATATGTACGTAAATACAAGGAATATGTACGTAAATACAAGGAATATGTACGTAAATACAAGGAATATGTACAAGGAATATGTATGTAAATACAAGGAATATGTATGTAAATACAAGGAATATGTACGTAAATACAAGAATATATACGTAAATACAAGAATATATACGTAAATACAAGGAATATGTACGTAAATACAAGAATATGTACGTAAATACAAGGAATATGTATGTAAATACAAGAATATGTACGTAAATACAAGGAATATGTATGTAAATACAAGGAATATGTACGTAAATACAAGGAATATGTATGTAAATACAAGGAATATGTATGTAAATACAAGGAATATGTACGTAAATACAAGGAATATGTATGTAAATACAAGAATATGTACGTAAATACAAGGAATATATATGTAAATACAAGGAATATGTATATAAATACAAGGAATATGTATGTAAATACAAGAATATATACGTAAATACAAGGAATATGTATATAAATACAAGAATATATACGTAAATACAAGGAATATGTATGTAAATACAAGAATATATACGTAAATACAAGGAATATGTATGTAAATACAAGGAATATGAATATGTATGTAAATACAAGGAATATGTATGTAAATACAAGGAATATGTACGTAAATACAAGAATATATACGTAAATACAAGGAATATGTATGTAAATACAAGAATATATACGTAAATACAAGGAATATGTATGTAAATACAAGGAATATGTATGTAAATACAAGGAATATGTATGTAAATACAAGAATATGTACGTAAATACAAGGAATAGGTATGTAAATACAAGGAATATGTACGTAAATACAAGGAATATGTATGTAAATACAAGGAATATGTACGTAAATACAAGGAATATGTACGTAAATACAAGGAATATGTATGTAAATACAAGGAATATGTATGTAAATACAAGGAATATGTATGTAAATACAAGGAATATGTACGTAAATACAAGGAATATGTACGTAAATACAAGGAATATGTACGTAAATACAAGGAATATGTACGTAAATACAAGAATATGTACGTAAATACAAGGAATATGTACGTAAATACAAGAATATGTACGTAAATACAAGGAATATGTACGTAAATACAAGGAATATGTACGTAAATACAAGGAATATGTACGTAAATACAAGGAATATGTACGTAAATACAAGAATATGTACGTAAATACAAGGAATATATACGTAAATACAAGGAATATATACGTAAATACAAGGAATATGTATATAAATACAAGAATATATACGTAAATACAAGGAATATGTATGTAAATACAAGAATATATACGTAAATACAAGGAATATGTATGTAAATACAAGAATATATACGTAAATACAAGGAATATGTATGTAAATACAAGGAATATGAATATGTATGTAAATACAAGGAATATGTATGTAAATACAAGGAATATGTACGTAAATACAAGAATATATACGTAAATACAAGGAATATGTATGTAAATACAAGAATATATACGTAAATACAAGGAATATGTATGTAAATACAAGGAATATGTATGTAAATACAAGGAATATGTATGTAAATACAAGAATATATACGTAAATACAAGGAATATGTATGTAAATACAAGGAATATGTATGTAAATACAAGGAATATGTATGTAAATACAAGGAATATGTATGTAAATACAAGAATATGTACGTAAATACAAGGAATATGTATGTAAATACAAGGAATATGTACGTAAATACAAGGAATATGTACGTAAATACAAGGAATATGTATGTAAATACAAGGAATATGTACGTAAATACAAGGAATATGTACGTAAATACAAGAATATGTACGTAAATACAAGGAATATGTATGTAAATACAAGGAATATGTATGTAAATACAAGGAATATGTATGTAAATACAATATGTATGTAAATACAAGGAATATGTATGTAAATACAAGGAATATGTATGTATATGTACGTAAATACAAGGAATATGTACGTAAATACAAGGAATATGTACGTAAATACAAGGAATATGTATGTAAATACAAGGAATATGTACGTAAATACAAGGAATATGTACGTAAATACAAGGAATATGTACGTAAATACAAGGAATATTGTACGTAAATACAAGGAATATGTACGTAAATACAAGGAATATGTACGTAAATACAAGGAATATGTACGTAAATACAAGGAATATGTACGTAAATACAAGAATATGTACGTAAATACAAGAATATGTACGTAAATACAAGGAATATGTACGTAAATACAAGGAATATGTACGTAAATACAAGGAATATGTACGTAAATACAAGGAATATGTACGTAAATACAAGGAATATGTATGTAAATACAAGGAATATGTATGTAAATACAAGAATATGTATGTAAATACAAGGAATATGTACGTAAATACAAGGAATATGTACGTAAATACAAGGAATATGTATGTAAATACAAGGAATATGTACGTAAATACAAGAATATGTACGTAAATATATGTACGTAAATGCAAGAATATGTACGTAAATACAAAAGAATATGTACATAAATACAAGAATATATGATATTGCCAAACAGCCTTGGGGTTGTGTGAGAGAGTTTCAATGCTTGTTACTTGTATCGCAGTGAGTGAGGCGGAGGAAGTGAGCATCAATTTCAATGCTTATTACTTGTATCGCAGTGAGTGAGGCGGAGGAAGTGAGCATCAATTTCAATGCTTGTTACTTGTATCGCAGTGAGTGAGGCGGAGGAAGTGAGCATCAGTTTCAATGCTTGTTACTTGTATCGCAGTGAGTGAGGTGGAGGAAGTGAGCATCAGTTTCAATGCTTGTTACTTGTATCGCAGTGAGTGAGGCGGAGGAAGTGAGCATCAATTTCAATGCTTGTTACTTGTATCGCAGTGAGTGAGGCGGAGGAAGTGAGCATCAGTTTCAATGCTTGTTACTTGTATCGCAGTGAGTGAGGTGGAGGAAGTGAGCATCAGTTTCAATGCTTGTTACTTGTATCGCAGTGAGTGAGGTGGAGGAAGTGAGCATCAGTTTCAATGTATGTTACTTGTATCGCAGTGAGTGAGGCGGAGGAAGTGAGCATCAAGGAAGCAGCAGAAGCAGTAGTAGAAGCAACACAGTTCAAGGGCAAGGTCACATTTGATACTAACAAGTCTGATGGTCAGTTCAAAAAGACGGCTTCAATTGATAAATTATTGAGACATCTCCCAGACTTCAAATTTACTCCATTTAAAGAAGGTAAGGCGATTTTTTAAATACAGGGTTATTAAAGGTACCATGCTGACCTACAACAAGGGAAATGGGTCCATATATGGTAATGTATAGAGCCCATATATCCAAGTATCGTACACATTGAAGTATCCTCCCGTAAATGAGTTATGTTTTCACCAAAATCTACTGGAGGTATAAAAAGTAAGTGTTTGTTTATTATAGTGTCACCCCTATTTCAAGGGCTAGCCATTTATGACTTATGAGACACCTCTTTTTATGAGCATCAGTACTTCCCAAATCCTATGCTTGTATGCCAGGCGCCATACTGGTAGGCAATCGGTAACCATTATTTAACTAGCCGGCGGCTCACCAACCGGCCATATCGGAACGAACCCCTGACAAGGTTCAAACCTTCGACCTCCCGCTCTGTAGGCCTTAACCACTAGGCCACGGAGACGGTATATAATGTAAGATATATATGAATATTCCCCTTTTGGAATGAGAGGTGGCTCTCTCTGGATCTGGAATTGATTTGCATACAAGAAAAGTGTATGTACCTACATACTAGGTGTGTGCATATATAGAACTGTACATTCCCATATATACTCGGATATACAGACATGTTACACTCCCCTGTATGGAACTGTACATTCCCATATATACTGGTATACACGGATATACAGACATGTTACACTCCCCTGTATACAGACATGTTACACTTCCCTGTATGGAACTATACACTGGTATACTCGGATATACAGACATGTTACACTCCCCTGTATGGAACTATACACTGGTATACTCGGATATACAGACATGTTATACTCCCTTGTATGGAACTATACACTGGTATACTCGGATATACAGACATGTTATACTCCCTTGTATGGAACTATACACTGGTATACTCGGATATACAGACATGTTATACTCCCTTGTATGGAACTATACACTGGTATACTCGGATATACAGACATGTTACACTCCCCTGTATGGAACTATACACTGGTATACTCGGATATACAGACATGTTACACTCCCCTGTATGGAACTATACACTGGTATACTCGGATATACAGACATGTTACACTCCCCTGTATGGAACTATACACTGGTATACTCGGATATACAGACATGTTACACTCCCCTGTATGGAACTATACACTGGTATACTCGGATATACAGACATGTTACACTCCCCTGTATGGAACTATACACTGGTATACTCGGATATACAGACATGTTACACTCCCCTGTATGGAACTATACACTGGTATACTTGGATATACAGGCATGTTACACTTGTTCCATACAGGGGAGTGGAAGTTGAGAAAATAGATGTGTATGTTTAGATATTCCATAATGTCAAAACCCTTGCAGAGACTAGACATGTTTTCTTGGGTAGGCTTAACCAACCTAAATAGTTAACAAGTACTAAGCAGAACTACTGTGAAGTGCTTGCTCAAGGACGCATCACACGTGCCATAGCAGAACTACTGTGAAGTGCTTGCTCAAGGACGCATCACACGTGCCATAGCAGAACTACTGTGAAGTGCCTTGCTCAAGGACGCATCACACGTGCCATAGCAGAACTACTGTGAAGTGCCTTGCTCAAGGACGCATCACACGTGCCATAGCAGAACTACTGTGAAGTGCCTTGCTCAAGGACGCATCACACGTGCCATAACCAAGTATCAAACTCCTTGATTCCAAATCCGACGCTCTATCACTAGACATCACACTGTAGATGGCAGTCTCGAGATTTCAGTTCAACAATAAATGAGCCAGTTCCATTTACTCGCAAGAAATGTTCATATCTATTTGACGGTTACCTTCGACTACCCAGGTGCCATAGATCTAAATGAGAGACATGTCTGGGTTTTTTTTATTACCTCCCTTGACAATCTTATTTATCCTGATATTAGTACTTTTAGCTGGAATCCTTTGTTTTTACAGTTGTTTTCTAACCAGATGTTTGCGGTAGGATAAATGGAATGTTATTGATAACCACTTATTTACAGTATCCATTGGATATGCTGTAGGATATCCGTCGTAATTTAATAATTGTAAGAGGAGAAAATGGATACCATAAGGTGCAAAGGAAACGTGCAAAGGAAACAACGATAAAAACAGAGGACCAATGTATAGGAATTTAAGTATTCAGGGGCAATAACTGACTAATGTTTCTCATTGCCGCATATTCCTCGAGGAGGACTCGACGAATAATTTTTAAATATGGTTATCGTAGCGTCTTAGATTTCTGATTGGAATTCATTTACGGTTTAATCATATTTTATTGCAATGTGTATACATTATAAATATACAGTTTCTACAAAATCAAATGGTCCGGCCACAAGTTCTTGTGACATTAGTGAATTGGCCCAATTTTAGATCTACCGTCCATACTCGCCTATAAGACGATTGTTTTAGCACCAGATTATGGACTCAAAAGTGGCTTCCCCGTCTTATAAGCGAGTGTTAAAAATGGTATCCATAATTACGTTTTAGAAATGATAGCACTTTTGACACTGAAAATGTCTTCAACTTGCACTTGGCCAAACATGCAATTTATACATTGTCTGATGTCCATTAAACAACATGTCTTATATGCATGCCAAAACCCACAGATTTCAGGACCAAAGTGGGGGGGGTCATCTTATAGACGTGTATGGAAAATACTAGTTTCACAAAAACTGACAAGATGTAGTATGATCCTCGACTTGGCAGCTATGTTGAACTTGTAAACTGATACTAAGATTAGTATACTTCATTTTACAGCTATTAAAGAAACTTGTGACTGGTTTGCAGCCAACTATGAGACCGCAAGGAAGTAGACTGACCAGACAGAAAACCAAAACAGAATGAATTCCATTAATTTTTTTCGAGATTTCCTAGCGCAATCTTCATGATCTGATTTTATGTTTCATTCTCCACGGTGCTCAGTTGAGCCATTGTGATAACTTTTGAACTTTCTCCATTAATAGTATTACAATATAGGGATTTACACTAGCGACTGCAGATTAATGCATAGTATGTCGGAAACAAACAGGGTTTGTACAATCTGTATTTGCGGATTAGTTTCCACCAGGATGGTTTTTGGAAGCCAGGGATATGTATATCGTACATAATTATTCAGTCGTATCCAGTTATCTCCAAGTCGGATGAAAGTCCCGTTTCAGACACTGGCATTTTACATATAACTGGCTCCGATTATGTCAACGTATTTTGCTCTGTCCCATGGAATTTGACATAGTGGATGTAGAGACTATGCAATATTAATATAAGATGCCAGATGTACCATTTCATAAGATTTGTCTTCCCCACCCCCATAAACTTCCATATGCAGAGTCTGGTAAGAGAATCATGCTCATTTAGGTTATTGCCCCCCCCCCATATGCAGGGTCAGGTGAGAGAATCGTGCTCATTTAGGTTATTGCCCCCCCCCCCCATATGCAGGGTCAGGTGAGAGAATCGTGCTCATTTAGGTTATTGCCCCCCCCCCCCCATATGCAGGGTCAGGTGAGAGAATCATGCTCATTTAGGTTATTGCCCCCCCCCCATATGCAGGGTCAGGTGAGAGAATCGTGCTCATTTAGGTTATTGCCCCCCCCCCCCTATGCAGGGTCAGGTGAGAGAATCGTGCTCATTTAGGTTATTGCCCCCCCCCCCCCATATGCAGGGTCAGGTGAGAGAATCATGCTCATTTAGGTTATTGCCCCCCCCCCCATATGCAGGGTCAGGTGAGAGAATCATGCTCATTTAGGTTATTGCCCCCCCCCCATATGCAGGGTCAGGTGAGAGAATCGTGCTCATTTAGGTTATTGCCCCCCCCCCCCCTATGCAGGGTCAGGTGAGAGAATCGTGCTCATTTAGGTTATTGCCCCCCCCCCCCCATATGCAGGGTCAGGTGAGAGAATCGTGCTCATTTAGGTTATTGCCCCCCCCCCCATATGCAGGGTCAGGTGAGAGAATCATGCTCATTTAGGTTATTGCCCCCCCCCCATATGCAGGGTCAGGTGAGAGAATCGTGCTCATTTAGGTTATTGCCCCCCCCCCCATATGCAGGGTCCGGTAAGAGAATCGTGCTCATTTAGGTTACATTGTTGTAGCTGTAGTTTTTCTACAGACTACAAATGGTTTTATATTTATTGTACTTTCTAAAGGCAGATATTGAATGAACAGACACGGTATTGAACAAGGAAAATAACATAATCTGTTGGAGCTTGGATAGAGTTAACTAGGGGCTCATTTATTCTTGCCTAGAAAATGGGATTTATATAGGATGTTATACTTGTTTGGGAATTCTGCTTTAGCAAAATTTCATAAAATGGTATGAAATCACCACAAGTGTATAATCCTCTTTTTTTATTATATCACATTACCATATTGGGTTTGAATCTTTGCACAATAACGCTGCTACTTTTATTTTGGCACAAATTGTCATGTCGCTATGCAAAACAGCGTTTATATATAATTGAGCCGAGATTTCTTTTAAATCGTAAACATTACGTACCAATTCCAAAATTATATTCTCTCATCCTTCCAGGTGTTATTACACGATGTAAATGTACTACACAAGGACATTTATGTGATTTAGCAGTTTTTGACCTATACATAGGTCTATGATCTGGATAGAATACCAAATAAACAGCTGACATTTTGTAAAATAACTTCAATACCACTTGAACACCAGGTGATATTAGGTGCCGTATTTTAACCAATACATTCTGCTTTGTAAACTATTACACCTTCCTTATGGATCTCAAATTAGGGTTATATTTATATTATACATATTATATAGAATCACAGGAGCATGTAATTTTATTTAGACCAAACAAATAAACCCCCCCTCTATATAAATAAATAGTTTTCGCACGTTCCGTGTGTCCGTCCAAGTCTAGTGTGTAACCTATGACCTGGGCATTCATCACCTACTGTGATATTTCTTGTAGTAATATTTCAATGATATAATCTCATAAGCTTTAAGCTTCCGATTTAATCCATTTTCGTTTTGTATACAATGTATATGTAATGTACATTATTATCGAATAAATATGTTTAAACCAATGATAAAGGTTTTTGGTACCTTAGTTAGAATTTCAAGCTCTTGTCTTTTTTCACTAGTCTGTATACCACAATCGTGTGGTTGTACAATGAAGATGAGTCTTTGAGCATTTTACTTATAACTAGAGATGGCAACGGACATTCGACTATTCGATCGAATGTCCGAATACTAAATTCCAGTATTCGGTAAAATATATAAACTGTCATAAATCCGATATGTTGCTTTCTTTTACAATTTGAAGCCATCATAAAACCTTCCAATACAAAAGAAATTGCCCCAGGATGTTTGAATAAACAATGTTGTGGTCGCATCCATGGCAAGTGTTAATTGACACTCTGCCATGTAATTGGATAATTACAGTAGGTGCTAAGGTGTTTAATTATGATGTCAAAACTGTTTAGACGAGAAAATTCCGTTGAAATATTACAGACAAGCTGCAACATCCACCCCGTGTTTCTTAAATTTATAATTAACTGCTCAATATTACCCAAAAGTACTATATAAAATACGATCTTTATGATGTTGTCCTAAAAAAAATGCCGCCCACTCAGTGATACGTTTGGAAAGACTACAATCGCGCAGAGAATAAGAAAACTGCTAGGTGCTAGGATTTAACATATTCGGGTACAAGATCAATCTGAAAAACAAACACACTTCAACGGAAAGCAGTGACATCGGCTTCATTTGTGAAAACGCCCATAAATGTACAGTGGCCGATAACAATAACTGAATGAATCGTCGTCATATTTGCATGGCCTTACAGGAAGATGACGTTTAGTAATTTAAAAGTAGCTTAATTTGGCATTTCAAGAGCTCGAGTGATTTTGAGTTTTTAATAGAATTAAACCGAATATTTGAATAGTGAAATCGCTATTCGTTGCCATCCCTACTTATAACATTTAAATTATTACTGTACAAGATGCAACTAAAAGAAAAAGGTTTCTCAAATAAACACGCACCCAAGTTTAGAGCACAAGTGCAAAACAATGGCACTTTGTCGATGTGTGTTTGTCATTATAACCGGACTAATTTTAAATGTAGAACACCTCAAATTTCTCATTCTCAGCACCTTCCCCAGGTTCTCGTGATTAACAGCGCATATGGCATACATCAAAATCAGTGTTTGTTTAATTTGAATGATTTCCATCGTTTCAATTTGGAATGATTTCCAAACTCCTGTAGGTGTTAGACCAGAGCTACAGATAAGGCGTCACGCATTTGGAACATTATTCACTCAGTAAAATATTAAGAGCTTGTTAACCGGGAAGTTTTGGAAAAGCAGGCTGTGGGAACTTACTTCATTAATTTGCTTAATCTTTTGCAAAAGGAATTAAGTCTCATTTACACAAATTGGAAGTAAATACTATTTTTAGATCTATATATGTATATTCAGTTCCATTAGTTAATCCCAATGCAAACATTATTTATTTAGATTTTAGCTTGCCATGATGAAAGTCTAGAGAGCTATTGCAATATATAGCCTTGGCATTGAATGTAGATGCAATACTTCATAACCCATTGTTGGCAAGAAGTATGGTGTCTAATTGTAACCCTAAATGTGGATTTACGATCAATAATTATTGAACATTTTTATGCAACAAAACTTTGTCCGCGCATATTCTCCATAACCCTTTGCTGGATTTTCACCAAATCTAGGATGTCTAGTTGTAAACCAGTTTTTGTGGATTTATGGCCAATTGAACAATTTTTACAACATAGTCCAATGATACCAAACACAACCTCTTTGAAATTCATCATGGCTGCTAGTGCCGTACGTGCAAGATATTATTTATTACTGTTACTATATACATGAACAGCTGTTTATAAATAAAGATTGGGTAATTTATCAAGTGTATTTTTACTTTATGATTTCCAATGCAATAAAATGTTGTTTCACAGGTTTGAAAGCTTTAGGGATAGCCGGTTAGGTTTGCTTTCGTCTGTAGAATATTAAAGTAAATATCGATTCGGATTTGATTTACTTAATCCATTTCATTCTGGATACCGTTCAAACAGTATTTACAAATAACATAAGAGCCAGATCAGTCGCCACGGAACATGCCATCTGATCAGGCTCTACGCCGTTTGCTATTCAGATGATCTTGCCAAGACACTTGGCCATGTAGCAAACAACATAGATCCTGATCAGCATCATGCTGCGGCTGATCTGGATCTATGTTGTTTGCAAAAGCCTTTAAATATATCCAAAATGAAATGGGTTAATAGATCTTTGTGAAAATCGGGTGTAAACTACTGCAGTAAAATGGCCATGCTATGCAGAAGAATAGCCATAGGATAATGTTTATCTTAAATAAGGACCAATTTTATATTGACCTGGGGTCATACAGGTACATGCATCAAAATGCAAACATTCCCCCATAAATATTTGAAATGAGAGATGCTCTAGAAATGGTTCACATGCATGCAAGAGCCATCACTGAAGGGCATCGGCATAGTATGTACCACTTGTGTGACCAATACCACAAATATGTCGACTAGGAACAGTTGATAATATGCAACACTAAAATGGATTGAAATGTGACCAATACCACACATATGTCTCATATGTCCATTTCTATTTTTAGCGATTGTATTTTGCAAGGGAGTTGTTTTTCTTCAAATTAACATGTATGTAGACGGCGCTACGCTCGGAAATCACGTTTCCCCAGGTGTTGTTCTGTCAGAGGTAAAAATCAACAGACTGGAACCCAGGCTAGAGGTGGGGTGGGTAATTTGGCAAGAAATATTTGTTTGCCAGCATTCTTTAAGAAACTACTACCATCCATCTATGGAAGTGGGGTAGGTAAGTCGACTGCTTATCCATTGAATATAATTGCAACCATATGTATGGAAATACATTGCATATATGCATCTTGATGGTGGGAAAGGTCTAAACATTCGTCACCGCTGTCCAATTTCATATCTCACTGTTCTTATGAAAAGTTATATGTTCCAAACAGTTTTGGTGAAGGAGGTAATTCATCGTAACTTTGCTGCTTAAGTTGACAATCTGTATTCGGTTGTGTTGCTGCGTTACTCTTCAATTTAAGAACACGGTCCATTAACATTTCCGGTTCAGGAGGCGTGGCATTTTCTTTGTTGTCGTTGACAATGTGTTTAGTTGTGTTAGTATTCACAGCTGCAACTGGTTTGCTAAGGGAGTTCATTGTAAACATACCAGTCATCTCTGACAATGTCTGAAATAAATGCATTCTCAGCTCTTTAACATGTTGAAAGAATGATCAAAATGCGAGCATAAAAACAAGAAAATATGGCCAGTTTGTGCTCTAATCTATAAAATAATTACAAATCCACTAGGGAACCACCCAAGACTGTAGAACGTAGTGGTGCCATATGTAGACCGATTTGAATCGAAGCACTGGATGCAGCTACACTGGATGTAAACATACTGGACGCAACTACACTGGATGTAAACATACTGGAGGCAACTACACTGGATGTAAACATATTGGACGCAACTACACTGGATGTAAACATACTGGAGGCAACTACACTGGATGTAAACATACTGGACGCAACTACACTGGATGTTAAACATACTGGACGCAACTACACTGGATGTAAAATTGTAAACATACTGGAAGCAACTACACTGGATGTAAACATACTGGACGCAACTACACTGTACATAAACATACTGGTTGCAACTACACTGGACATAAACATACTGGAGGCAACTACACTGTACATAAACATACTGGACGCAACTAAACTGTACATACACATACTGGACGCAACTACACTGTACATAAACATACTGGATGCAACTACACTGGACATAAACATACTGGATGCAACTACACTGTACATAAACATACTGGATGCAACTACACTGTACATAAACATACTGGATGCAACTACACTGTACGTACACATACTGGATGCAACTACACTGTACATAAACATACTGGATGTAACTACACTGGATGCAACTACACTGTACATAAACATACTGGATGCAACTACACTGTACATAAACATACTGGATGCAACTACACTGTACATAAACATACTGGATGCAACTACACTGTACATAAACATACTGGATGCAACTACACTGGATGTAAACATACTGGATGCAACTACACTGGACATAAACATACTGGATGCAACTACACTGGACATAAACATACTGGATGCAACTACACTGGACATAAACATACTGGATGCAACTACACTGTACATAAACATACTGGATGCAACTACACTGGACATAAACATACTGGATGCAACTACACTGGACATAAACATACTGGATGCAACTACACTGTACATAAACATACTGGATGCAACTACACTGTACATAAACATACTGGATGCAACTACACTGGACATAAACATACTGGATGCAACTACACTGGACATAAACATACTGGATGCAACTACACTGTACATAAACATACTGGATGCAACTACACTGTACATAAACATACTGGATGCAACTACACTGTACATAAACATACTGGATGCAACTACACTGGACATAAACATACTGGATGCAACTACACTGTACATAAACATACTGGATGCAACTACACTGGACATAAACATACTGGATGCAACTACACTGTACATAAACATACTGGATGCAACTACACTGTACATAAACATACTGGACGCAACTACACTGGACATAAACATAATCGACGACGACAATTTGAATGCAAGCACTGGAAATAAAAGCATTGTACGTATGGTCAAATCATCATATGACCTGACTGACTAAACATCAATATTGCACTGATATGCGAAATTACACCAACCTCAAGACTGATTGTGAGCTCTGGTTCCACTGGTTCATCATCATTATATTGTTGTGCGGTCAGGTCTGGTACAGCGGGTTCCTTTTTGCATCCTGTTTTTCCATTCTTTTCATCGGACAAGAACAGGCCCACATTAACATGCCGTTTGTTTACAAGAGTTTTATCTGATGTATTCGCTTCCTGCTTCTTCTTGTCCGTCAACATCTGCTTGATTCCTGGTGTACACAACACCGGGGACACTGGGCTCGCCAACGCATTCACGTTCATTTGTAAATGACTGGTAGGGATAGGAAACTTGTCCGGTGAGGCAAGTGCTGCAGAAAACATTATATTGCAATTAGGATTGAAAACCAGACGAAAAAGTCCATGTGTTTCTTTTAAGGACGGCAATGAGTAGCTCGGGAGTGCATGGACGTATTTCTGATTGAGTATTTTCTTCATCTTAACCCATTCAACACCAAGTAACTCACATGGACTGCTCCATGATATTCATAAACCAATAAATGAATCAGAAAATCACATTTGGACAAGTTCATTTATCAAAATGGGTAATTATGTCTAAAAATAGTCATATCACTGGCAAAAAGTGCAGATCCTGATGAGACGGCTCGTCACGAGCCGGCTCATTTGGATCTACACTTTTTGTAAGCCTATTTAGAGGTCTGTGGTGTTGAAAGGGTTAAGAGGTCGGAGGAAAGGGCTTAGCTAATCATTAGAAATATTATTCTAACATTGCTCGTCATTTTGTCTGTATATGCAAAGAATTTACCGTGTTTAAATCTGCAATAAACCATGGTTTAGCGCGTGATGTCAAACGTGACATCATTTTTCTAGCAATTTTGTAGTTTTCTGATGTCATTTACGA
The DNA here is from genome assembly GCA_014843695.1 of Archivesica marissinica. Lineage (NCBI taxonomy): Eukaryota > Metazoa > Mollusca > Bivalvia > Venerida > Vesicomyidae > Archivesica > Archivesica marissinica. Next base: position 15,703,854 of record CM026387.1, read on the forward strand.
TTTATAAAAATAGCATAGACTTAATTTTGCGCTTTTTAGATATTTTGGTCATGTTAGAATCAATATAATATTTGTATTCCGAGTTATTTATAGTCGAATAAAAGATGGTTTGTTGTTCTGAGCGCCGGAATTAATCACCAAGGTATGCGTGGTTAATTCCTACAAGTGAGAACTCCAAACCATGTTTTATTCACCAATAAACATCTGAAAGACAAATATTATTTCTTAATTATGAAACAATTAAAAAAACATATGACAACATTATTTTAATAAATAATATATATTTAATCTATATTTAAGTCGAAAAATCATACACGACTTACAACCATCCCTCGACTACTCATTTGAAACACATTTACAAATATTGTCCAAAAAATACAACTACCTTTGAATTGATAGGAATATGGAGATGGCTGAGAGTCTGGAATGTATCTCAATATTTATATAGTATTCAATAACAGGCTGTCCGATTAGCGCAGTGGTTAGCGCGCTCACCAATGCAACCAGGGTTCGAACCTCGAACCGTGAAATATGTGAGATGGTACGGTGGTTGCCAGATCGGACAGGTGGGTTTTCTCTGGGTACTACGGTTTCCTCCTACACGAATGACCACATTTACGCTTTCATCCACGCCAACGAGAGTGATTAATATAAGTTGTTAAAAATTGCTTCGCAATCGTTGTAAAATAAATAAAGTTTAAATAACAACCAGACTTAACAGGGCATAACAAATATAATACACATGTAGTAGAATGATGCGGAATTTTAACCTTGGTAAATATGTTTCCGCTCCAGTGACATTTTCCCCTATGTGATACAGAATGTGATATTACCTGAATGTAGGTCACCAGTGACATTTTCCCCTATGTGATATTACCTGAATGTAGGTCACCAGTGGAGACATTCCATTTCATACTCCTACCAAGACTCGGTGTACATATGATTCCATCGTGCAGGAATTCTGTCGGTATTTTGGAAACGGGTCTAAAAACAGGAAAAACAAACATAAATTTACACTATCTAAAATTACATCGCAGTCAATGCATACAAGTATACTGTATACTGGTATATTGCAATAGTACATGTATACAATTTAAAAGTGCATTGCGATATGTACAAGGTCTTTACATTTGTACAGCACAAGACTTTACATTTGCACAGCACAAGACAAAAGGACTACAGCATTACCAAATCTAATACTGTCATAGTCTAGCTAAAACGAAACAGTCTGCAATTTCTAATAGTCCAAAAAGAAAATTGACCAGCCCTGGGCTTCGGCAAAGGAATAACTGCACCACAATTGGTTTAGTTTAAACAATATTTTATTCAAGAATGGTACATAGGAATAGTTGCAACAGCACAGTTAGGATTGGGAAAAACGTTACATAGTAATTTATTCGAATCCCTTTCCGTAACCAGTTTACATACCGGTATATAGTATATTCAACTTCCAAAAATAATCGAGTGCATTTTTGTTCTCTTGTTAATGATCCTCAAAACATCTAGAAAACTATGTTTAAAAACTCCTTTTGACATCAACAGTCAGTTATGTTATATTTCGGGTTTTACGCCTGCATCAGCACCATTTTGGGCTATATCGCCGGCGGGCAGTTTACCTAACAACACCTTTCCTGGGCATGCTCCAGCGGTTAACCAGTACTTGGGTGCACTAACCTCCGTAAGAAACTGCCAACTTTTTCATATAAATTAGACACGGCCTGAGCGGGGCTCGAACCCGTGACCATCAGTGATGATAGGTTACAGTGGTACACAAGTCAGCGACCGTAACCACTCGACCACGGAGGCGGACTCAACAGTCAGTACTTACCATTTTATTTGCTAAGGGAATCACTCGCAAATGGACACCGAGGCAGAACGACATATACCGGTTCCATATCAGGGGCGTAGCTAGCGATTTTGAATTTGCAGACCGATTAATAAATTGAGCATCAAACACGCGCTGTTGCTAGAGGGGCCTGGAGATGCTCCCCCAGGAACATTTGGAATCGTAGAATGTCAATGGTTCACTCTGACACATTTTAATGTACGTCTTAAGATGGTACCTACCCATCATACCCCTCCTTCAGTTTTTATTGCATTTTCGGGGTTTCAGAATGTTCATTTTCTAGGACAATCTGCAGGCCTTATAGTAGCTACGTGCCTGCATACGATACATGTATAAATAAGACATGTGAATTATTGGTAGCTAAATGATTGTCTACATGTACATCTGCTGACATTTTGCCTAAAAAGTCCCCAACGCCTACACTGGGTTCCCGCCGTCTGCTGCCAAAAAACAAATATTGGCGCTAAATTTTGTGAACTGGCGAAAATATTTGGCACATGTTTTGTCAAATACATGGCTTCAAATATATATTTGTGAACTCTATGGCTCTTAGTTGGCTCCAAGTTTTTTTAATTGGCGACAGAAGTGGCGCAGACAAACATTCAGATAGAGTGAACCCTGCTACAAACAGCCACAATCTTATAATAGTTAGAGACTAGTTTTGCCAAACAAAATTACAAATAAGATCGTGACTTACACATTTGTGGAAGATTTATGTTTCTTTAAGCTGTTGAGATATTGTAGCGTGTGCTGCGATATACCCGTATCCTCCAGTCGTGGCGTACGATTTAGATCTTGAGGTGGCTTATTATTTGGTGACATACTCAAATATGTTAAGGTGAATATTTGATGGTTGGTGGCAGCAGAAACGAAACAGTTTATCCAGCAAGGAAAGAAGCATAGACGAGCTAAACAAGAACACCATTTAAATAGTACACATGCTTTTTTGTTTAAACTATTTATTATACAAGTATTGCGAAGCAAGTTCGAACAACTTACATTAATCACTCTCGTTGGCGCAGATGAAAGCCTAAATGTGGTCATTCGTGTGGGAGGAAACCGTAGTATCCGGAGAAAACCCATCTGTCTGATCTGGCGAATACCGTACCATCTCACATACCTCCCGGTCCGAGGATCGAACCCGGGTTGCATTGATGAGAAGCGAGCGCGCTAACCACTGCGCTAATCGGACAGCTGATATTCTTAGGCCGAAGTGGAAATAGATTATGAAGATGAGCATTATTTTAGTTACGGTATTCCTGATGCTTCCTACAATTTATTTATTTATATTTCGGGTTTTACGCCTGCATCAGCACCATTTTGGGCTATATCGCCGGCGGGCAGTTTACCTAACAACACCTTTCCTGGGCAGGCTCCAACGGTTAACAAGTACTTGGGTGCACCAACCTCCGTAAGAAACTGCCAACTTTTTCATATAAATGAGACACGGCCTGAGCGGGGCTAGAACCCGTGACCATCAGTGATGATAGGTTACAGTGGTATACAAGTCAACGACCGTAACCACGGAGGCGAGGTTACAGTGGTATACAAGTCAGCGACCGTAACCACTCTACCACGGAGGCGAGGTTACAGTGGTATACAAGTCAGCGACCGTAACCACTCTACCACGGAGGCGAGGTTACAGTGGTATACAAGTCAGCGACCGTAACCACTCTACCACGGAGGCGAGGTTACAGTGGTATACAAGTCAGCGACCGTAACCACTCTACCACGGAGGCGAGGTTACAGTGGTATACAAGTCAGCGACCGTAACCACTCTACCACGGAGGCGGACCACTCTACCACGGAGGCGGACTGATGCTCCCTACAGCGACCGTAACCACTCTACCACGGAGGCGGACCATCAGTGATGATAGGTTACAGTGGTATACAAGTCAGCGACCGTAACCACTCTACCACGGAGGCGGACCACTCGACCACGGAGGCGGACCACTCGACCACGGAGGCGGACCACTCTACCACGGAGGCGGACTGATGCTCCCTACAGCGACCGTAACCACTCTACCACGGAGGCGGACCATCAGTGATGATAGGTTACAGTGGTATACAAGTCAGCGACCGTAACCACTCTACCACGGAGGCGGACCACTCGACCACGGAGGCGGACCACTCGACCACGGAGGCGGACCACTCTACCACGGAGGCGGACCACTCGACCACGGAGGCGGACCACTCTACCACGGAGGCGGACCACTCTATCACGGAGGCGGACCACTCTACCACGGAGGCGGACCACTCTACCACGGAGGCGGACCACTCTACCACGGAGGCGTAACCACTCTACCACGGAGGCAGACTGATGCTCCCTACAAATTATTTCATTAATGTTACCTACCGTACATACTCGCCTATAAGACGATCTCGACTATAAGACGACCCGCCAATGTTGGTCTTAAATTCAGTGGTATTTTACATACATAAACCCTCATATAAGACGGGTTGAGAAAATGGAAACAAATCAGAAGTAAAGATCAGACAAATTGTACTGTAAAAGCACTGTAAATGATGTAAATTCATAAAGAATGCACACAAATATATTTGATTTGCTAAAAATGCTATTGACACGTTCAGTTTACAGATAGAACTGTGGAAGTCTATGCTTTTGTTACAACATTTCAAAGGTCATCTATTACTGAGTTGGAACCACAACAAAAAGCTTATAAGACGGGAAAATACTTCGAGACAATAATCAAGTTTCATAGCAGATGTTAATTTAACCTAATTCCCACATATAATTCTCGACGACAGTACCATATAAAAATCAAGTTTCATAGCAGATGTTAATTTAACCCAATTCCCACATATAATTCTCGACGACAGTACCATAGAAAAATCAAGTTTCATAGCAGATGTTAATTTAACCCAATTCCCACATATAATTCTCGACGACAATACCATATACATCGACATGTTTGTAGTTTATACAAATTTATTTGAGCTCACTTGCGAAACAAGTTCCTACAACTTATTTTAACCCATTTCATTCCGGATACCGTTCAAATATATCCAGAATGAAATGGGTTAATCACTTTCGAGACCTCATTCCTGATGGAATCCATCGCCATGAGGGATCGAGAAGAGGCAATGTAATGTGGCATTTAAATGCCTTGCCTAAGGGCACAATCGTACGGCTACAGCTGGGCGCAAACCCCGGGCCTTTCACCCCTGAAGTGAGCGTGCTATCACGTCTTCCACACATCAACACATTTGTAGTCAAACAAACAGAAATATCGTGGATACAACCCGTATTCCAGTAATCTCTATGTATGTGGATGGACATGGTGACTGTTCCAGTAATCTCTATGTATGTGGATGGACATGGTGACTGTTCCAGTAATCTCTATGTATGTGGATGGACATGGTGACTGTTCCAGTAATCTCTATGTATGTGGATGAACATGGTGACTGTTCCAGTAATCTCTATGTATGTGGATGGACATGGTGACTGTTCCAGTAATCTCTATGTATGTGGATGGACATGGTGACTGTTCCAGTAATCTCTATGTATGTGGATGGACATGGTGACTGTTCCAGTAATCTCTATGTATGTGGATGGACATGGTGACTGTTCCAGTAATCTCTATGTATGTGGATGGACATGGTGACTGTTCCAGTAATCTCTATGTATGTGGATGGACATGGTGATTCCAGTAATCTCTATGTATGTGGATGGACATGGTGACTGTTCCAGTAATCTCTATGTATGTGGATGAACATGGTGATTCCAGTAATCTCTATGTATGTGGATGGACATGGTGATTCCAGTAATCTCTATGTATGTGGATGGACATGGTGACTGTTCATCCATCGACAGCTGGGTGGAACCACTGATCTTCAACAGTCCAGCTGGATAGCTTCCTCACATGAAAGAATTTCCCCAGATTGGATTTAAATCTACAGTTGTGAGGGCAAGTACACTCACACTTGCTCTGTTAAACCCATTGCACGCTAGCGGCAGATAAAATCACTTTTGCAAACAGCAGAGAGCCAGAACGTGCCGTCTGATCAGGCTCTATGCTGTTTGCTGCTCGGACAGTGGAGCTAAAACATGAGGCTGAATAGCAAACAACATAGATCCTGATCAGATGCGGCGTTACACCTATTTAGAGACAGATGTTCTCATGGCTTGAGCTATTTAGAGACAGGTGGTCAGAGGGATTGACATACGTATATACAGATGGTCTCGTGGTTTGAGCTATCTATAGACAGATGGTCTCGTGGCTTGAGCTATCTATAGAAAGATGGTCTCGTGGCTTGAGCTATCTATAGACAGATGGTCTCGTGGCTTGAGCTATCTATAGACAGATGGTCTCGTGGCTTGAGCTATCTATAGACAGATGGTCTCGTGGCTTGAGCTATCTATAGACAGATGGTCTCCTGACTTGAGCTATCTATAGACAGATGGTCTCGTGGCTTGAGCTATCTATAGACAGATGGTCTCGTGGCTTGAGCTATCTATAGACAGATGGTCTCATGATTTGAGCTATCTATAGACAGATGGTCTTGTGGCTTGAGCTATCTATAGACAGATGGTCTCGTGGCTTGAGCTATCTATAGACAGATGGTCTCATGACTTGAGCTATCTATAGACAGATGGTCTCATGACTTGAGCTATCTATAGACAGATGGTCTCGTGGCTTGAGCTATCTATAGACAGATGGTCTCCTGACTTGAGCTATCTATAGACAGATGGTCTCGTGGCTTGAGCTATCTATAGACAGATGGTCTCGTGGCTTGAGCTATCTATAGACAGATGGTCTCGTGGCTTGAGCTATCTATAGACAGATGTTCTCATGGCTTGAGCTATCTATAGACAGATGGTCTCCTGACTTGAGCTATCTATAGACAGATGGTCTCGTGGCTTGAACTATCTATAGACAGATGTTCTCATGGCTTGAGCTATCTATAGACAGATGTTCTCATGGCTTGAGCTATCTATAGACAGATGGTCTCGTGGCTTGAGCTATCTATAGACAGATGGTCTCGTGGCTTGAGCTATCTATAGACAGATGGTCTCATGATTTGAGCTATCTATAGACAGATGGTCTTGTGGCTTGAGCTATCTATAGACAGATGGTCTCGTGGCTTGAGCTATCTATAGACAGATGGTCTCATGACTTGAGCTATCTATAGACAGATGGTCTCATGACTTGAGCTATCTATAGACAGATGGTCTCGTGGCTTGAGCTATCTATAGACAGATGGTCTCCTGACTTGAGCTATCTATAGACAGATGGTCTCGTGGCTTGAGCTATCTATAGACAGATGGTCTCGTGGCTTGAGCTATCTATAGACAGATGGTCTCATGATTTGAGCTATCTATAGACAGATGGTCTTGTGGCTTGAGCTATCTATAGACAGATGGTCTCGTGGCTTGAGCTATCTATAGACAGATGGTCTCATGACTTGAGCTATCTATAGACAGATGGTCTCATGACTTGAGCTATCTATAGACAGATGGTCTCGTGGCTTGAGCTATCTATAGACAGATGGTCTCCTGACTTGAGCTATCTATAGACAGATGGTCTCGTGGCTTGAGCTATCTATAGACAGATGGTCTCGTGGCTTGAGCTATCTATAGACAGATGGTCTCGTGGCTTGAGCTATCTATAGACAGATGTTCTCATGGCTTGAGCTATCTATAGACAGATGGTCTCCTGACTTGAGCTATCTATAGACAGATGGTCTCGTGGCTTGAACTATCTATAGACAGATGTTCTCATGGCTTGAGCTATCTATAGACAGATGTTCTCATGGCTTGAGCTATCTATAGACAGATGTTCTCATGGCTTGAGCTATCTATAGACAGATGGTCTCCTGACTTGAGCTATCTATAGACAGATGGTCTCGTGGCTTGAGCTATCTATAGACAGATGGTCTCGTGGCTTGAGCTATCCATAGACAGATGGTCTCGTGGCTTAAGCTATCTATAGACAGATGGTCTCTTGGCTTGAGCTATCTATAGACAGATGTTCTCATGGCTTGAGCTATCTATAGACAGATGGTCTCCTGACTTGAGCTATCTATAGACAGATGTTCTCATGGCTTGAGCTATCTATAGACAGATGTTCTCATGGCTTGAGCTATCTATAGACAGATGGTCTCCTGACTTGAGCAATCTATAGACAGATGTTCTCATGGCTTGAGCTATCCATAGACAGATGTTCTCATGGCTTGAGCTATCTATAGACAGATGTTCTCATGGCTTGAGCTATCTATAGACAAATGTTCTCATGGCTTGACAAATGTTCTCATGGCTTGAGCTATCTATAGACAGATGTTCTCATGGCTTGAGCTATCTATAGACAGATGGTCTCCTGACTTGAGCTATCTATAGACAGATGTTCTCATGGCTTGAGCAATCTATAGACAGATGGTCTCCTGACTTGAGCTATCTATAGACAGATGGTCTCCTGACTTGAGCTATCTATAGACAGATGGTCTCCTGACTTGAGCTATCTATAGACAGATGTTCTCATGGCTTGAGCTATCTATAGACAGATGGTCTCATGGCTTGAGCTATCTATAGACAGATGGTCTCATGACTTGAGCTATCTATAGACAGATGGTCTCGTGACTTGAGCTATCTATAGACAGATGGTCTCGTGGCTTGAGCTATCTATAGACAGATGGTCTCGTGACTTGAGCTATCTATAGACAGATGGTCTCGTGACTTGAGCTATCTATAGACAGATGGTCTCGTGACTTGAGCTATCTATAGACAGATGGTCTCGTGACTTGAGCTATCTATAGACATATGGTCTTGTGACTTGAGCTATCTATAGACAGATGGTCTCCTGACTTGAGCTATCTATAGACAGATGGTCTCGTGACTTGAGCTATCAATAGACAGATGGTCTCGTGACTTGAGCTATCTATAGACAGATGGTCTCGTGACTTGAGCTATCTATAGACAGATGGTCTCCTGGCTTGAGCTATCTATAGACAGATGGTCTCGTGACTTGAGCTATCTATAGACAGATGGTCTCGTGACTTGAGCTATCTATAGACAGATGGTCTCGTGACTTGAGCTATCAATAGACAGATGATCTCATGGCTTGAGCTACCTATAGACAGATGATCTCGTGACTTGAGCTATCTATAGACAGATGGTCTCCTGACTTGAGCTATCTATAGACAGATGGTCTCCTGACTTGAGCTATCTATAGACAGATGGTCTCCTGACTTGAGCTATCTATAGACAGATGGTCTCGTGGCTTGAGCTATCTATAGACAGATGATCTCGTGACTTGAGCTATCTATAGACAGATGGTCTCCTGACTTGAGCTATCTATAGACAGATGGTCTCCTGACTTGAGCTATCTATAGACAGATGGTCTCGTGACTTGAACTATCTATAGACAGATGGTCTCGTGACTTGAGCGATCTATAGACAGATGATCTTGTGGCTTGAGCTATCTATAGACAGATGGTCTCGTGGCTTAAGCTATCTATAGACAGATGGTCTCATGGCTTGAGCTATCTATAGACAGATGATCTTGTGGCTTGAGCTATCTATAGACAGATGATCTTGTGGCTTGAGCTATCTATAGACAGATGGTCTCCTGACTTGAGCTATCTATAGACAGATGGTCTCATGGCTTGAGCTATCTATAGACAGATGGTCTCGTGGCTTGAGCTATCTATAGACAGATGGTCTCATGGCTTAAGCTATCTATAGACAGATGATCTCATGGCTTGAGCTATCTAGAGACAGATGGCCTCATGACTTGAGCTATCTATAGACAGATGGTCTCCTGACTTGAGCTATCTATAGACAGAGGGTCTCATGACTTGAGCTATCTATAGACAGATGGTCTCGTGACTTGAGCTATCTATAGACAGATGGTCTCGTGACTTGAGCTATCTATAGACAGATGGTCTCCTGGCTTGAGCTATCTATAGACAGATGGTCTCGTGACTTGAGCTATCTATAGACAGATGGTCTCGTGACTTGAGCTATCTATAGACAGATGGTCTCGTGACTTGAGCTATCAATAGACAGATGATCTCATGGCTTGAGCTACCTATAGACAGATGATCTCGTGACTTGAGCTATCTATAGACAGATGGTCTCCTGACTTGAGCTATCTATAGACAGATGGTCTCCTGACTTGAGCTATCTATAGACAGATGGTCTCCTGACTTGAGCTATCTATAGACAGATGGTCTCGTGGCTTGAGCTATCTATAGACAGATGATCTCGTGACTTGAGCTATCTATAGACAGATGGTCTCCTGACTTGAGCTATCTATAGACAGATGGTCTCCTGACTTGAGCTATCTATAGACAGATGGTCTCGTGACTTGAACTATCTATAGACAGATGGTCTCGTGACTTGAGCGATCTATAGACAGATGATCTTGTGGCTTGAGCTATCTATAGACAGATGGTCTCGTGGCTTAAGCTATCTATAGACAGATGGTCTCATGGCTTGAGCTATCTATAGACAGATGATCTTGTGGCTTGAGCTATCTATAGACAGATGATCTTGTGGCTTGAGCTATCTATAGACAGATGGTCTCCTGACTTGAGCTATCTATAGACAGATGGTCTCATGGCTTGAGCTATCTATAGACAGATGGTCTCGTGACTTGAACTATCTATAGACAGATGGTCTCGTGACTTGAGCTATCTATAGACAGATGATCTTGTGGCTTGAGCTATCTATAGACAGATGGTCTAGTGACTTAAGCTATCTATAAACAGATGGTCTCGTGGCTTGAGCTATCTATAGACAGATGGTCTCCTGACTTGAGCTATCTATAGACAGATGGTCTCGTGGCTTGAGCTATCTATAGACAGATGGTCTCATGGCTTAAGCTATCTATAGACAGATGATCTCATGGCTTGAGCTATCTAGAGACAGATGGCCTCATGACTTGAGCTATCTATAGACAGATGGTCTCCTGACTTGAGCTATCTATAGACAGAGGGTCTCATGACTTGAGCTATCTATAGACAGATGATCTCATGGCTTGAGCTATCTATAGACAGATGGTCTCCTGACTTGAGCTATCTATAGACAGATGGTCTCCTGACTTGAGCTATCTATAGACAGATGGTCTCCTGACTTGAGCTATCTATAGACAGATGGTCTCATGGCTTGAGCTATCTATAGACAGATGGTCTCGTGACTTGAACTATCTATAGACAGATGGTCTCGTGACTTGAGCTATCTATAGACAGATGATCTTGTGGCTTGAGCTATCTATAGACAGATGGTCTAGTGACTTGAGCTATCTATAGACAGATGGTCTCGTGGCTTGAGCTATCTATAGACAGATGGTCTCCTGACTTGAGCTATCTATAGACAGATGGTCTCGTGGCTTGAGCTATCTATAGACAGATGGTCTCGTGGCTTGAGCTATCTATAGACAGATGGTCTCGTGACTTGAGCTATCTAGAGACAGATGGTCTCGTGGCTTGAGCTATCTAGAGACAGATGGTCTCGTGGCTTGAGCTATCTAGAGACAGAGGGTCTGAGGAAGAAGTTTTTGTAGAAGTATATGCCACTGGCGAATCGCTAAAAGTAGAAAAGATGAAGCATATGGCCGAGTTTTGCAATGAATAGTGGGTATGGTTGAAAGTGATCGTAAGGAATATGGCTGATTTGGCTGGGTGCGATTACATTTGACAGGCAAGATGGGGGGGGGGGGGGAAGTCCTTTATTCATCTTATAAAATAAGACACAACTGGAAGGATACTGGTGTTGAATATTAGTGTTTTCATCTTTCACTTCATTCTCTTGTTCTTCAGTGTTCTTCTTTCCATGAACTTCTTCTGCAAAACATACTGCAGTTTGATGCTTCATCAGTTTAAAATAATATACTTCATAACAAGTGGGCTAAGTTGGCCCTATATCGCTCCGCTGAGTAAAACTGTCCACTTATGAACATGGCAGAAAATTCCAACAATCATCGAGACGAGAAGAATTGGAAACAAATTGAACATTGAAATCAGCTGTAAACATGGTCCAGATTTCATCTTCGGAACTTGAAAATGAGAAACTACGGTAGGTCAAAAGGTCATCACAGGTAAATATTGAAATTTATTTGCAAAACTGTGTACATGTGTCAAAAGGTCATGGCCATTAAAGGTCAATATTGAAATAGGAAAGAGGTAACCATATAAGCAAGTTGCTTTCTCCTCAATCCTACATGTATTTTCTTATTGTGATCATTATACTATGTATATTCATTGAATAAAAAAAAAAATTGTTTAAACTAATATTTAAATATATGAGTGCAAAATTGTAATTATGAGAGATCCAAGTTCATGACTCTAGCTTAAATTACATGTAGGTTAGTAGGTCAAGGTCAATGAAAGTAAATATTGTAATCTGCAGAACTGTACACATGGTCCGAGTTTCACAAGAACAAAACTACAGTCAAACCTGTGTTAGTGGTCACCTCTATTAAGCAGCCAACCTGTATTAAGCAGCCAGCTTCCCAATATGGCGCTTTATTTTACAGTTGACCTCTATTAAGCAGCCACCTGTGCTAAGCAGCCACTTTCTGTAAATCCCATGGCTGGCTGCTTAAGACAGGTTTGACTGTATTTACTTGAAGAGTATGGCTTCATCATACCCTGATTGATTGTGGAACCACACTAAATATCTAAGCTGTCCTCACTCTGTATTTTGGTAGAGGGTCATCTAATAATGATTCTGTGGATTATTTCGAAATTGGGATTACAGCGATTGACAAGATTATTAAAAGATTTTAATATAGTCATATACAGAGTTCGAGCCCCGCTGGAGCCGCTACGATTGTGCCCTTAGGCAAGGCATTTAAATTCCATGTTGCCTCTTCTCTCTCCTTCGTGGCGATGGATTCCATCAGGAATGAGGTCTTGAGAGTGATTAACATAAGTTGCAAGAACTTGTTTCGCAATCGAGCTCAAGATAAGTATATTATCATAAAATAAACAATATCTAGAGGCCAAGGTGCCAAGAAGGCAGTCATAGCTTTTGCAGGATTTGTAGATGTTGGTATTGAGTGATCAAATTACATTTATCACTCATAAACAAATTTAGTTTATTGTTTAATTATTTTACAAACGATTGCGAAGCAAGTTCTAACAACTTATATTAATCACTCTCATTGGCGCGGATGAAAGCGTATATGTGGTCATTCGTGTTGGAGGAAGCCGGAGTACCCGGAGAAAACCCACCTGTCCGATCTGGCGACCACCGTACCATCTCACATACTTCCAGGTCCGAGGATCGAACCTGGGTTGCATTGGTGAGAAGCGAGCGCGCTAACCACTGCGCTAATCGGACAGCCATATTTGACATGGATAGTCATTTTTTCAATTTGTTTGTCTCCTTAGCTCTGTAACAATTCATCGTAGCTAACAAATAAACGTGCTTAGATCGCCGTTATCATATATTATTAAATTGTTGGCGTAAAAAACCTGGGCGTTCGGATACAATGCATTTTCCTCTTTCTGAACATGTTATGTTATATTTTGGGTTTTATGCCTGCATCAGCACCATTTCGGGCTATATCGCCGGCGGGCAGTTTACCTAACAACACCTTTCCTGGGCAGGCTCCAGCGGTTAACCAGTACTTGGGTGCACCAACCTCCGTAAGAAACTGCCAACTTTTTCATATAAATGAGACACGGCCTGAGCGGGGCTCGAACCCGTGACCATCAGTGATGATAGGTTACAGTAGTATACAAGTCAGCGACCTTAACCACTCGACCATGGAGGCGGACGCTTTCTGAATAGCAATTTGACCAGATTGTGTTACCGGTATATATGTATGACTGCACAATCTAACTGATTAAGTTATACACGCCTCTGTGGTCGAGTGGTTAAGGTAGCTGACTGTAACCTATCTCATCATGGTCGCGGGTTCGATCCCTGCTCAGGCCGTGTCTCATTTATATGAAAATGTTGACAGTTTCTTACGGAGGTTTGATGAACCAAGGAGGCTGCCCAGAAAAGGTGTCGTTAGGTAAAACTGCCCATCGCTCAAATGGGCAATCTGTAGCGATGTTAAATAAACTTTAAAAAACCCAAAAAAAACATGACTGCGCAACCTAATCAATAACGAAACCTACCGTACGACTTGAATCCATACTGTGACATGTACTGTTCAGTTTCTGCAAGTCTTTTCAATAGATGACCATTCAGAAAAGCATCGGTGCTACTCAGTATTCCATCGAGCATTTCAGCAGCTTGTTGCTCTGTGTCCAGCAGTGATTGTGTTAGTGCCTGTGTATATACATACTCTCATTATTACATGTATTGTAATTGATTTGTCAGGTTAGGTCATACGACAACTCACCAGCTACCGGTATTATAGGTGGCGGAAGATCCCGGTTGCCTCTCCCAGCAGCAGTGTGGCGTCCGTGGTCTAATGGTAGAGCGGCGGATTTGGAATCGAACGGTCCCGGGTTCGATACTTAAGTCGGTGTTAAAAGCTCTTTCGAGCTTATGTTACGTTGTTATATTGCCTGACTTTGTAAATATAATTTACTTGACTTGAGGCCACATTTGTAGTGTCATTGAGCAAAGACACCTCACCCACATTGCTTAGTACTGGTTAACCGCTATGGTCGGCTAAGCATGTTCAGGAAAACATGTCTAGGTCCCCACAAGGGGTTTGACATTAATGGAACACACATACAGTGCAGACAGCCACCTATCTACAGCAAGCCAGCTGGATAGCTTCCGCTCAGGAAATAATTTGACAGCCGCAGTGGGATTCGAACTTGCAGTGGTGAGGGGCAAGTGATTTGAAGTCAACAACCATAGCCACTCGGCCACCTACCTGAATTGTACTTGATTAATTAATTCTAAAATTATTATATGTCAGAGATCATTCAAGAGGGAGAAATAGTCGCCCTAGGGATCCTGATAACGCCCTCTTGCTTTCTCCCAATAATTCTGACCTAGAATGAACCCTGGTTATACATGTATCAGGGATCATTCTAGAGGGCGATGTGGTTGAAAATCGCCCTAGGGACCCTGACCTCGACTTCTGGGGGGCCCCACTTCCCACTAAAAAAAAACACAACAAAATGTTTTTATTATGTTATGTTATATTTGGGGTTTTACGCCTGCATCAGCATCATTTTGGGCTATATCGCCGGCGGGCAGTTTACCTAACAGTAACAACACCTTTCCTGGGCAGGCTCCAGCGGTTAACCAGTACTTGGGTGCACCAACCTCCATAAGAAACTGCAAACTTTTTCATATAAATGAGACATGGCCTGAGTTCATAAAATAATAAATGAATCAGAAAATCACATTTGGACAAGTTCATTTATCAAAATGGGTAATTTTGTCTAAAAATAGTCATATCACTGGCAAAAAGTGCAGATCCTGATGAGACGGCTCGTCACGAGCCGGCTCATCTGGATCTACACTTTTTGTAAGCCTATTTAGAGGTCTGTGGTGTTGAAAGGGTTAATTATACTGGTAACTGCGCATTATGTAAAGATATTTTACATCAGTAGCGCTGATTGGCTGTGCGTATTGTTGGCGGTAATTTTATTGGATTACGGCAAACATGCGGATGCAAAGTGGGATCAGCTTATGCCCCGCAGCTTGTATAACGAATTACTGTTAAAGAGCAATTAAGCCAACCAGAAATAAGGCGAAACGGATTTCGCCTCGATTTCAATTGTCGGCGAAGCTATGAAAGATAAAGGGACTATTTTGCCCGAATCGCACTCTGGCTTCAGCCTTGAGCACTACAAATAGTCCACAGAAAGTCGGATCCAGCATAAATCCCTGGTTGGGACAGACGGAGATGTTTTTTGGAATTTAAGCATTTTAGAACATTGAGACAC
Source organism: Archivesica marissinica (assembly GCA_014843695.1). Lineage (NCBI taxonomy): Eukaryota > Metazoa > Mollusca > Bivalvia > Venerida > Vesicomyidae > Archivesica > Archivesica marissinica. Next base: position 15,719,530 of record CM026387.1, read on the forward strand.
AAATCCAGTCTGAGACATTAGTCTATACAATAACCAATATGTAACATAATACTAACATTGCATGGAGAAAACATCATTGCACGGAGAAAACAACAACATTGCACGGAGAAAACATCATTGCACGGAGAAAACATCATTGCACGGAGAAAACATCAATCGAGATCTTCATAACTTCGTAGCACATACTGTGTATCTAGTTAATGTACGGCAACTGACCACTATTTATTAGTAAGCAGAAATATATTTTTATTTAAGTTTATTTAACGTCACTCCTGGTTTCCCATTTGAGCGACTGGCAGTTTACCTAACAACACCTTTCCTGGGCAGGCTCCAGCAGTTAACCAGCACCAACCTCCGTAAGAAACTGCCAACATTTTCATATAAACACAGAAATAAATTTACCTTCTGCTGTTTTCTATCACTGCGCATGTCGGATATTATTTTCCTAGTCTCTGCTGCAGAGACGTCTTGTATCTTTTCAGTGACCAACTGTCCATACTGCTCGGTCTGCCGCTCCACGGAGGCGGACAGTCTTCTTAGCTGTGTAAAGAATGAATCCTTTGGCTTCTCCATCATGGCTATAAAACATTAAATTACATTTATATATATTTGATCATGAATTTATTTACATATACAATGCTCATTTCGCCCTAGGGACCGGACCCCCTGCCCCCTAAAAAAATATTTGAAATATTATTTTTTTTAAAAATATTCATACATAATCGTGTCCAGCAAGATACACTGTCAGGCCCATTATAAAGCACTCCTTCTATTCAAATGTTGTATTTAATGGTCATACTGTGCATTTTAACCATATTTTGTTGAAATTTATTAAATATTTATGGACGTGATCGCGCGCTTTCTTACTTCTCCCAAAATTTCAGACCTAGAATGAACCCTACATTTATATAGAAGAGCAATTAATCTTAATATGGGGACTTTATATTGAATGCTGTAAACATGTGTACATCAGGGTTCCCGCTGTCGGTCGCCAATAGCGACAAAAAACAAATATTGGCGCTAAATTTTGTGAATTGGCGAAAATATTTGGCACAACTTTTTTTGGCACATGTTTTGTCAAATACATGGCTTCAAATATTTATTTGTGAACTATATGGCTCTTAGTTGGCTCCAAGTTTTTTAAATTGGCTCCAGTGTTTTTCAATTGGCGACAGAAGTGGCGCAGACAAACATTGAGACAGAGGGAACCTTGTTTAGGGCGATATTATATTTTTAAGTATTTGTTATACAGTACACGCCAGACAGAACCCACAACCCTCATGTGCCTAAGAACCTAGATCAAACAGATCCTGATTGAACCTTCATGTGGGAGTTTTCAACTTTGTCGGGCAAAATGTTTTGAAGTTTGCTCTGTGTGTGTGTTTTACGTTTATTATTTATCGTCGCTACCGGTTGCCCATATGAGCGACGCCTCCTGAAGAGATTAGTCATTTAAGATTTGTGGAGGATAGGGCAATGATACAGACAGACTCATTCCAGAGTCTCCTCTGGTTCTGTAAAGCACCGACAAGACCTTGGTTTAAAGTCCCATCTGAAAGACTGTTAATTTTATTAGCGTGTTAACACTGACTGGACTACAGATCCGTCTTTATTATTCTCCATTTGTGCCCATTAAAGAGACTGCATTGTTAGTGATTACTCAATTTGTAACAAATGTAATTGTAAGAAAACATGTCATCACCTGCCTTTGTTGAACAGAGACAAATCATGACCTCTTTTCGCAAATCTGAGCCTGCATGGGGCTATTGCTTTGTGTTTGAATATTAATTGATTGAAAACTAAACAAATCCAAGACTGCATGGGGCTATTGCTTTGTGTTTGAATATTAATTGATTGAAAACTAAACAAAAACAGTTATTTTTTCATTTATCCTTATTAGAGGGGCTCGAATCCGTGCCTATCAGTGACGATAGGTTAGTCTTATATAAGTCAGCTACCGTAACCACTTGACCACAGAGGCGGTTATGTTATATTTCGGGTTTTACGCCTGCATCAGCACCATTTTGGGCTATAATATAGCGATATAATATCGCCGGCGGGCAGTATACCTAACAACACCTTTCCTGGGCAGGCTCCAATGGTTAACCAGTACTTGGGTGCACTAACCTCCGTAAGAAACTGCAAACTTTTTCATATAAATGAGACACGGTCTGAGCGGGGCTCGAACCCGTGACCATCAGTGATGATAGGTTACAGTGGTATACAAGTCAGCGACCATAACCACTCAACCAGGGAGGCGCACCACAGAGGCGGTAAACAGTTATATGCAGTACACATATATATACAATGTAATAATATTTTAATTTAAAACAAATACAATGAACATGTTAATTTTATATTTGATTATGATGTTGCCATGCTTATTTGAAACAAAAATTGTTTACTAGTGCAATGTACAGGTAAGATTCCTCGTTGATTCGTCACGAAAGGAATATCTTTCATGCCGGATCGCCGCCACGGCAATTAATTCTGTCTGCAAGATTTTGTGTCACGAGACACGCAAGATGACGAGACACGCAAGATGTCTCCGTCTGGTTCCACTTTTGTGTTTATTTTCCTTGTCTAACTACTTATAACCCATTTCATTCTGGATACATTTAAAGGCTTTTGAAAACAACATAGATCCAGATCAACCGCAGCGTGACGCTGCGTGCTGATCAGGATCTATGTTGTTTGCTACATAGCCAAATGTCTTAGCAAGATCAACTGAATAGCAAACAGCATAGAGCCTGATCAGACGGAACGTTCCGTGGCGGTTGATCTGGCTCTATGTTCTTTGCAAATACTGTTTGAACGGTATCCAGAATGAAATGGGTTAATGCAGTCTTTAGACTTACGTCAAGATCAGCAACTTCCGCACAGCTATTGTCATATATCATATATATATTCCCGGCCATAAGCTGACCTTTCTTAACCTAGAAATGTGATGAAAGTAATATCTCCACTTGTGACCGAGAAACGGACAAATAAAAAATTTAATGAAAAAAATGAAATGGTGTGATTTTGTTTTTATTTATATAATATGTGCTGATAAACTGAAAATGTATAGATAATTTATTGGATAAATGATACAGGTCTACCTACAACTACTACATAACATTCTTTGTGTTTTGTTATGATTTGTAATTGAATAGTCAACCAGATCTCAAATTTCAATGTTTCATTCAAATAAAGACAGAAAAAACTATTGTTGAATCCACAGTACCCTCGGCATATGGAAGGATCCAGCTTAAATGAGCTTTTTCAAGCCAAAATTTGACTCTATACAAATAAATTTTAGCTCGATTGCGAAACAAGTTCTTACAACTTATATTAATCACTCTCGAGACCTCATTCCTGATGGAATCCATCGCCACGAGGGAGAGAAGAGGAAATGTGGAATTTAAATGTCTTGCCTAAGGACACCATCGGAACGGCCCCAGCGGGGATCGAACTTCGGGCCGTTAGCGAATGCGCTACCATGACATAGCTTATGTAGTATGTAGCCTGCCGACAATAAAGAGAAGTTGATTATTCCTGGGTACCGCTTTTGAAACATTTGGACACAGGTAATCGGCACTCATGAATACCTTGGGTGAGGTGCCTTGTTCATTGACACTAGAGTGGTGGAACCTATGCTCGGCGTGTTTTCCATTTTCATCCGTATTTAAAATATTTATATAGTTCTAGGCTAATTTCGCTGACAAGGCTGAAGCATGGTTCAATAGCATTCCGTTGAGAGTATCAGTAGACTTAGGCAACTGTCACGTGACTTGTCCAGCAGACGAATATAAACAAGCAAATCATTGGGAGAATATTTCCACCAAAATTGTAACGGTGTATTCATGAGCAATTCGGGTAGCTATCGGAATTTAAAAAATCTACACCTAACCCAAAACATAGTTTCTATACCATTTCTGATTAAGACCAATAAATTTTTTTACTCAATGATGTACTATGTCTATATCAAAATAAGATATTCAACAAGTTATGGTGGATAAATATAAAATAACAAGTACGCCGTGCATAGGTGCCCTGACGTCTTCAGTTTCCCATATAAATGGGTGCCGACCGACACCGTTGCGATAGCTGTATTGAGCAGCAAGGTCACGTGATGAAGCTAAAACTATCGACATGAGTATTTTGAAAGTTGTTTTCACGACTTAAGAAAATAATAATATACGGCATGTGCAACTAACATTTTATATCCTCAAATCGTGATACCTTCGTTTTCGTTACCCCGTAAGTATTTACAATACTACGCGCGATCGGTGTTTTCTGACGTCACCAATCAGGAATAGATAGTGTCAACGGTCATTTTCCATATTTGGCAACAACAATGCGCCGTATAATCCTTGTAGGCGTAAGTAATCGGTTATTTTCCTTCCATTGGTATAAAACATGCTATCTTTCATAATGCAATATTGCATCACCATTTGTCCATTTGATTTACTGCAAAATATTGACTATTTCCAGTTTTGTTTTGCGTCGTCTGATTTGTTTACCTACCTGTCATTTAATGTGAAGGTTAATATAGACTGGGTTACAATTTTAATTAGTGTAAGGGGAGATAGTTTTGGAGACTTCTCTTATATTGTTTTGAGGTACATACAGTGGTTTACTGTCATCGTCAACTAAACGATGTGTCCTGTAGTGTAGTGTACTTAAAGGAATAGTTTTTATTTTTGTTTTAGGTGTATGGCAGTCCACCACCTACAAAGCGAAAGTGCAGGCAATATTCATCAACAGCCCTTACAAATGGGCACAGTGTGACCATTGGACCTACCTCATTTACTGTTCAAAAGTCAGGTTTACAAGATTAGGTGATGAATTCAGGTGTCCACATGTGAAAATGCTTGTTAAACTGTGAAAGTGTTCACTGTGAAAAGAAATATTCATCAAAATAATAGAAATTATCTTTATGCTGCATAAAACGTGTTCGTTTTATATTTACACCCATTCGATGTTACGCAAAATTGATTTTCTGAAAGGTCACGAAAACTCCGGTACCAGTCACCACAGATGTCGGTTTCGGGTCATGGTAAAAATGACAGCGCCCGTTGTTATTTACGTAGTAATATTCATTTCTAATTCTTTGGAATAAAAGAGGAACGTTACTTTATTTACATCAAACATTTAGAAACTATGTAGTTTTAAGATTCGTTTTGTTGAATGCCGATCATTTCTTATCATAACGGAAACCGGAAACTCGAGGGTATAGCTAGTACTATCGCTGCATATTAAACAATTACTTATACAAATTAATAAGGCGAAGGATTAAATCTCTTGATTAACTTACACCAAGAGAACACTGGGCGGCTAAAAGGCTGAACACCCGCTGAAAATATGCTTCCTGTTCATAAAGGTAAAATGTCTGATAATTTTAAATAAACCTAACTTGCTACATTTCCCGAAAAGATGCGAAGCGGCGGAAAGGATATCTACTGGGGGCATCACAGTGGTAGAGTGTCTTATTTGGATTCAAAGGGTCCCGGGTTTGATACTAGCTTGGGGCACATATAGTGTCATTGAGTGAGGCATCTCAGTACTGGTTAGTGACTTAAGTCTGCTAAGCCTGTCCAAAAAAACATGTCAAGGTCCCCACAAGGTGCTTGGCATCAATAAAACATACAATGTACATAAGTAATTGAATGCATTAGTAGCATTTAGGTCACACGCACCATATTAACTATATTAACTCATGGCACTGGAATGGCCTCCCTACCCTCAACGAAGGATCACTGCCGGCCCAGTGGAAGTCAGCAAATGTTGCTCCCATTTACAAAAAAGGGGACAAGTCACCCCCCGCCAATAGGCCTATATCACTGACATGTGTTCTATGCAAGGTACTAGAACATATACTTAGTTTCCTCCTCGATAGTAAAACTCGAGGGTACTTGTCATTATATGTGCGATTTACACCGAGCATAGGTTCCACCACTCTACATATCCTGGCGTGAAGAGTTTTCGCCCAGAACAGGTTTTCGCCCAACTGTGGAAATAGCAAGTCGCGAGAGATCACGCAATATTTCACGCTCCAGTTACCGGAATTATAAATAAACATACCTTGTGCACTTCCAATCTATTTCTAACTGATCATAATATATCTAGACAAGGTAAATTAGCGGTGAAAACTTTAAACCTACCCCAGTTTTCACTAACTTCACTATATCCATTTTATGTCACCATATAAATATCATTTTTTAAAGAAATTGGCAATTTTTTCTCCAAAATGACATATGCATCGTCTGCCACGCCAATATATTTACGAATAAAAATGTCATTATAGTCTCACTGCTCCGTGTTTATGAGTTATGTCCGTTATTACACACAAGTGGTCCTTATTAATAATATCGATTTTCACCGTGTTTCACCTTCAGGTCCACGGGTTGTCACAGAGGTTCTCCAACTGATATATATGGTTGTGTAAACCTAGTTTTTCTTTGTTGGGCACCGTGTGATGTGTTCGATGGATGGGTCCATTTACGGTTCTGCATTTAGTCAGAGTAATTAGGAGGGATGACAACTTCTTATGCCCCGTGTGTTTGACCAAGTTAAATTAAATGTTGGTGTTTTAGATACAGTATATAGACAAAATGCTGTCCAACAAATGAATTTTGAGTGAAAATGATAAATTAAGCCTCTTATTAAAGTAAGTCTTCCTTAGTTTATTGTTTTGTTAAAAAAGAACTGTTGCTTACATACTAATGGTGGCACTGTAGACAATTTCCACAGTTAGGCGAAAACATGTGACGTCATTCCGGATTACTGAGAATGAGGTACCGCTATTTTGTCAACTTTTCTCAAAAAGTAAACATTCGATTTTCTTCGAGATATTTGTGGATGAATGGTAAAATATTGTTTATTTGGTGACATAAAATTGTTTGCAGTGTATGACCATTCTAAACCTATAGGAGTCCGTTATGTACTACATCGTCGGAAACCATTAACACCGGGATACATGGCTGACCAAGTATCGAACCTGGGACCATTCGATTCCAAATCAGACACTTATCACTGGACGCCATAACATCATTTTTTGTCAAAACACGAGGTGGGGGGGGGGGGATAGTACACGATGTGCGCGGCATGTCTGTGTGGTTTGGGTCGAATTATCTTGTGGGCGAAGTGTCTCATCGATAGGATAGTTTGAAATTCCTAACTGCAACTACATTGGGCTAGACCAATGTCACGATGTAGCAAAGAGGCATGCGTTGCACATAGTTGTCAAAGTAAAACAATGATATCATTCATAATACCATTAATTCATGAATTACGTTCAAAATTGTTGACTTTCTTCTCTCAAACTTTCCGCGTAGAGCGCCTCCGCAACCTAAATAAGGACCACAGACGCTTACACTTCTAGTCTGTTTCCCCGTCATATCCTTAAGCGTTCGTATTGGCGGGCACCAGTCAATTACACGTCGGGCAGCTGCTTCGGTGAAGTAGTGCATACGTGTAAATTATTGTCTTTTCTACACTCCAAATACTACAACACAAACACATGTTTGCAAGATCAGACTGATACTGTTTATTTTGATATTGATTTAGGCAACCGTGTTATATGCATTCAGGGGCGTAGCCAGGAGACAAATTATGTGCAGGCCCTGGTAAAGAATGTTGAGTGAGCGTAGCGAACGAGGTTGCTAGGGAAGTCCGGGGGCATGCACCCCCGGAATTTTTTGGTTTTTAGGATGCAATTTCCAGCATTCTGCTGCATTTAAAAGACAAATTCGGACATGTTTTTATAACAAATAAACATGATATATATAAAAAAAATTGTCAAAATGATGTGCAGGCCCGGGTCTTTTGGTCTAATGGCAGCTACGCGCCTGGCATTAAAGAACCGTGACACATTAACATAATCCATTTGAGTATATCTGTTATCATACATGTACATGTAAATATATGCGGATATTTATATGAAACAATGGCCACGCTGCTCGTATCTTAGCAATGATATCATACATCAACATGATTTCGCGATTAGACTATCTATCTATCTATCTATCTTCCTATTAGTCAAACCCCTGATGGGGACCTTAGACTTTTAAACTCGCGCAGGAACAACCAGAGATGAAAACATATGTTTCTATGAAATTGCTCTGTAAACCTGTGTCCATTTGTCAATGTCAGATCGCTGAATGTCGGACCTCATTGTTGCCTAAGACGTATGGTATCATATTTCTAACATATTTGTATACATATCATTATGTAATCTAAATGTATACATTATATGTAATACATCTTATATTAATATAAAAAACGAGATGTGTACCGTGTGTAATTGTCTGATAGAATGAACACGTATGCCCAATTATTGACACATCTACAATACACCTAACATGAAATTCCTTGCACATACCTGACCAATACATATGTATGTATTTTTCATTAATGTCAAACCCCTTGCGGGGACCTAGACATGTTTTCCTGGGCAGGCTTAGCAAGGTGTGTGAGGTGCCTTGCTCAATGACACTACATACGTGGACTGACCGAGTTCCAAATCCGACGTTCTACCACTGGACCACGGTGGCCACACAGTGTTGAATACGTCCCGCGAAGACAAATCTCAGCAATCAATGTTTAAGCCATACCTGGACTGCATATAGCAGGAATCCCGCTCCAGAGATATACATAGAAACGGAGGACGAACAATCTACAAGCTCCAACTAGAGTGATCACAAATGAATTTATGTGGTACTGGGTTCAGGGTTGCGGTATTACAAATAGTTCATATTGTTTGTAATTGCTGAGGGGTTTGTGGTGGACGTATGCCATGTTAATTCTGACAGTGTATAGGTTTATAAAGTTTCTGACCAACACCATTATGGGGTGTTCTCACTTTCCCAACATTCTGGTTTTCAGGTAGAAAGTTGGGGTTTTGGTATGTTGGGAAAGTGAGACACCATTGTTAGGTTTAACAATGGACTTAATTGGTGATAATTGGTCAAAATTGGTATTCTGCACAGCGAAAAGTTACGCGAACCACATTTTGGATAAAAGTGAAACAAACATGTGTATAAACAAGACTTTATTAGCTATTAAATCATCTAAACATATATATTTATTGTATCTTGATCATCTAGAAGTGATATGAAACAACAAGCTTTAATGAAAATTGTAGATCCTGATCAATAACATGAATAACAACTCCTGATCAATATCACTGTAAACTATTAGCACATTTGATAGAATGATATTACTGTCTATTGTCCTAATTTAATCAAATACGATGCTGCATCGGCGTACTCTGTCACTTCCAGCTCCGTATTCAGAAGCCGCTGCTTCAGCTGTACCAGGCGGTCTTCAATGACGCGGTACTTCATCTTCTTCGGACGGCGTTTCCCACCATTCGCATGCTGGAGTAGACGGATTTCATTCACGGCCTGCTCCTTCTGGAACAATTCTACCAGAGTGTAGATGTTTGGATGGGAATGGGTCAACAGACCATTGACCTTGTTGTGCCATCCTTCGACGTGGTTTGTGGTTCGTGGTCCTGGATTGTCAAAGTGGTTCCACATCGCCTTGTCGCCGCCTTCCACCCAATGCTCCGTTACGTAGTCCTTGAACGTGACTACGGATGCTGTGTCGTTGTCGTTGTTTTCTAGGGCATGGAACCACACGTCTTCAACCAGTCCGATCGGCACAAGAGGCAGGACACTAGCACGGCGCACCAACATTCTGAAGTCGTCGTTGTCTTTGAAGGTTGTCACAAGTCCACATGACTGAACCTTCCTCCAGATGCACTGTGAATAATGGAAGAAACACCCCCTCACTGTGACATCCGGATAGACAGCGATAACGGCACGTTTCGCTGCAACTTCGAAGTCCATCATAACAGTTCCTGGTTTGAGTTCGATGTTGTGTCGGTCACCAGCGCCCTGGACAAGTTCAAACAGCCGTCTGTAGGTGGTCTCACGTTTGTTCGGTAGCAGCGCATATATAAGAGTACACATGTACCCATCAACCATACCATGGATTGTGTACACCTGGTAGAAGTATGATGGACTGGAGTAGAACGTCCCATCGACATACCAAATGTCAGCTCTCGAGAGTTCCATTAAGTTCTCCAACGTAGCAAACACGAGGATGCGGTTTTCTTCCCCATCATCCGCGAGTAGGAACTTATCGCCCGCCGTTGTCTCTGTCCATTTTCCATCCAACGTCACGTCTTGTCGAACCTTAGGTAACGTAGGTTGTAGTTTCGCCCTTTGTCTGAAATGGAATAAAATATATGGGATATTATTCACTGTACATAAGATTGTTTTGTAAATACAGAGTAACAGACTAAAAACAGACCGCTTAAATTATATATGCATTTTCATAAAAAAAATCTTATTATTTACCTGTACAAAGCAGGACGAGCCGAATAGAATGTCGGTAACTTGATGGCGACAGCCTCTGTATCCGCATCCCATTCTGGTGTTCGGAGATTGGCTAACATATCGTCGTATATGGCAGGTATCGGCTCAATGGTCTCTCGCACTCGTTTCCGAACGTTGCTCATCAGTTGTTTCGCTGTAACTCCGAGAGGGTCCTGTGGATGGTTGTGATTCACCATGATCTTAGTTGGAATCCCATTCTGTGTGTTGATCTTCGCTGTACAATCCCGGTTCACACAGTTCCAGTAGCTGCGGTCGCCTCTTCTTGTCTTCAAACTGAACATGTACTCATTGTGTACCAGCGTCTGAGATCCCCGACTGTTCTCTATAAACCGTACTCCGACTTGAGCGTTTGCCATGATGCAAGTGTACAGTTCAACATATTTGGTGGAATATATATACACTTTCACAGTAGAGTTACAATTACATGTAATTATGGTACACACATTTATTGTAATTAATTAATCCAGTAATGTGAAATGTATTCACTGTAATCACTTGCATGTAGTTAAACCTAATTGTAATCAATTAACCAAGTAATGTGAAATATAGTCACTGTAATCACTGTAATCACATATCTGTAATTAACACTAATTGTAATTGAAACTATTGACACTATTAATTAATCAAGTATTCAATCATCAACTATCATCAAGTATCAGATATATACTGATCACTTGGTGAAAGTAATATATTAATATTAAACATGTGTGTAACGCAACTTTATGCCCAGCAGTATACTTTCCACACAGGTAAGGCAAAGGTGTGAAAGTTGAATGTTGGGAAAGTGAGACAGTCTAGACAGACCAAAAATCAAAATGTTGGGAAAGTGAGATACAACCATAATTATATACATGATGATCTCTATTTTAGAAGGGATATTTTGCATATACATAATTATAAAAATCATATAAATTTGTGTTTGTGTTATAATGTTTTGTTTTTGTTTTAGATGTTATTATATATCGAAACATTGTATTATATTTTAGTGTATACCAATTTATTTTAGCTCGATTGCGAAACAAGTTCTTTCAACTTATATTGATCACTCTCGAGACCTCATTCCTGATGGAGTCCATCGCCACGATGAGAAGAGGCAAGGTGGAATTTAAATGCCTTAAATCGTAACGGCTCCAGTGGGGCTCGAACTCCGGACCTTTAGCACCTGAAGCGAACGCGCATCCACTGCGCTATCACGACTTCGAAGCATTGTATTTTATTATGTCCGGTGGTTAGTCATTGTAAGGGGTTAAGTGTTGAAAATAGAATACATGAGATAGTATGCAGGCTGATAATTAACAATGATTGCATTATCTGTCCAGTTTACATATACCGCTCGCTTATCTACTATATATATTATAATAGTATACGCCCCCCGTAACGTTACATCTCCAGCTGGTACGGGAAGTTTTACAAGTACACATAAATTCAGTTATATTTATGAAAATTATCGATACTTTTTTAGTAAATTAAAATATCAAAATTGGCATAATGGAGTTATTTTGCAAACTGAATCTTTATTTAATGGATTAAAGGTGTGTATTTTTAAATAATGCTTATTTTCACTGCAAATTTATTTATTTATCACATACTGGCAATTGTTGCAATGTATCTGTTTCTTATGTTTTGGCATAGTTATAATGTAGGCACCCAAATATATGCATATTTCTGGTCTCCCAATCGAACTAAGTTTATAATGAAAATGAACCAAAAATTGTCAGTAGTAAAATCTATAAAAAAAATGTCTATGACTATTTGAAATACATCTAAAAGAGCCTGAAGAATAAACAAATACAGTAAAAGATAAACATCACAACGATCCAAAGTTATTTAATCATTAGACTGGAAACAACTATATGTTTGGCCGTATGGTATGTTATAAGTATATATACCTTGTACAAAACCATTGCATTGGATCGGTAGTCCAGTGGTAACACATTGGATTGATAATCCAGGGATCGCAAGTTCGATCCCATATCTGACCTTAATAAAATTAACAGTCTTTCAGAAGGGACTTTAAAACCGAGGTATCGTGTCGGTGCTGTACACCGTGCTCGTAAAAGAACCAGAGGAGACTGGGTCTGTGTCTGTATCATTGCACTATCCTCCAACAATCTAAAATGACTAATCTCTTCAGGAGGCGTCGCTCATATGGGCAACCGGTAGCGACGATAAATAAACGTAAAACACACACAACTCTTTCATACTTGTTCTGTTCGTCAAGGCTACGATGTGTACGGTGGTGGTGGGGTTGGGGGAGACATATTGATTATGTAATTTCTGTCCATCCGTATCGCACGTCACAAGTCGATCCGTAGACGCTTTTTTAAACTCTTATTCGAATTGTCCTGAAATGTTACTTGAAGCGATAGAGACATCATGGGTATATGGGTATACTGGAACACTAGTTTACAGTTCTAAGAAACATAGGTTTGTATAATTTCGCTGGGTGTCTTTTCTGTATATCCATTGCTTGTTTGTATCCTGTTTTCAGTACATGTGTATATGAACTTGTGTGTGAGCCGTATGCTTATTTATCGTCGTTACATGCGCGATGCATTCCAAAGAGATAATCGCAGAACGTTTTTGAAGGAAAGTACATAGGATGTGTGCAATGATACAGATATAGTCACATTCCAGGTGATCTTGTGGTTAATATACGTGCACAATCTAAAGCACAGACATGAGAACTCGGTTTAACGCCTAATTCGGAATACTGTAATATTAATCATTTTTGGATAGTGGGGGTTGAACCTGATTCACATGCATTACGAGTCCAGCGCGCTTACCACTGAACCACCGAACCACTGATTAGCTACGAGATTTTGTGAAATTACTATTTGTAAGTTACTGAACGATGTGATGTGTATGGATAATTAAATTATTAAATTGCTCACCTTCCTGTATGTTATTATGTTATATTTCGTGTGTTACGCACCATTTCGGGCTATATTGCTGGTGGACAGTTTACATAACAACACCTTTCCTTGGCAGGCTCCAGCGGTTAACTAGTACTTGGGTGCACCAACCTCCGTAAGAAACTGCCAACCTTTTCATATAAATGAGACACGGTCTGAGCGGGGCTGTGATGATAGGTTACAGTGGTATACAAGTCAGCGACATTAACCACTCGACCACGGAGGCGGACTTCCTGTATGGATGTTTATTTACAAATGCACCAATAACGTGTTGAATGGTCGTCTACGACATTTAAGTACGATACATTTGCATCATACACAATACAATTATTCTGCTCTTCCCGATTTTTAGAACAAATCATTGGATTTCTGAATCTGCACTGATAACAAAGTACAATGCAATTTGGTGCAAGGCTTAGTTTAAACTTTATTTATTGTTCTTCTTTTGTACAAAGGCTTGAAGGATGATATAAGAAATGGAATCAAAGACGACTCAGACCAGGCCTGTTGTCGGCAGGCACTCATCAGGCGGCATTCACCCGAATCTTACGACACGCGCTTCTCTCGTCACACAGGTAAAGTTAATGTAATGATATTGTATTCGCTCTGTACACACTCATTTTCATATATATATATTTATATATATTATGTTACTTGGTTTGTTGACAGGGTATATGAGTATATTATTATTATTATTATTATACCAGATTTGTATTATACAAATTTATTTTAGCTCGATTGCGAAACAAGTTATTTCAACTTATATAAATCACTCTCGAGACCTCATTCCTGATGGAATCCATTGCCACGAGGGAGAGAGAAGAGGCAACGTGGAATTTAAATGCCTTGCCTAAGGGCACAGTCGTAACGGCTCCAGTGGGGCTCGAACTCCAGATTTGTATAGCACTCGTTTCATACAGAACATTAATTTAGCATAGTAAGACATTTTTTACAACATACCTTACAATAGTCAACTTTAAGGTCAGACGGTGTTATTGATATAGTGGTCTGGGATTGGTTGAACAAGTGTAGGGAAGCCCTTAAGAGTTATTGATACATGAACTGATTGGCTGAGTAGGTATTGTCACAAATATTGAAAATGACTTCTAAATATTAAAATACAATATATGAGCTGCATTTTTGGAATATTAAAAAATATTTGCAGACTATTTGGTGACAAATAAACAGCATATTATAAATGCAGGTGTCAGTGCAACATTCACCACCAAATTACCTTCAGAGTAGGGGGTGGATGCCTTTAGTGGGAAATACAAAAAAACCGCAATTGGTCAACCCCATTGAAATTTGACATTTTCCTGTGGCTCAAAGGCCATTCTGTTGAAAACTACTCTCTTTTGTGCCAAACTATTTTTGGGGAAAATCTAATGGCACTGTGTGTTATAATGGTGGCCTATGGACATTGCAATAGCGGTGTCTGACCTAAAGGACAACAATTTGATAGGAATCGGTGTCAACATAAATAAAGTTTAAACTTTTAAAGAAAGCTAATTTTACCTCGTTTACAATTATTTCGGAATAATGATTCAAGTAATGAGGGAGTCAACGATTATGAGGGAGTCAGCCTGTGACATATGCCTATTAACCCTTTCAACACCACAGACCTCTAAATTGGCTTACAAAAAAGTGTAGATCCAGATGAGCCGGCTCGTGATGAGCCGTCTCATCAGGATCTGCACTTTTTTCAAGTAATATAACTATTTTTAGAAAAAAATATACCCATTTTGATAAATGAACTGATCCAAATGTAATTTTGTTATTAATTTATTGGTCTAAAAATATCATGGACCAGTCCATGTCAGTTACTTGGTGTTGAATGGGTTAACACTCGAATGTCCACCACTATCAGTGTTTCTTGAAAACGTTATGTAGCAACGCTTACTGCTCTCGTAGTTCAACACAATTAAGGCTGCGTTTGATTGATATCGACAATTAGCACATGTTAGTAGACACTTGATGATACTACGCCCTTCATTCAGAGGAAGATATTGCGTACTGTAATGTTCGATCTGCATACAGACGGATCTGTAGTCCAGTGGTAACACGCTGGACTGGTAATCCAGGGACCGCAGGTTCGATCCCCCGTCTGACCCTAATACAATTAACAGTCTTTCAGATGGGACGTTAAACCGAAGTCTCGTGTCAGTGCTTTACACCGTGCTCGTAAAAGAACCAGAGGAGACTCTGGAATGGGCCTCTCTCTCTGTATCATTGTACTATCCTCCAAAATCTAAAATGACAAATCTCTTCGCTCATATGGGCAACCGGTAGCGACGATAAATAAACGTAAAACACAAACTCCGATCTGCACGGAAACAATAGTTGATACACTGGAACATGGATACACATTGAAATAAATGAATGCGATAAATGATGACCTCAGTAACCACTTTCCTGTTATGTTGTGATCAACTTATTAATATTAAAGACGATTTGTTGTGTCTGATTATATAGGTTGATATAGGTATTTAGTTGAATCATATTTTATTGCATTTTTTATATTCAATGTACACTGCAACTCAAATGTAGAACCATGTTACGGATGAATTAAATAAGATCTATGGTACAAACATTTTCAGTATGTATAAATATGGAGAAGCATAAAGGCTGGGTCACACGTTTTAACAACATTAGTTTCGGCCCGCCCCCAATATATATATGTATAATGCTAATAAGTGTCTCAATCACTTAACGATGTTTGTGTGTTATAGGGACAACATGGGCATACACAAGCTGGCAGTGACAGTCCCAACACGACAGTAATCATAGTTGGTGTTCTTGTACCATTGGTGCTTATTGGAGTAGCTGCGTTCATCTTCTATATTTGGTATCGTCGCAAATATCCCGTGCGCATGATTGGGCGTGACTTCTCCAAATTTTCAAATCCTGCCTACAATAAAAGAGTATCGACTCTCACCTTGGTAAGATACAGACGGATCTGTAGTCCAGTGGTAACACGCTGGACTGGTAATGCAGGGATCGCAGGTTCGATCCCCCGTCTGACCTTAATAAAATTAACAGTCTTTCAGATGAGACGTTAAACCGAGGTCTCGTGTCGGTGGTGTACACCGTGCACGTAAAAGAACCAGATGGTACTCTGGAATGGGTCTCTCTCTGTATCATTGCACTATCCTCCAAAAATCTAAAATGACTAACCTCATCAGGAGGCGTCGCTCATATGTGCTTAAATATACATAGGAAATGATTAGCATTGATATTACATGGGTTATTCCAGATATGTGAAAACTGAAAAGACATGTATTTTATGAAATGTCAAGCTACATATGTTTCAGTAAACATGATTGGTATAACTGTCACTCAATATATCAATTAGGATATATTGCTTTGGTGCAAACATATGATTATGTGAAACGTGAATAAACAAGTGAACATATCAAAGTTCTAAATTTTAACCTTACACATTAGTGTACATTTCTGATATAATTTCACACATGCGTGGGAAAACCTTTAAGACACTGATCAGGAATACATGTAAGGAGTGTTCACGCCAAGTATACTTGCTTCTCTGCCAAATATACTTGCTTCTTTGCCAAATGTACTTGCTTCTATACCAACATAAACAGTCAGTGCATTTTCATGTATAATTGTCTTTTATAAAGACCTTATACAACATTATTAGAAATAGACCAATACCCGTTAATATATAACATACAATACAAATAATTATGGAGGTAATTAATTAACATAATCAACATATAACCCCATTATGTTACAATCCATTATAAACACGTTTCATGATATCTGCAAGTAATTTGTTAACGTCTACAAGTAAAGCATAATCGTTGTCATCATTCTATATATTTTTATTTTATGCTTTGGAATGAAATATAGAACATGACAAGTGAAAACAATGAAAGCAGAGGAATAACACATTTTATATCTCACTGCTTTGCACGTGTGTGGTACTGCATGTTGAAATGTTATCAAAGCGAATGTTTTCGGTCTCAAGCTGTCAGTGATGTCATTTGTGACGTCTATTAAGACGTCATTGTTGGTCGTCAAATCACGACGAGCTAGCGCCATTTAGAGCACGGTTGCGTCATTTTCTATCATACAAAACATTGTTCAGCTACAACAGAATAACTTTGTTGGCTTTAGTGAATGATCGAATTAGCGCCACTCGTGATAATAATGCTTTTAATGTGCATTCGGTGACATTTAATTCAATCACACTGCAACAAAGAAATATCCCCCTCAATCGTTCTTAGATGTTAAACCCTTAGCGTGGATTTAGTCATATTCCTTCTTTAATGTCTCTATTTCAGTCATTGATGTTGACTTCAACCCTTTATTGGCTATCTCTCTTGCTAGGAAGTGCCTATTTCATATGCATTCACTTTGGTTTACGAAAAATGTAAAAGCAATTGTACATCAATGATTGATGTAGTATTACTAATTAGTATTCTAGGCTTTATTAATTAGTTATTCCCTGCTAGTTACGGGATAAACTAAAGGCAATTCTTATTCTGTTTGCTTGGATTGCATTTGGCATTACTGAACCATGCATAGTGTGGGAACACTTCACGTCACCAAGCGTAATTATATATATAACTTAAGTCAGTTTGGTCTAGTACGGATATGTAGTCCAGTGGTAAGACGCTGGACTGGTGATCCAGGGATCGCAGGTTCGATCCCCCGTCTGACACTAATAAAATTAACAGTCTTTCAGATGGGACGTTAAACCGAGGTCTCGTGTCGGTGCTTTACACCGTGCACGTAAAAGAACCAGAGGAGACTCTGGAATGGGTCTCTCTCTGTATCATTGCACTATCCTCCAAACATCTAAAATAACTAATTTCTTCAGGAGGCGTCGCTCATATGGGCAACCGGTAGCGACGATAAATAAACGTAAAACACCACCACCTTGGTCTAGTATATAATTACACTTGGACATTAATCAAGGTTAAATGATATAATTACAGGTGAGACATGACTCAGACAAGGATTGGGAAAGACTTGATACCCTTTCTCGACGAACTCCCGAAATGTCATATATAAACGAGGATGCAGGCATTGTTAATACTGTTTGTGAAGACGAGACAAACGAAAATGGCAATGGTAATACTGTTTCTCAAAGCGTAGAAATTGATATCGAGAACACTAGTGTGTATCCAGTCAAAGAGTCAAACAGCGTCGATTTATCTCGGGAGCGCCCAAAGACAAGAAAGGCAGTGCTAGTAAAAACGGAAACAATGGACGATTTTGAAAATGGATTTGAACTTATTACTGAATCAGACTTGGGTTGCAGAACTGAAAGTGAATTAAGCTCAGAGAATGATAGCACGGCAACGCATACGATCAGCTTATCTTTCTCAGACATGTTTGATGGTCGGCAAAAAGAAAATGCTACACAGATCGACACTTCCACTGATAATGTTGCAGTTAACAATGACAATGAACATATACATACTATTAGCGGCAACACATATTCCGAAATTGAAAATACTTATATTGATTCTAATATAGTGGTAGCTGATACAAATGAGATAACTGAAAGTGAAAACACAGTTGGAAATAACGATTCGTTAGAGGTAATAGCTACGCGGACTGATGTGGATATCGCACTAATGTCAGAAACACAGACCAATACTGAAATACAAGATATTCTTAAAGGAATTATCGATTTAATCTCACCTGATGAAACTGATTCGATACAAATATGTGATCCTTTATTAGATATGTATGAATTGAAAGAACCGCAAAGAATAGTGGTAGAAAATAGTTGTAGCGGAAACGCTATTAATAAATGTGTAGATCAAATATACACAAGTAAGATAACAACCAATATGTTGAACAATGTTCCGCAGAGTGAAAGCTTTGTTCTAACTGAGATTCCTCGTAATGAGGTGATTGAAGATACTGTTAAGGGATCAGACTCACTGAACAGTGTTCCGCAGAATGAAAGCTTTCTTCTTCTTAAGGACTCTCAAAATGAGTTAATCGATTCTAATATTAAGAACTTCGATGAACAGTTGGAAAAGGAAACTGCTGGTCATAATGTTAGTGTTGATGTAAATTTTGAAATGATAGATGATAATGATGTGCGTGAAACCGGTGACTCATTGCTTAAATTGAATCCAGAGCAGAATTTGATTGTACTTGAAAGTACTGAAAAGTGTGTCATTGGTGAAGCAGGTGTTACACATATTAACAGTGAACCCTCTGAACATGTCAACGAAATCAGGATTCAGTTTGATATCAGTGCTACTGAAAAGGAGTTTACGGAACTTCTTGCGAAAGACAAAATATTAGGAGAAAAGGTTTTAAAGAAAAATAGCAGCATACATATATTCAAACCAAACGAATTTGAAAATATACAGTCAATTAAATCAGCTGATAAAACAATGTTTCCAGAAATAATTGATAAACATGATGCCATGAAAAAATTATCCCCAATATCGCTGTCCAATGAGTACATTGTTCTCGAAGCCGTTCCACCCACACCGACTGTGCTTGTTCAAGAATCAATTATTTTTGAATCCGATGCCAAACTCCCTATTCATTTAGACAGTACATATATATGTCCGGTGCGAGGTAGGCGCGCATATACTCTTAATGACATAGTATTCAAGCCAAATTCCAAGACTGGTCGACGTAGTTCTGACTTTAATTTGCCTGCTGAAGGAATGGAGGAAAAATCAAAATCGTCTCCTGAGATCTCCGCTGTTAAATCAAATGACGACAAAAGCGCTATTAGAACATATTTCGATTTTGCGAATCTGAACGAGAAGCAAACATATATTAGTGAAAATATAACAACTGATAATCAGGATCAATCGGAATATACCAAAGCTGAGAATAATAAAGCGTCTGCTACATATACATTTGAAGAAGACAGGAACAATGTTTCTGGGTCTGTATCAGTATTACAAAATAATAAGACACCAAATAGAGAGGTATTGATCACTGAACAAAGTGAAGTCATTAATAGGCCAACAGGCGAGTTCGCTTTAGACAATAACATATTGGCCAATCCGCCAAACGGTAGGAGAGACTCTTTAGATTGCGACGAGCACAAGGATGTGCATGTAACAGTTTCCGCATCGATACTGTATGATGTCAATGGAATGCATCATGGCAAACCAAGTGGTTTTAATGAAGGTACAGTTGTTGAAAATGCTACAGAACAATGTGATGAAAACAGCACCGATCCATTTAATTTGTGTTCTACTATTAAAGTGACTGACGGACATTTAAATAACACCACCGATCAATCAAGGCGCTTGGAGCAAACACACAATACATTAGAAACAGTGGCTTTGGGTAAAGACAATACATTGCTCAACTCATTTCAACAACTGCCAACAGCGACATCACATGCCGTTGTAGAGTTAACATCTGCCATAAAAGCAGATTCCAATCAAGTTCTTCAATCATCGACACGAGCAGCATCTACCTTTGGAGATTCGACCAGGGACTTGAATTTAAGACCAGTTCTCCTATCCGGTGAAGAGTCGAGTGCTGACACCAACTCGTTGCTCCAATTGCCAACACTAACATCAGTGATTGGCAATGCCGTTGAAGATTCGACAACTGACCTTAAAGAAGAGCTCAGCTTATTGTTCCAACCGCTGGCACCGACAATACCAGTCGTCAGGGATTCGACTACTGACTACAAAGAAGATGTCAGCCCATTCCACCATCCATCAGCACCAATATCACATGTTGTTGGAGATTTCAATCCATTTCTGCAACCACTGTCGACACCGACATCATCTTCTGCTGATGAATCAGTCACTGACTCCAAGGAAAATGTCAACATATCATCGACACCGGCATCATCAGCGGCTGAAAAGTCGACAACTGACTCCAATGAAGAATTCAAACCATTTCCAAATAAAAAAACACTAAAACCTTCAGCTTTTCAATTTAGCAATATGAATGACATTGACAACGATTTTGAAAATTCGGATTCATCAGAAACTAGTGGTGAATCACTAATGAAAGATAGATCATTTGAAATACCGAATATACATACCAGCGCTATTAGCACATTTGAATCTGAAGTACTGGGTATTTCAGACCAAACTATAGAGGCACGTGGAGCCGGAAGTGTAGATCCGCTTTCCAATAGCATTAGTATGACAGATGATTCAGTAAATATCACGAAATCCACTGATTCTTCAGCTGCCCTTTCTTGGGAGATACTAAGTGGAGTAACTAGCAACGATTCAAGAAATGGGGAACATTGTGATATTGCAAATCAAACGGAAAATGAAATTGGACGTTTAACGGTTTCGCTAAGTGGGAAGTCAAACATTGAAGAGAACGTAATAATTCATAGTCAGACAGATACTACAGCACTACTTGTTCTAACACCCGAAGCATCAACACCATTAATATCTAACAACACTAGTATATTCGGTGCTGAAACGACAGACACAAGTTTGGATATAATCAATGCAAGTGAAGATAACTCAGAATGTTGATGATTTGTTTCTTGCGATTCATATACTACACCAATTTATATAGATAGCTAGTGGAGCAATTATGTGTGAACTGCGATTTGATAGCCGAACCAGTCTTCTTTCTTTCGAACCATACACTTCGAGCCATGCGCTCGTTTATACATTGTTCAAATATGCACATACATTATTGAGCAAGCAGAATTTAATAGTACATGCACATATAAACATTATTTGTGACCCATCGGATGAAGTGTGAACATTTTGTAGAAAGATCGAAACTGTATATCAATATACATGTACATTAATCCTGACCGTACAGACACTATGTACTATGTGGCAGATAGTAAACTGTGTTAACAAGTTAAATATTACATGGACACTGGCTTGAGGGATTCGTCGTATTAGATAATATGTGCGTTAGGCTACGTCGTTCACAGTATCCAAGCAAAACAAACAGAAACATCAGAATAAATACCAACAACCGACTATGGTATGCAAGACATGTTTATCAAATACAAGCACTATATCCATCAGTTATCTCAGGAACACGATAATTCTCTAGACAATTAAATATTATTTCTTGAAGGAGCTCGTGCGAGAATTGCGCTATTGAAAGTGTACCCAAGGGACTATTAAGTTGATGATAATTATCATGCATGAAAGTAATTAAATTATAATTACATGTATTACATGTAGTGTAATGGATTTAATAACGTGATAGTTTTGAAATTATGGCTATTTTTAACACGATACTTACTGTGTGGTAATAGCCTCTTGTAAATACTGTACATAAGAACATATTATATATATTTACTCAAATATTCCCCAAAAATGTACACTGGACGAATAATATATAACATAGCTGTTTGGTCCGGTATACATGTATATATTCACTATTCAGTATGAATTGGATTAAATCTTGTCAAACTAATCAAAGTCACGACCCAGTCGATGAGAACGTTGTGCACGATATTCATATTGGAATGTGCAATTGATGTTAATATTCGGTCCGAGACAGCTTTTGGTTGGACATGTTGGTGCTTCAGAAGACAATGAAGCTGAATATTGAGTACGCAAACTAGGTCCCGTGTGCTATAATAACTTTATCAAATACAGTTTACTGTAGCAAAGAAGGCCTAATAGCTGAATTCTGAAATAGGATTTTACTTTCAAACTAATGGATTCATGAAAACAACATAGCTACAACTACTACGTTTGCTGTCAGTGAACGGTTCTCCAGACATTGGAGGAAGCTACATACAAGATACAAGATACATAGCTCTACTATACTTAGTTTATACAAATTTATTTTAGCTCGATTGGGAAACAAGTTCTTACAATTTATATTAATCACTCTCGAGACCTCATTCCTGATGGAATCCATCTCCACGAGGGAGAGAGAAGAGGCAATGTGGAATTTAAATGCCTTGCCCAAGGGCACAATCGTAACGGCTCCAACGGGGCTTCGCACCAGAAGCGAACGCGCATCCACTGCGCTATCACGACTTCTACTACACTATTATGAAGCCATATCAAACTAAGTGACCAATATGTACAATGTGTATGCACACTGTATGTACTAATCAGGCCTTGATAGTAATATACTTATACAGTAGGCAGAGAAAGCTTTGAACAATTGGTTTCGATCACTGATACTCGATCAGGTGCTCAGATTATGCAGAAGAGAATTGGAAGTTCTGGACATTTCTTTACAGTTGATTTAGAATGCTAAGCACAAGTAAGGTCCAGGCAAATTGTGATAAAAACAATATTTTTAATCAATTATGAAGAACAGATACTAGCTCTGCATATAAGAGAATAGGTACCTGCTACATGTACATGTACATCCTCGGTGTATTAAACCAATATGTTGTCGTGGCCCTCCGTGACCGAGTGGTTAAGGTAGATGATTTCGAAGCACTTGCCCCTCACCACTGTTGGTTCGAATCCCAATGG
This sequence comes from Archivesica marissinica, assembly GCA_014843695.1. Taxonomy (NCBI): domain Eukaryota; kingdom Metazoa; phylum Mollusca; class Bivalvia; order Venerida; family Vesicomyidae; genus Archivesica; species Archivesica marissinica. The sequence continues at coordinate 15,743,236 of CM026387.1, forward strand.
GGTGTTGAATTCTGGTTCTGCACGGCGGGTGCACGTGCCTGTCTGACATGTTGGTCGGAGGGACACTCGAAGGTTCCTTTACCATTAACAACTAGAGAGATGCCATGGATATGAGCTAACATGTTGGTGCAACGTATGTATACGTTAATACAAGAAACAGCAACAAGAATAGGGTTTCCCTTATGCACCTGTTGCTATCCCCATTGGAATTACCTAATTCCCCTCTCCCGTCTCACACGCCATTGTCATAAAATTATTTAAGATAATTTTAATTTTATGTACATGTTAATTACGGCAACATTTAACAGATTATACTGATCAAGTTTTCTTTTTTCCTAAAACTTTTTTGTCTACATCCCGCGAGTGGTTTGATATTGTAGGAAGGTCTATAAATATTTAATAATTGTTGTAATTGAACATTTGAACTTGTATAGTTGCACTGGACTTAACTAAAATAGTGCAGATATGTAAGGAAAGGCAAAACATTCTAATCTGTACTCAGACGTAGGCCATTGCAAATTCAAATGTATGCCGTTTCAGTCACTGCGGACGAAAGGATTTTGCTATAATGTAAATCCGAAAGTATGTTTGGTCACTTTCGATTCTTTAAGCATCTTAAATATAGCATACAATCTGTTCATGAATAATCTAGATAATTATTAAAGTTGTATGTGTTACTTCTTTTCTTGTCTTTGATTGCAAAACTCCAAATGATATATGTCGGTACTGTACCTAACACTTATTCCTTTCGTGTAGAATTAAAAAACAAATGTAAACAAAACTGAGGCCTAATAAGTTTTAGCAAAGGACCACTAATGAAGAGTAACGGTTTTATTCAAAATAGCAAAGGTTTGTTTATTTAAGACATTATTTTATATACAGGCCTACATATCACCTTACGATCTGTATTCTTCTTCTTCAAGTTCTTGTTACTTATTTAAAATATAACGTTTCGTACACAAATGAACTCGCACACAACTTTCCTAAGTTTTGACTTAATTTAGTAACTAATGGTTTATGTGTGAGTGCGTTTTACGTTTATTTATCGTTCCAGAGTCACCTCTGTTTCTTTTACGTGCTCAGTTTAAAGCACTGACACGAGACATCGGTTTTAAATTCTATCTGAAAAACTATTAATTTATTGTTATCTATCTTCCTTTTATGTCAAACGTAGACATGTCATGTTATGGTCAGACGGGGGATTGAACCTGCGATCCCTGGATTTGCAGTACAACGTGTTAACCATTACTGACTACTGGCACGGCTGTTAATGACTTGTCTGCTATGTCATACGCTTCATACAGTATCCGAGGCCTGATATACGTAGAATTTTCACCCTGATAAATGTAATGTTCTAAATGTCACACAAAAAAGAAACCAAGTTAAATTTACATACAAACTTCACAACCACCCCCTTGAAATTGTCGAACATGCAAAATATTTAGGCCTCACTTTACAGAATAACTTAAAATGGGATAAGCATATAAACTCTATAACAAGCAAAGCTAATCAGTCACTAGGATTCCTCTGCAGAAATTTAAAAATCAACTCTACCAAAGTAAAAGACCATGCTTATAAAGCCCTCGTCAGACCCAAACTAGAATACTCCTCCTTTGTTTGGGACCCACATACCAAAAGCCAAATTAGTCAAATTGAAAAAGTACAACGCCGTGCAGCCCGCTATACATCCAACCGCTACCACAATACAAGTTCTGTAACTGACATGCTCACTACCCTCAACTGGCCCACCTTGGAAATTCGAAGAATCCGTACCAGACTCATCATGTTTTATAAGATCATACACCACGTAGTTGCCATCCAACCACCCTGTAATCTAATTATTCCTTCAGACCCCAGAACCAGGCACAGTAACACCTATACCTACAAACATATTCACGCAGCTAAAGACTCGTACAAATACTCTTTCTATCCTAGAGCCGTCACTCAGTGGAACATGCTACCGCCCACCATATATGCCGCAGACACAGTGGACGCCTTCAAGGCCCTGATCCCTGTGTCTGTCCTCACCCCAATATATTTTGCATAAATTGCCACAATTGCCACAATTATGTACATAGTTTTATAAAAAACACTTAAAAATATATCTAAAAATATGTCTATTCACTGTATCCTTTCTAATGAGCACTTTCTGATCAAACACTTAACTAACACTTTTTATTACGGCGCCAGCACCTAATCTTCATAAGTGAAGGAGTGCTGTTTAAACAAAGAAGAGTGGTGGAACCTATGCTTGGCGTATTCCTATGGTCGGCGTATTTTTTTCCATTTACATCCGTATTTTAAATATTTAAATAGTTTTAACCTATTTTCGATGACAGAGGTGAAGCATGGTTCAATAACATTCCGTTGTGCGTACCGGTAGCCTAATGCAACTGTCACCTGACAGTAGCCGAATATAAACAGACAACTTGTTGGGAACTTTTTTTCCACTGAAATGTGCGGTTTATGAGCATTTCAGGTGGCTATCCGGATTGGGGAAAAGATGTACAAATAACCAGAAAAAAGTTTCTTATGAGTTGTAATATTGTTAGTTATTGATGTTACTAAGTCAAAATAATATATTCATCATTTACCCATGCATAAATAAAAAAAATCATGTATGCCGTGCATAGGTGCCCTAAAGTATCTAGTTCCCCATGGAAACAGGTGCTGTTGCTATAGCTGTATTGAGGTAATGAAGCTAAGATTTTCAACAATAATTTTATGAAAGTTGTGTTCACGACTTAAGAAAATAATAATATACAACAAGTGCATTTAACTTTATTTATAGGCCATGATATGTAGGATTTACGCCGGGCATAGGTTCCACCACTCTATCCCATGACCACTTTCTTGGTATGTACAATTAGTGCAGATAAATAAATTTATGCCAAACCAGGGTTCCCTTTGTCTGAATGTTTGTCAGCGCCACTTCTGTCCCCAATTGAAAAACACTGGAGCCAATTTAAAAAAACTTGGAGCCAACTAAGAGCCATATAGTTCACAAATAATTATTTGAAGCCATGTAGAGTGGTAGAACCTATGCTCGGTGTATTCCTATGCACATTCTGTTGTGGTGGAAAATTATATTTCCTGGGGATAAGCCAATATTCAATTCTCCAACATCCGCAAGTGATTGACAATTTCCTCACATATCATCATTTTATCACTTGTCTCTGATCGGGAGCGAACCTGCGGCCCTGATGATAGCGGTTAAAGGCGAGTTCTAACAATGGCATGTTCGACCACTTGACCACTACCCACTCATATAAACATGTATGTTCCCAATGTTAATTAATCTCCATAGCCTCAGGCTACCAACTCTTGACCGATTTTCGGACTTAAATTGTATTGAAAAGCAATGTTTGCAATCGATGAATAATATTTGCAACTATTTCAGTTGACTGACCTTATGCTAAAATGCATGTTCAACCTATTTTCTGTGTTTACTTGTGTAATATGACGTAGCAAGTTTAATACTGGTATGTTTGATTCACAACGAAAATATTAGAGGGGAACCAATTCTTGACCTACATGTACGAGGTTCATTGTGGTGAATATACAATTCTCGACCTTGACCTACATGTACGAGGATAATTGTGGCGAATATACAATTCTCGACCTTGACCTACGTGTATGAGGTTAATTGTGGTGAATATACAATTCTCGACCTTGACCTACGTGTATGAGGCTAATTGTGGTGAATATACAATCTGAAACAAAACTTGAAAGTCATCAATTTATTTAACAATGTCTATATATATTTAGTTTAAACATATTTTATTTCCCAATCTAATACATTTTGAACATACATTACACATATCAAAATACAGAAAAAGGATTAGAATGAAAGACAAGAGTCTTATGTAATTCTTCTCCTCATGTATATATAATCATTAGTGCTTTCATTAACAGGAATCAGAGTACATGTAAAATTACTCCCAGAAAATAATCCACAAATTTCTGGAAATGTGTACATATTGTTCTTTGTATACATGTACATTGACTTTGTATATTAAAAGATTCCTGAACCATTAAAAAAACCAACTAATTCCTGAAAATCTGTATTAACTTAAATTGGACGGAATGTGCAACCAACATAGATCCAGATCAGTCACGGCGTAGTGACATGTCTGATCAGGATCTATGTTGTTTGCTATTCAGAAAAGTGTTTCAGCTCAACTATCCGAATAGCAAACAACATCAGGGATAATTCTAGAGGGCGATGTGGGCTAAATTGTCGCCCTAGGGACCCTGACTTCGCCCTCTGGGGGCCCCATTTCTCCCTAAAAAAATTACAAATTTTTGTTTGTTGGTTTTTACGATTTTCAAACAAAATTGTGTCTAGTAAGATACACTGGCCCATTATAAAGCACTCCTATTCAAATGTTGTATTTAATGGTTGTACTGTGCATTTTAACCCTATTTTGCAGAAGTATATTAAAGAACACCCTTTAACCCTTTCAACCCCAAGTATCTGACATGGACTGGTGCATGCTATTTTTAGACCAATAAATTAATAAGAAAATTACCTGTGGACCAGTTCATTTATCAAAATGGGTAATTTTATCTAAAAATAGTAATAATTATTACTGGCAAAAAAGTGCAGATCCTGATGAGCCGGCTCGTAACGCATACTTGATGGATGCAATCAAATAGTATCACTGCTTTCGTTAACGCTTAACCTGCCAATCACGACCAAATAGCATAAGAGCCAGATCAGACGACACAGAACCTGTCAGGCTCTATGTTGCAGGGTTCATTCTAGGTCAGAATTTTTGGGAGAAGTGAGAAAGCATGTGATCGCTTCCTTAACCCTTTCAACCCCACAGGCCTCTAAATAGGCTTATAAAAAGTGTAGATCCAGATGAGGTGGCTCGTAACAAGCCGTCTTTTCAGGATTTGCACTTTTTGTCAGTAATATTACTATTTTTAGACAAAATTACCCATTTTGATAAATGAACTGGTCCAAATGTAATTTTCTTATTAATTTATTGGTCTAAAAATATCATGCACCAGTCTATGTCAGATACTTAGTGTTGAATGGGTTACAGTCATATTTCTATTCAGAAAGAGGAAATTGCGCTGTGATAACCCCCCCCCCCCCCCAACCCACCTTGCAGATACATGTGTAAAGTCATATGTTATGAGCCTTTGTTAAATCTCGAAATATACATCTTGGACACTTTAGGCATTATTGTGAGTTTGGTTATTGGCTGCTTAATAGAGGTTGGCTGCTTAACCCATTCAACCCCAAGTAACTGACATGGACTGGTGCGTGATATTTTCAGACCAATAAATTAATAAGAAAATTACCATTGGACCAGTTCATTTATCAAAATGGGTAATTTTATTTAAAAATAGTAATAATTATTACTGGCAAAAAAGTGCAGATCCTGATGAGACGGCTCGTCACGAGCCGGCTCATCTGGATCTACACTTTTCATAAGCCTATTTAGAGGCCTGTGGGGTTGAAAGGGTTAAGGCAGTGTTTGTTTTACGACATCCTATGTATATATTTTATGGTATAATGTGTCGGTGCTTTGTGGTAGTTTTATAGTGGCTTAACACCTGATCAATTTTTGTGTGTTTTTGCGTTTATTTTTCGTCGCTACCGGTTGCCCATATGAGCGACGCCTCCTGAAGAGATCAGTCATTTTAGATTTTTGGAGGATAGTGCAATGATACAGACCCCCATTCCAGAGTCTCCTTTTGTTCTTTTATGTGCACGGTGTAAAGCACCGATACAAGACCCCGGTTTAAAGTCCCATCTGAAAGACTGTTAATTTTATTAGAGTCAGGCGGGTATTTTTACAACTTTATTTGTCATACCGGTATATTAATGTTTTAGGATCACTTTAAATAGGACGTTGTTATAAATATGTATATTTAAATCATTAATTATTTGTATACATGTAGTTTCAAACATACTGTTTTTCCCAAATTTTCTACATGCTGTATTTTTTCAGGCTCTGTCTTGTCCTAATAATTATGTTTTCTCTGTTTTTTAAAAGATCATCATTCATGTGTGAAAGGTCCTTAGGCAAGGCATTTAAATTCCACGTTGCCTCTTCTCTCTCTCCCTCGTGGCGATGGATTCCATCAGGAATGAGGTCTCGAGAGTGATTAATATAAGTTGTAATAATTTGTTTCGCAATCGAGTTAAAATAAATTTATATAAACTAAAAGATCATAGTTACACAGTATGGCTTTGATAGTGACGGGGTGTAATTGTTAAACTTGCTTGGATATTGCCTAACACATGTGTATGTATAGTGTCACTATGGAGTATCATAATGTTTTTTAAAAAAAATAATATTTTTTTTGGATTTGAACCTGAAACCATTTGTTCAGCCCCCAAGTGGCTGTGCCTGCACAGCAAGCATGATATGCCAAGGGGCTCTCAGCAGATGAATAGAAATCATTATTACTGGCATTGTCGTTTTTTTCCTTTGCACAGCATGCTTGCTATCAATTTACATCCACTTTCTCATCTTATAATGATTAAATTACTAATATTACGGAAGATAGTTCACAGTATATGAATGCAATGGGTACTTATTTGTACAAAATGTTTATCACTTAATTAAAAACGATTTTGATAAAATCATATTTATCATACTGCACCATCTGGTTAGGGAACAAGAATCTAAAAGGATCTATTTACATTTTGGGATAAATCAGACCTTATCTGCCAAGGGAGATAATAGAAAGACCAGCAATATCTCTCATTAAATTTATTACGATTATAAGTACAATTTCCAAGATCTGCCAGCACATCATCTGGTTCTTGTGTGATATAAATTTTGTAAATTACCTCCCTTTATGAATATTTACATTTAGTTGCAAAATTATCAGTAACTTTGAACATCCAACTGGTTTAACACAAGGACAAATTATCAGTAACTTTGAACATGCAGCTGGTTTAACACAATGATAAATTATCAGTAACTTTTAACATGCAGCTGGTTTAACATAATGATAAATTATCAGTAACTTTGAACATGCAGCTGGTTTAACACAACGAAAAATTATCAGTAACTTTGAACATCCAACTGGTTTAACACAAGGACAAATTATCAGTAACTTTGAACATGCAGCTGGTTTAACACAATGATAAATTATCAGTAACTTTGAACATGCAGCTGGTTTAACACAATGATAAATTATCAGTAACTTTGAACATGCAGCTGGTTTAACACAATGATAAATTTAATGTTAAGAAATTTATTTCAAAACCGTACCGTACGATTCGTTTCTATGTAATTGGGCTATTTGTTTTCCCCTTAACCCATTTCATTCTGGATACCGTTCAAACAGTATTTGCAAAGAACATAGAGCCAGATCAGGCTCTATGCTGTTTGCTATTCAGATGATCTTGCTAAGACACGTGGCTATGTAGCAAACAACATAGATCCAGATCAGCACGCAGCGGTTGATCTGGATCTATGTTGTTTACAAAAGCCTTTAAATGTATCCAGAATGAAATAGGTTAATAAACCTCAATGAAAAAAGACCCTGTGTAAATAATCAAATAAAAAACTATTTATTAAATATCTAAAATACAGCAGAATACAATAACTGCGGGGGGGTAATTTTCCATATATAATTGCCACCCAGTATTGATAACATTTTCCAAAGGTCTTGGTAGATCTACAAAGAAATATTGAAAATATTCAATACAGGAAAAATGTAGATTGTTGTGGTATGGCAAATAGAGAGTTAGTGATTGTGCAAAGTTGACTATCTATGGAGAGGAGAGATTGACATGTTTATAGTGAGTGTCAGTATTGGCCATTAATAATGAATGAAATTGTTTGAACTTTACTGGTTTCTTCTTCGAGAAGTCGAATATCATTAAGACACTAAACTTTTTAATGGCGAAGATTTTCTGTATGTGATAAAAGTTAGTGCATGCGTTTTAAGAGTTGTTTGCGGTGAACTTTCATGACGCACGTAACTTCTGTGAGGATTATTTACAAGGATGACTTCTCAACAGGGTAAGATATATAAAAATGATGAAATTTCATGCACTTTCTTTCTTAACTCTTTGCGTTCTTCAACTTGTATAGAAATAGTAATATTACTGGCAAAAAGTGTAGATCCTGATGAGCCAGATCATCTGGATCTATAGTTTTTTATAAGCCTATTTAGAGGTCTGCGGTGTTGAAAGGGTTAATGTCAGAGTAATCACTTGATTTATTGAAAATGGCTCTTGTTCGTCGTTTTCCAAATTGTTAACCAAACCTGCTTGTCTTGTACATTGTAGTCTGTAGATGCCTGTAATATCTTGAACTAGTGCAATTTTGGTGTGTTTGGACATTTGGACACTGCTGATTTCTGGCCTTTGGCTTACATTGTATTTGGAATGAGTTATGGCCTTTGGCTTACATTGTATTTGGAATGAGTTATGGCCTTTGGCTTACATTGTATTTAAAATGAGTTATGGCCTTTGGCTTACATTGTATTTAAAATGAGTTATGGCCTTTGGCTTACATTGTATTTGGAATGAGTTATGGCCCTTGGCTTACATTGTATTTGGAATGAGTTATGGCCTTTGGCTTACATTGTATTTGGAATGAGTTATGGCCTTTGGCTTACATTGTATTTGGAATGATTTATGGCCTTTGGCTTACATTGTATTTGGAATGATTTATGGCCCTTGTTACTGCATGTCTGTCCTTGAGATACTTTTGTGCGATTTGAATTATGTTGAAACCGTAATCTGTAGTACATGTACAGTCAAACCTGTCTTAACCCATTCAACCCCAAGTAACTGACATGGACTGGTCCATGATATTTTCAGGCCAATAAATTAATAAGAAAATTACATTTGGACCAGTTCATTTATCAAAGTGGGTAATTTTTGTCTAAAAATAGTAATATTACTGGCAAAAAGTGCAGATCCTGATGAGACGGCTCATCACGAGCCGGCTCATCTGGATCTACACATTTTGTAAGCCTATTTAGAGGTCTGTGGTGTTGAAAGGGTTAAGTAGCCAGCCAAGGGAATCTCTGCTTAGCACAGGTAGCTGCTTAATAGAGGCCAAATGAATAATAAAACACCATATTGGGAATCTAGAAACTGGCTGCTTAATACAGGTTGGCTGCTTAATAGAGGTTGGCTGCTTAATAGAGGTGACCACTGACACAGGTTTGACTGTATTAGTTAGTTACAGACCCAAAGTTTATCACACTTTTTTCAATGGAGTAATGGTCCTTGAATCAATAAAATTAAAAAAATATTCTAGACGGGTGTATAATAAATACTCTACATGGCGTTCTAGCTCGGGTAGGCAGGTCATATAGAAGCGACAAGGTATATAGTTTTCTATATACTCTACTTGGCATTCTAGCTCGGGTAGGCAGGTAATATAGAAGCGACAAGGTATATAGTTTTCCAAATACTCTACATGGCGTTCTAGCTCGGGTAGGCAGGTAATATAGAAGCGACAAGGTATATAGTTTTCCAAATACTCTACATGGCGTTCTAGCTCGGGTAGGCAGGTCATATAGAAGCGACAAGGTATATAGTTTTCCAAATACTCTACATGGCGTTCTAGCTCGGGTAGGCAGGTAATATAGAAGCGACAAGGTATATAGTTTTCTATATATGATTGACTTTGTATTTAAATATTTTATGAATCGAACTATTTCTGCCATTCAGGTATATAGTTGACTTTGTATTTAAATATTTTATGAATCAAACTATTTCTGCCATTCAGTTGTGAATAGATACAGTGTTTAACCCGTTCAACTCCACATACCTCTCTAAATAGGCTTGCAAGAAGTGTAGATCCTGATGCGACGGCTCGTCATGAGCCGTCTCATCAGGATCTACACTTTTTGCCAGTAATATACTATTTTTAGACAAAATTACCCATTTTGATAAATGAACTTGTCCAAATATAATTTTCATATTAATTTATTGGTCTAAAATTAGCATGCACCAGTCCATGTCAGTTGCTTGGTGTTGAATGGGTTAATTAGACATCTTTTAGAATAGCATTTCACCACATTGGACATTGCAATTAAATTATTCGCAAGTCACTAGTTGTACATGTAAATGTTAGAAAGCTTAAATGTCTATAATTATATAAACATAACATTTTCTCAACATAAAGCACACGCTTTGTCATTGATTATAAATTCTGCACACCGATATATAAACATAACATTTTCTCAACATACAGCATGCGCTTTGTCATTGATTATAAATTCTGCACACCGATATATAAACATAACATTTTCTCAACATAAAACACACGCTTTGTCATTGATTATAAATTCTGCACACCGATATATAAACATAACATTTTCTCAACATAAAACACACGCTTTGTCATTGATTATAAATTCTGCACACCGATATATAAACATAACATTTTCTCAACATAAAACACACGCTTTGTCATTGATTATAAATTCTGCACACCGATATATAAACATAACATTTTCTCAACATAAAACACACGCTTTGTCATTGATTATAAATTCTGCACACCGATATATAAACATAACATTTTCTCAACATAAAACACACGCTTTGTCATTGATTATAAATTCTGCACACAGATATATAAACATAACATTTTCTCAACATAAAACACACGCTTTGTCATTGATTATAAATTCTGCACACCGATATATAAACATAACATTTTCTCAACATACAGCATGCGCTTTGTCATTGATTATAAATTCTGCACACCGATATATAAACATAACATTTTCTCAACATACAGCATGCGCTTTGTCATTGATTATAAATTCTGCACACCGATATATAAACATAACATTTTCTCAACATAAAACACACGCTTTGTCATTGATTATAAATTCTGCACACCGATATATATAAACATAACATTTTCTCAACATACAGCATGCGCTTTGTCATTGATTATAAATTCTGCACACCGATATATAAACATAACATTTTCTCAACATAAAACACACGCTTTGTCATTGATTATAAATTCTGCACACCGATATATATAAACATAACATTTTCTCAACATACAGCATGCGCTTTGTCATTGATTATAAATTCTGCACACCGATATATAAACATAACATTTTCTCAACATACAGCATGCGCTTTGTCATTGATTATAAATTCTGCACACCGATATATCCGGTAACAACGCAAACAGTAAGAAAACATCAACAAGCAACCATCTCATAGTAAATCATTCATTACGATTAGGAGATTAGTTAAATATAGCATTAATTGATCGAAAGGCTGTCAAGATCACAACTGCTTATAGAATACCAGAGTACCAGAGATTGCTTTATGGTTGAATCATTTTAGGTGCGAATTGATCATCTTTTGATCCTAGCAATATATTATATTGATTCCTACTATTGATTGAATCTAATCCTACATTTTCAGGCTTAGATTAATTTTGCGATGTCACAATTTGTCATAATAGTTTTGTCAATCAGTGAAAGATTTGGGGTTTTCACCATTTTTAATTACTGGTAGGTCAATAGAGAAGAGAATTGAGAAATTCACTATTGCAGGATTATTATTAACCCATTTCATTCTGGATACATTTAAAGGCTTTTGCAAACAACATAGATCCAGATCAGCCACAGCGTGATCAGGATCTATGTTGTTTGCTACATAGCCAAGTGTCTTGGCAAGATCATCTGAATAGCAAACAGCATAGAGCCTGATCAGAAGGCACGTTCCGTAGTGGTTGATCTATCTCTATGTTTTTTGCAAATACTGTTTGAACGGTATCCAGAATGAAATGGGTTAATGATACGGTCTGAAGAATTTGCTTGGCTGCATTGAATCAAATTGTTCAGTAATATCTGCACCAAATAACCTGAACTATGTTGGTGCTCTTGGAAACCATAACCTGTACTATGTTGGTGCTCTTGGAAACCATAACCTGAACTATGTTGGTGCTCTTGGAAACCATAACCTGAACTATGTTGGTGCTCTTGGAAACTATAACCTGAACTATGTTGGTGCTCTTGGACACCATAACCTGAACTATGTTGGTGCTCTTGGAAACCATAACCTGAACTATGCACAGGGATTCGGCACGTTTGGGGGTACTAGTATATATATTTAAGTACAGGGATTCTACTCTGTGGGATGTCAGATTTCGCATCGATCAGTAAAATGGCCATATCTGAAACAATTTTGTACAAAGCTGTCCAAATATAACGCCTATCCCGAGTCTTTATATTGTTCTTCAAATAAAACACAACTTTAAGCTGCATGCATGTATACTTTGCAAACAATTGCCACATACATTGGCCATAGCAGGTCACATTTCCATACTAGGACACGGGTTCTGTCAGCAACAAAAAAAATCTTCGACGGGAGAGTTTTAACTGTGAATAACATTATCAATAAAATGTGTTTCCACTAACCTGTATGTTTATTCGGCAAAAATCTACGTCAAAAAGAGATTTCGTAGCATTTTCAATTTGTTTTGAAAAATTCTAAAGCGGCGCAATTCGCGTTGAAACCAGCGTGACGAGCCGTCTCATCTGGATCTACACTTTTTGTAAGCCTATTTAGAGGTATGTGGTGTTGAAAGGATTAACAGTCCTTCAGATAAACCTATGTATCAATGGTATATATACACCGGGCATGTAAAACAACCAGAGATTCTTCTGTAATTGCAGCGTATTTCCTTTCTTGCTCATTATGAGCAGGCTCATCTGGATCTACACTTTTTGTAAGCCTATTTACTATTTAGAGGTCTGTGGTGTTGAAAGGGTTAATGAAAAGGGAAATGCAGTTTCAACTTTATAATATAGAGTCTGAAATAAATTTATTATTTTAATATAACGGTACAAGCTATGACTAAATTGATAAACTTGTAAACTGGCACAAATGTAATTCTATCACAACAGTAATGCTATCAGCAGAGATCATTCTAGAGGGCGATGTGGGCGAAATAGTCGCCCTAGGGACCCTGACCTAGCCCTCTGGGGCCCCACTTCTCCCTAAAAAAAAAAAACTTTTTTTTTATTTTTTGGTTTTTATGATTTTCAAACAAAATTATATCTAGTAAGATACACTGGCCCATTATAAAGCACTCCTTATATTCAAATGTTGTATTTAATGTACTGTGCATTTTAACCCTATTTTGCAGAAGTATATTAAATAACACTATTTAAGGAACTGATCAGGTGCTTTCTCACTTCTCCCAAAAATTCTGACCTAGAATGAACCCTGCTATCAGTATGGTCAACAGATGAGACAGGTCAGTAATGTCTGGGGAATGTTGTTTCCTCCCACATGAATTACTGCACAATTGTATACCCTTTCATTATTACCAACAAGAATGATCTACTGTATATATCATAAACTAATTAAAGTTTATACTTTTCTAAACTAACATATCATTACTTCCATGCCAATTTATTGACAGTCCACAGTTGTACACCGTTAAATATTGCTATATCCATAGCTTAAACGATTTAATCAGTCCATATAATCTGAATTGTGAAACAGCCGAAGCCGACCCTTGAACCCTAGCTCAAACCCAATCATAATTGTTTGAAATATTTACAAAATGAATAGGCTATTTGGATTGAAGATAGAAATCTGTGTTTAAATAGTTATGATGTGTTACATACCGATTAGAATTTCAACTTGTGTATCATATTTCAGTCTCGCATATCTGTGATATACATTGTATCATTGTATATTTCTTTAACCTGTTTTTGCGTTAACAACTGGCTTTGTATTAAAGTAATGCAGAATAGAATTAGGTGTTGAATATATACTTGAATTACCGAAACTGTAATATTGTTTCAGTAACAAATTGTGGGATATTTTGACTAGATTGTGGACAAGAAACGATTCAGTTCATTTGACTTTGTTCCAAATATACGAACAATGATGAAGACAATAGCTAATATATTAAACTGGTGTTCAATCAAAGAATTAGCATAAATTGTATTTCCAGGATGTACATTTGAAGCATTGTCGTACATGTAATATAACACATGAGACATGAGACATTATATTACATTATTCTAATCATTTAAGTTTTATGTCCGGAAATCACCACGGTAACAGAATAAGGATGGGTAAGTTTGATTGTATATGTTAACACGTTTATGTGTGTGCTTATAATGTTTATATATCATCTATTGTACTTGTATGTTTATAATGGTTTGTATACCACCTATTGTACTTGTTGTTTATAATGGTTTATATATCATCTATTGTACTTGTATGTTTATAATGGTTTATATATCATCTATTGTACTTGTATGTTTATAATGGTTTATATATCACCTATTGTACTTGTATGTTTATAATGTTTATATATCACCTATTGTACTTGTATGTTTATAATGTTTATATATCACCTATTGTACTTGTATGCTTATAATGTTTACATATCATCTATTGTACTTGTATGTTTATAATGTTTATATATCATCTATTGTACTTGTATGTTTATAATGGTTTATATATCATCTATTGTACTTGTATGTTTATAATGGTTTACATATCATCTATTGTACTTGTATGCTTATAATGTTTATATATCATCTATTGTACTTGTATGCTTATAATGTTTATATATCATCTATTGTACTTGTATGCTTATAATGGTTTATATATCATCTATTGTACTTGTATGTTTATAATGTTTACATATCATCTATTGTACTTGTATGCTTATAATGGTTATATATCATCTATTGTACTTGTATGCTTATAATGTTTAGTGTACATTTAAGCTCCACTTATTCATATAATATACTTTGAATGAATTGCCCATGGACATATTCGGAGTGGATGATTAGAAATTGGGGTTACTATTGTACATTTTCATTTTTCATTATAAATTTGTTCAGGTGATACGTAAAATTTTGATTTGGAACAAATGAACAGATTATTTTTGTGAAATTATTGTTTGTATATTATGTGTGTTTTACGTTTATTTATCGTCGCAACCGGTTGCCCATATGAGTGCTGCCTCCTGAAGAGAATAGTCATTTTAGATTTTTGGAGGTTAGTGCATTATGATACGGACAGAGACACATTCCAGAATCTCCTCTGGTTCTTTTACGTGCACGGTGTAAAGCACCGACACGAGACCTCGGTTTTAAGTCCCATCTGAAAGACTGTTAATATTATTAGGGTCAGACGATGGATTGAACCTGCGATCCCTGGATTCGCAGTTCAACATGTTAACCACTGGACTACTGGCCTGTCTGTTTTTTGTAAATTGCCTCCATATTTGGATATTTAGCTACAAAATCACTGGAATGATTCTGATTGGTCACGGCCATCCATGGATCACATCTTCCAGTCACAGGAATATTGAAAGTATTTCTGATCGGACTATAAACCAAGGTCCCATGTATCGGTGCTTATAATGAACCGGGCATGTAGTAGAACCAGATAATTATGCTTTGGGGCGTCTTCTGTATCGTCGATACTTGCCTATTATAAGACGAGTTTTCTACCAACAGATTATGGCCTCAAAGTGGCTACCTGTCTTATAAGTGAGTGCTAAAGAAAACTTAAAAACAAAATTCAATTACTTTTTATGGTACCCATAATTATGTTTTAGAAAAGAAAACACCGAAGATTTCTTCAACCTGCACTGGCCAAACATGCAATTTATACATGGTCTGGTGTCCATTTTATCAACCCAACCTGTCTTATATACGATTGCATGCAAGTATGGATGGTACCTTGCACTATCCAAAAACTAAAATACTTGCGAGGCCTCATCCCGAATGAGCAGGGACGATCAATAATTAAACACTTAAATAGCAACAGATTACAGTAAAACAATAGTAAGACTTGAGAAAACAATTTGCTTTTGACTTTTCAGAATTTCATTTATCGCCAGGAAAACCAGGCAAACACCGCTTTCTTCTGTACTACAGTATATACAGCTGACTGCTGTATATAAATTTGAATGAAGAAATGAAATATTGATCCGTGTGGCTACCAGGAATTACTTTGTTATTGTTATGTTCTTGTGATGTGGGCAAATCATTAGTGGTTCTTCTACTAATGAAAGCCTGTATTACACGAGTTTTACAGCCTATCGTGACGTATATAGTCTCATTAACCGGTTCCCAGCTTCCTACAGAGGATAAGAATTAAGTTTGTTATATTTTTTTTTATGTTATATTTCGGGTTTTACACCTGCATCAGCACCATTTTGGGCTATATCGCCGGCGGGCAGTTTACCTAACAACACCTTTCCTGGGCAGGCTCCAGCGGTTAACCAGTACTAGGTGCACCAACCTCCATAAGAAACGAATTAAGTTTGTACAATTACTCTGCCATTTTGGGGTTCACAGTACTGGGTTTGTACATTTACTATGCCATTTTGGGGTTCACAGTACTGGGTTTGTACATTTACTATGCTAGTTTGGGGTTCACAGTACTAGGTTTGTACATTTACTATGCTAGTTTGGGGTTCACAGTACTAGGTTTGTACATTTACTATGCTAGTTTGGGGTTCACAGACTAGGTTTGTACATTTACTCTGCTAGTTTGGGGTTCACAGACTAGGTTTGTACATTTACTCTGCTAGTTTGGGGTTCACAGACTAGGTTTGTACATTTACTCTGCTAGTGTGGGGTTCACAGACTAGGTTTGTACATTTACTCTGCTAGTTTGGGGTTCACAGACTAGGTTTGTACATTTACTATGCTAGTTTGTGGTTCACAGTACTGGGTTTGTACATTTACTCTGCTAGTTTGTGGTTCACAGACTAGGTTTGTACATTTACTATGCCATTTTGGGGTTCACAGTACTGGGTTTGTACATTTACTCTGCTAGTTTGGGGTTCACAGTACTAGGTTTGTACATTTACTCTGCTAGTTTGGGGCTTACAGTACTGGGTTTGTACATTTACTCTGCTAGTTTGGGGTTCACAGTACTAGGTTTGTACATTTACTCTGCTAGTTTGGGGTTCACAGTACTAGGTTTGTACATTTACTCTGCTAGTTTGGGGCTTACAGTACTGGGTTTGTACATTTACTCTGCTAGTTTGGGGTTCACAGTACTAGGTTTGTACATTTACTCTGCTAGTTTGGGGTTCACAGTACTAGGTTTGTACATTTACTCTGCTAGTTTGGGGTTCACAGTACTAGGTTTGTACATTTACTCTGCTAGTTTGGGGTTCACAGTACTAGGTTTGTACATTTACTCTGCTAGTTTGGGGTTCACAGTACTAGGTTTGTACATTTACTCTGCTAGTTTGGGGTTCACAGACTAGGTTTGTACATTTACTCTGCTAGTTTGGGGTTCACAGTACTAGGTTTGTACATTTACTCTGCTAGTTTGGGGCTTACAGTACTAGGTTTGTACATTTACTCTGCTAGTTTGGGGTTCACAGTACTGGGTTTGTACATTTACTCTGCCATTTTGGAGTTCACAGGACTAGGTTTGTACATTTACTCTGCTAGTTTGGGGCTTACAGTACTGGGTTTGTACATTTACTCTGCCATTTTGGGGTTCACAGTACTGGGTTTGTACATTTACTCTGCTAGTTTGTGGTTCACAGACTAGGTTTGTACATTTACTATGCCATTT
Source organism: Archivesica marissinica (assembly GCA_014843695.1). Lineage (NCBI taxonomy): Eukaryota > Metazoa > Mollusca > Bivalvia > Venerida > Vesicomyidae > Archivesica > Archivesica marissinica. The sequence goes on from CM026387.1 coordinate 15,760,790, forward strand.
TGGGGTTCACAGTACTGGGTTTGTACATTTACTCTGCTAGTTTGGGGTTCACAGTACTGGGTTTGTACAATTACTATGCCATTTTGGAGTTCACAGTACTGGGTTTGTACAATTACTATGCCATTTTGGGGTTCACAGTACTGGGTTTGTACAATTACTATGCCATTTTGGTGTTCACAGTACTGGGTTTGTACATTTACTCTGCCATTTTGGGGTTCACAATACTGGGTTTGTACAATTACTATGCCATTTTGGAGTTCACAGTACTGGGTTTGTACATTTACTCTGCCATTTTGGAGTTCACAGTACTGGGTTTGTACATTTACTCTGCCATTTTGGAGTTCACAGTACTGGGTTTGTACATTTACTCTGCTAGTTTGGGGTTCACAGACTGGGTTTGTACATTTACTCTGCTAGTTTGGGGTTCACAGTACTAGGTTTGTACATTTACTATGCTAGTTTGGGGCTTACAGTACTGGGTTTGTACATTTACTATGCTAGTTTGGGGTTCACAGTACTGGCATAATGCAGACAAATATACTACAGTTACCAGGAACCCCTCTCCACCTCTCCAAACTGAACAATTCTTCTGGCAACGATATTTTTCCATCTTTAACGGTATGCTTCATAAAAAAAACCTCTATTAACCGAAACTTCTCTTATTTTCCGAATACCAGACACGTTTTCGGAACCATTTGTGCACATTTCTATTTCAAATTACCCCTGATATCCGTATGTTTCTATGAGCTATCAATGCTAACTTTATTATTACTTCTTGTACTATCAGTGAGAGAGCCTCTCTTGTGGCAGATATATATCGTGGAAGTCGTGATAGCGCAGTGGATGCGCATTCGCTTCAGGTGCGAAAGGTCTGGAATTCGAACCCCGCTGGAGCCGTTACGATAATGTGTCCTTGGGCAAGGCATTTAAATTCCACGTTGCCTCTTCTCTTTTCCCCATGGCGACGGATTCCGTCAGGAATGAGGTCTCGAGAGTGATTAATATAAGTTATAAGACCTTGTTTCGCAATCGAGCTAAAATAAATTTGTATGAACTAAATAAAATAACTAAACTAAGATATATATCACTTCAATGAATTTCTCCATACATTCATATTCCATGCTTTTGATTTTGTGTTTTGAAACACATTCAGTCAATAGAGAACATTATACATGTAAAGGGAATACAGGCATTTCCATGAGTCCTGTTTATATCTCTTTGCATGCTTGGTAAAATACAGACGGATCTGTAGTCCAGTGGTAACACGCTGGACTCGTAATCCAGGGATCGCAGATTTGATCCCCCGTCTGACCCTAATAAAATTAACAGTCTTTCAGATGAGACGTTAATCCGAGGTCTCGTGTCGGTGCTGTACACCGTGCACGTAAAATAACCAGAGGAGACTCTGGAATGGGTGTCTGTCTGTATCATTGCACTATCCTCCAAAATTTAAAATGACTATCATCTTCAGGAGATGTCACTCATATGGGCAAATGGTAGCGACGATTAATAAACGTAAAACACACACACAGTAAAATAAAGGCTATAAATAGTTCATTAATGTTGTTTTCTTATAAATTGTGCCTGAAAACTCTGGAAATTGCACAACATATTTGACTCTTTTTTTTCCACCGCTAGCGCGCAAGAGAGTTATGATGGGTGTGCCACTGAACTACATGTATAGATAATATTATCCCAGCTCCCAACTATTTAAAATCCTAAAACATGTCTGCTACATACGTAATTACTCTTCCAGCTCTAACGTATGATTAAATGTTTTAACTTTATTTATTTTATACAACGATTGCGAAGCAAGTTTTAGCAACTTGTATTAATCACTCTCGTTGGGGCGGATGAAAGCGTAAATGTGGTCATTTGTGTGGGAGGAAAGCGGAGTACCCGGAGAAAACCCACCTGTCCGATCTGGCGACCACCTTACCATCTCACATACTTCCCGGTCCGGGGATCGAACCTGGGTTGGCATAATGGATGATTAATGGGACATCATGAGCCGGCTCATCTGGGTCTACACTTTTTGTAAGCCTATTTAGAGGTCAGTAATGTTGAAAGGGTTAAATATCTGGAACTTTTTACCAAAAATTATCCTTTAATCCGATATATTAGTCTCGCTTTAAAGTGACATTACATCGCAAAAAGCAACTAAAATGAATTTTTCACGTATAAATGCGCAAACATACTACAAATTCTTCCGAATACATTCGATCATTAACATTGAATCAATAAACAGTGTTTGTGTGGTTTACAAACTTTCAAAATTGAAAGTAGGATTTCATATAACGATCATCCACGCTCCTGAATTGACATTTGTTTGTCATCGGAGTCAATACTAAACGTGAGATATAATGTCCTTTAGAGATAATTGATCTAAGACTAGTCTACAAATAAATATGCATAGGCACACATGTGAGATATAACGGTAAATCTGTACTATAAATCGTGTTATTGAGGACACACAATTTGTATTATGCATGAATGTCGACCATATTTACATTATTTTGTTATGTCAACAAATCGCGTATACAACGTTTGATTATTAGTTGAAATACTCAGTATTTGAGGCCAATATTTGGAAAAAACATTATACCATATATAGGAAAATACATTCTGTAGAAATTTACGTTTTCATTAATGTACTGTCGCTTTAAAATAAGGCCCGTTTTTCCCATCTATAAAGTATAAATACTGTAATAGGGAATTATAAATACCTACACACCTTGGATTTTTGTATGATTTTCTAATAGATAATCCTTTGTTTAGTTTATACAACTTTCTTGCAGCTCGATTGCAAAACAAGTCTGGGCTTATCCTAGAAGGCGACATGGGCAAAATAGTCGTCCTTCCTAGGAACCCAGACATCGCCACCTGGGGCGCCCCTCTTCTACAATGTACCTAATAAAATAAATATATTTGTTAACTTTGTCATGAATACACACACAATCTTGTCCAGTAAGCTACACTGGCCATTGTAAAAGCACTCCTTCTATTCAAATGTTTTTAATGGTCATAATGTGTATTTTATCCCTATTTTGTTGATATTAATTATTAATTACGGGTGCAATCTCGAGGTTTCTCACTTATCTAAAAAATTCTAACTTAGGATGAGCCGTGCAAATTCTTGCGACATTTGTTTAATCACACGTGAAGCCTCATTTCTGATGGAATCCAATGCCATGAGGGAGAGAGAAGAGGTAATCCAATGCCATGAGGGAGAGAGAAGAGGTAATGAGGATTTAAGTGTATTGCCTAAGGGCACCTCCATCGTGGTTTGGGCAGGTCTTGAACGCACAACTTACCAATTACAAGGTGGACACCCAATATACCATCACCCTTTGTACACAGCTGGAACGCTTACAGTATCGACATTAGGACATTATTACATTGTACACAGCTGGAACGCTTACTGTATCGACATTATTACATTGTACACAGCTGGAACGCTTACAGTATCGACATTAGGACATTATTACATTGTACACAGCTGGAACGCTTACAGTATCGACATTATTACATTGTACACAGCTGGAACGCTTACAGTATCGACATTAGGACATTATTACATTGTACACAGCTGGAACGCTTACAGTATCGACATTATTACATTGTACACAGCTGGAACGCTTACAGTATCGACATTAGGACATTATTACATTGTACACAGCTGGAACGCTTACAGTATCGACATTATTACATTGTACACAGCTGGAACGCTTACAGTATCGACATTAGGACATTATTACATTGTACACAGCTGGAACGCTTACAGTATCGACATTATTACATTGTACACAGCTGGAACGCTTACAGTATCGACATTAGGACATTATTACATTGTACACAGCTGGAACGCTTACAGTATCGACATTATTACATTGTACACAGCTGGAACGCTTACAGTATCGACATTAGGACATTGTACACAGCTGGAACGCTTACAGTATCGACATTAGGACATTAACCGTCACATTATTACATTGTACTTCATTTCCTAATACTGGTACAGTTGAACTTCATTGCCTCGAACTCGGTTGGCTCGAACACCACTGTTGGCTCGAACATGTCGTCTTGTCCCGGCGATAATCTCTATATAATGCATATTGTTCTACCTTCGATGACTCGAACACGGATGACTGGAACTCTCGAACCAGATCACTGGTCCCATGAAATCAATTAGTACTTAAATTAACACCTTTGGGTCGAACACAATTGGCCGAGTGTCCAGGTCGGCGTGTCACACAAAAGTTTTCACAGATTTTGTTAATGGCAATGACATCCCTTTTGATCAGTACACACGCGTAATTTACACATCGTGAGATTGGCAATTACTATTCTGTTGTGACTGGGTTTCAATCACGGTGGCTTTTCTATCCATAGTTTAAATTGGTATTAAACATAATTATGTATAGAACAAACATATTACACACTTATTGAGTTAAAGATGCCAAGCTACGACATTTCAATATAAACAACCGATTTTGTCATCTCTTCATCAAATTCATTATTAATCATGTCAAAACCAAAATCTACTGTTCTTAACGCCGAGCAACTTAGCGAAGGACCTGGCAACGGGGGGATACCTAAGTCGGCTACTGAAAAACAGGGTGCAAAACGGGAACACATTCGTATAAACATGGATTCTTATCAAACCACGAGAGAAGGACATATTGGCTGTATTGCATAAACCAGTATATAACAGTAAGCTACCAAAACACAATTTAATTTATCAATATTATGGGTCATCCCACACAACTACCCTTGACTGAAACCTCCCATGACTCGAACCATTACTCACGGACCCGTCGAGTTCGAGGCAACGAAGTTCGACTGTACCAGTAATTGAACATTATTACATTTAATTGTACTTCATTTCATAATACTGGTAATCACTGTTTCTGGTGTTATGTGAATATATAATCCAGGCAATAAGTCGTAACCTTTATACAAGGTGCAGATCAGTTCAAAACACTCAACGGTCAAACAATCTTGGTTGATCAACAAACAGATTTAGAGTGGTATTAAGTTTGTACTTTGACCACTTCATAGTAAACAAGTGACATATTTGCTTTATTTGCAGGTGGGCGACTTATAACATCGAATTTTAATTCAATAGTTTAGAAACTTAAAATGACTTTGGTGATATTTGTTTATATAATCAATACATTCCAAATGGGTTTGTATTTTCCTAAGTGCACTGAAGGTGCGGCATTCGCTTTGTCAATAATTATAAGAGATGCATTATTTCTGCACCATTGAACTAAAGCAAACATTCAATACACAATAATTATGCTGGACAAAATCCCCTTGCAATTCCCCAAAGCATACTCAGAAAGCATCACAGATCAAGTTTTCTGAGGAAGCATAATTTGGGACTGGCATAAACATGGCAGCTTTGTTATTCATTGTACTGCCAACAAGTCCTGATTCTGTTTACAGTCTACATCCGTTATGTCGAATTCCGTCGGACCGAACAAAATACTTTGACATAACTGAAGTTTGACTTAACAATATTCGATATAAACAGATCCAGTTATATGTATATATGTATATGTACAATGATGGTGTCTGAAACGGGACTTTGATCCGAATTCGAGATAACCGATGAATTCGACATAACCGACTTTGATATAACGGATGTAGACTGTACTTTATGCTGTAAACTTTGGATTTTATATGGGCGCATTTCAAATGTGTAGGTCTATCCACCAACAGAAGACAGAAACATACAACTGTATAACCTAATACTACAATGATATTTGTTTGCACATGACTGACACACCAACTGTACACACATGCTCATTAATACATGCCAAATGTATGGCATGGTTGGATTAATGTTGTAACTGCAGGCTGTAGGTACATGGACAGCAACCCACTCTTTAGGATAACTAATTTGCCTGCAACACTTGAGTTGTTAAATGTTGTAACATGCAGGAACAGCTGTCCATATGTTAGGGCCTTGTCTGCAAGACATCAGTGGTTAAACCACATCCACATAATAACTAAGCCTGTTTTACCTCAATTCTATAGCTAGACCACACCCCTATTACGGCAAAGCCATGCCCATAAAAAACTCGACTACACCCAAATAGGCTTACCTAGACACACATAAAAGCTTAGACTACACCCACATGAAGGCTAAACCATGCCCCCTAAATCACCTAAACCACACCCCCTAAACCATGCCCCTATTAATGTATAAAACGTAGTAGATCAGTGGTTCAGTGACAAACACTGTGGACCCGTAATCCAAGGACCATAGTCTTTACTTCCTGCTATTCCATAATAAACTGACTATCATATCATATTCATTCTGGTGAGACTTTCAACCAAGGTGTCAAGTCGGTGCTGTACTCTGTGCATGAAAAAGAACCGGGGGAGCCTCTGGATGGGACTCTGTAAGCCTGCATCATTGCACTAACGTCCAACATCTAAAATGACTGATCTCTTCAGGAGGCGTTGGTAATGTGGGCAACCAGTAGTGACTATACATAGTATATAAAAACAAAACATACACACTATGTAATAATGTTGTATATTTCACAATGTACCATTTCAGGTGGAGCTAAGAAGTTTCTGTACACCGGACCAAAGAAAGGCAATGATGATGATGATGATGATGAGCTACCATGGAACTTTAATACTAAAAATCAGAAACAGAATACAGGTAAGCTAGTGATGATGATAATGATTTGAACAGATACAGATGACAAGAAGAATGATTTGACCAGTTAAGCCAGGGATGATAGTGATAAAGCATGTTGGCAGTATAGTAAAGAGGATGATGGCGGATATGGTAAAGATTATGATGGCAGTAGTGGTAAATATTATGATAAAGAGGATGATGGCAGTTATGGTAAAGATTATGATGGCAGTAGTGATACAGAGGATGATGGTGGTTATCGTAAAGATTATGATAAAGAGGATGATGGCGGTTATGGTAAAGATTATGATGGCAGTAGTGGTAAAGATTATGATAAAGAGGATGATGGCAGTTATGGTAAAGATTATGATGGCAGTAGTGATACAGAGGATGATGGTGGTTATGGTAAAGATTATGATGGCAGTAGTGATACAGAGGATGATGGCAGTTATGGTAAAGATTATGATGGCAGTAGTGATACAGAGGATGATGGTGGTTATGGTAAAGATTATAATGGCAGTAGTGATAGAGGATGATGGTGGTTATGGTAAAGATTATGATGGCAGTAGTGATACAGAGGATGATGGCGGATATGGTAAAGATTATTATGGCAGTAGTGATAGAGGATGATGGCAGTTATGGTAAAGATTATAATGGCAGTAGTTATACAGAGGATGATGGCAGATATGGTAAAGATTATAATGGCAGTAGTTATACAGAGGATGATGGCGGATATGGTAAAGATTATGATGGCAGTAGTGATAGAGGCTGATGGTGGTTATGGTAAAGATTATGATGGCAGTAGTTATACAGAGGATGATGGCAGATATGGTAAAGATTATAATGGCAGTAGTTATACAGAGGATGATGGCGGATATGGTAAAGATTATAATGGCAGTAGTGATACAGAGGATGATGGTGGTTATGGTAAAGATTATAATGGCAGTAGTGATACAGAGGATGATGGTGGTTATGGTAAAGAATATGATGGCAGTAGTGATACAGATGATGATGGCAGTTATGGTAAAGATTATGATGGCAGTAGTGATAGAGAGGATGATGGTGGTTATGGTAAAGATTATGATGGCAGTAGTGATAAAGAGGATGATGGTGGTTATGGTAAAGATTATGATGGCAGTAGTGATAGAGAGGATGATGGCGGATATGGTAAAGATTATAATGGCAGTAGTGATACAGAGGATGATGGTGGTTATGGTAAAGATTATGATGGCAGTAGTGATAAAGAGGATGATGGTGGTTATGGTAAAGATTATGATGGCAGTAGTGATACAGAGGATGATGGTGGATATGGTAAAGATTATGATGGCAGTAGTGATACAGAGGATGATGGCAGTTATGGTAAAGATTATGATAAAGAGGTTGATGGCGGTTATGGTAAAGATTATGATAAAGAGGATGATGGTGGTTATGGTAAAGATTATGATGGCAGTAGTGATACAGAGGATGATGGTGGTTATGGTAAAGAATATGATGGCAGTAGTGATGAAGATGAGTATTACAGTAGCAGCAATTAAGCAGTTAATGAATATTGTGTCATTAATAATTGGTAACAATAAAACATGACAATGGTTGTGCTCAATATTTGTTAGCAGATTGTTGGAGAGGGAAACACAATAGTTTTAATCAAGTGTATTTGTCAATATCGTTGTTTGTTTATTTACCATGACCAGTCTTAGTGACTTTTAAGAGTGTTATTACAGGTAACCAGAATGTTGCCAAATTTGAGATGGACGGTGTTTGGAGTATACAGCGTAATGTTAACCTAGCTGGTGGGGTGAAACAACCAAAGTCAGAAGGTCTTCATTACAACACAAGCAAGAACTACTACTCAAGACACGGGGGAGGTGCAAAAGGTACGAATCAGGACCCGGAGCATCCGTGGTGCAGGAGATATTAAGGTGGCCGCCACGTAATTGAGGGGTTGTGAGTTTAAGATCCTTGTATGCAAGTAGGCAAGACACTTTAAGTCCATATTGCCTCTTGATGACAATGGATTCCAATAGGAATATGGTCTCGAGGGCGATTAAACTAATGTTGTAAGATCTTGTTTCACAATCAGATTAACAGAAATATAATAAACGTGTGCGAATTTACAGATATTATAAATATTCAGTCCTTGTTTGTGTGCCCAAGTCTGATCTCCATTTCAACAAAAATGACAACTCCTAGATACCGTATCCAAGTCCATGATTTCATTCTATACAATCAGTACAATTTTGATTCTATTTTCCAAGAAAGATCATTTCGGTTCTATTTTCAGATAAGGATGAATTTGGTGCATCCCCAGGTGGTTCTTCAACAGCAAGGAATGCTAACACTGGAAGCTTTGGAAACCCAGGTTTGTTGTGTACATGAATGAATGTTAAAGTTGACTGTAGTGTAGTAACATAATGTATTTAGGGTCGATACCTTGTGTATCATGACTGTCATTAGGGACCTGGCAGCTAGATACTCAATTCACTACAACAAAACTACATCTCATGCACCGATAAATTAGGTCAAAACTACACCCCATTCATAAATATACTTGGTCAAAACTACACCCCATGCACCAATAAATTTGGTGAAAACTACACCTCATGCACCAATAAATTTGGTGAAAACTACACCCCATGCACCAATAAATTTGGTCAAAACTACACCCCATGCACCAATAAATTTGGTCAAAACTACACCCCATGCACCAATAAATTTGGTCAAAACTACACCCCATGCACCAGTAAATTTGGTCAAAACTACACCCATAAATTTGGTGAAAACTACATCCCATGCACCAATAAATTTGGTGAAAACGGCATTCCTTGCACCAATACATTTAGTCAAAACAGCATGCAGATTTAGAGAGAGAGAGGAGTCTCCGAGAGATGTTCCAAAAACCAAAACACTTGCATATTGTGTAAATTCATCTTTCTAAATAGAACTATGATCAAGTTCAATACACCAGTTGTTAAATTGAGTTAACTATTTCTTGGAAATAATGTTAAATTTGCACCTTTGCATGTAAAGAGTGTGTAGCTGGTTTAGTGAAATCAACAACTAATGAAATGTTGAAACTGTGTGAGGCACATAGCGCCGAAGACAATACCAATCTTTAACATATTGGATTCGTTTGAGGCTTATATCTTACTTGGATCCATTTGAGGCTTATATCTTACTTGGATCCGTTTGATGCTTATATCTTACTTGGATCCGTTCGAGGCTTATATCTTACTTGGATCCGTTTGAGGCTTATATCTTACTTGGATCCGTTTGATGCTTATATCTTACTTGGATCCGTTTGAGGCTTATATCTTACTTGGATCCGTTTGATGCTTATATCTTACTTGGATCCGTTTGATGCTTATATCTTACTTGGATCCGTTTGATGCTTATATCTTACTTGGATCCGTTTGATGCTTATATCTTACTTGGATCCGTTTGATGCTTATATCTTACTTGGATCCGTTTGATGCTTATATCTTATTTGGATCCGTTTGAGGTTTATATCTTACTTGGATCCGTTTGAGGCTTATATCTTACTTGGATCCGTTCGAGGCTTATATCTTACTTGGATCCGTTCGAGGCTTATATCTTACTTGGATCCGTTTGAGGTTTATATCTTACTTGGATCCGTTTGATGCTTATATCTTACTTGGATCCGTTTGATGCTTATATCTTACTTGGATCCGTTTGATGCTTATATCTTACTTGGATCCGTTTGATGCTTATATCTTACTTGGATCCGTTTGATGCTTATATCTTACTTGGATCCGTTTGAGGTTTATATCTTACTTGGATCCGTTTGAGGCTTATATCTTACTTGGATTCGTTTGAGGCTTATATCTTACTTGGATACGTTTGAGGCTTATATCTTACTTGGATCCGTTTGAGGCTCATATCTTACTTGGATACGTTCGAGGTTTATATCTTACTTGGATCCGTTTGATGCTTATATCTTACTTGGATCCGTTTGATGCTTATATCTTACTTGGATCCGTTCGAGGCTTATATCTTACTTGGATCCGTTTGAGGTTTATATCTTACTTGGATCCGTTTGATGCTTATATCTTACTTGGATCCGTTCGAGGCTTATATCTTACTTGGATACGTTTGAGGTTTATATCTTACTTGGATCCGTTTGATGCTTATATCTTACTTGGATCCGTTCGAGGCTTATATCTTACTTGGATCCGTTTGAGGTTTATATCTTACTTGGATCCGTTTGATGCTTATATCTTACTTGGATCCGTTCGAGGCTTATATCTTACTTGGATACGTTTGAGGTTTATATCTTACTTGGATCCGTTTGATGCTTATATCTTACTTGGATCCGTTCGAGGCTTATATCTTACTTGGATCCGTTTGAGGTTTATATCTTACTTGGATCCGTTTGATGCTTATATCTTACTTGGATCCGTTCGAGGCTTATATCTTACTTGGATACGTTTGAGGTTTATATCTTACTTGGATCCGTTTGATGCTTATATCTTACTTGGATCCGTTCGAGGCTTATATCTTACTTGGATCCGTTTGAGGTTTATATCTTACTTGGATCCGTTTGATGCTTATATCTTACTTGGATCCGTTCGAGGCTTATATCTTACTTGGATACGTTCGAGGCTTATATCTTACTTGGATACGTTCGAGGTTTATATCTTACTTGGATACGTTCGAGGTTTATATCTTACTTGGATACGTTTGAGGCTTATATCTTACTTGGATACGTTCGAGGTTTATATCTTACTTGGATCCGTTTGAGGTTTATATCTTACTTGGATTCGTTTGAGGCTTATATCTTACTTGGATACGTTCGAGGTTTATATTTTACTTAAAACACGTACTTATGTAACAAGATCTTACTAATTAAAGTTGTTAGTTTCGTACATTTACGCCTAGGATTTAATATAATACTATGGCCTTTTGAAAGCAGTCCAATATTAATAATAATGGACTGCAAGTATAAATGTATGATGTCACGACAGTGTTCTAACTATAAATATTTGAGTGTGAGTGCCCAGCTGACGACTCTTGCTTTACTTAATATGAATACAGCAATAAAGAATTAAGTGAGATTTTCGACAGTGTTTGTTTGTCTCATTACTAGACAATTCATTTTAACACAGTCATATTGTTTTAGTTTTTCTCCCCAGATATAGGCGGTAAAAGTTGGAGTATACCGGTCGGCAGCCAGACATCACGCAGACCATTCAGTTATGCGTCACAAAATCCTATGGAAAACTCCATCTCACCAAGAAACAATACTAACTCCAGCTCTGGAGTTTATTCCCAGACTGGTGGCAGCCATCTTGGTTCAAAATTAGGAAGTGGAATGAATTCTGGGAATTTGAGTTCATACAAGGGAGGAAGTTTAAACAGCCACACTGGTGGGAATATTTTAAACAGTCAAACTGGTGGGAATATTTTAAACAGCCAAACTGGTGGGAATATTTTAAACAGCCAAACTGGTGGGAATATTTTAAACAGCCAAACTGGTGGGAATAGTTTAAACAACCAAACTGGTGGGAATATTTTGAACAGCCAAACTGGTGGGAATATTTTAAACAGCCAAACTGGTGGGAATATTTTGAACAGCCAAACTGGTGGGAATATTTTGAACAGCCAAGGAAGTAGCAATAGTTTCAGTAATCAGAGTGCAGACAGATTAGCTGCCACAAATACGAGTTCTATGTACAATAATGCGACAATGTCCTCGTCATCGCCGATTGGTGCAAGTCATTCACCTAGCACAGCACAAAGAAACAGTTTGTTTAACTCCACGGCACCGAAGAATTCATCACAAAACAGTTTGTTTAACTCGACCGCACCGAGAAATTCATCACAAAATGGTCTATTTAACTCCACAGCTCCAAGAAATTCATCACAAAATGGTTTGTTTAGCTCGACAGCACCGAGAAATTCATCACAAAATGGTCTATTTAACTCCACGGCTCCAAGAAATTCATCACAAAATGGTTTGTTTAACTCCGCAGAACAGAGGAATACATCACCAAGCGGTTTGTTCAATGTGAATTCAAAGTCATCACTTGACAGTGGGTCTTCAGGAAGACCAAACAAATCTTTCTGGTAACAAGGCAATGGATTTCATAATTTGATTAAGTGCTTTCATAATTTATATGCATTTATTTTTGTTTGTAAATTCAATGAGAAAATATAACGTTCAGCTTGTATGATAAAGCTGATACTTACATGTACCAGTAATTAGCCCTTTCCCTCATAGAAACATCTCTTGACGCCATTACCAATACTACATACATGGGCAATGTAGTAGCCAAACCAATGTTCATAATAAAGGCCAGAATCTCATGTAGTTCCAGTAATATATATGGAGGTGGGATAGATATGGCGACTACTTATCCATTGCATGATAGCTAAATGGCTGTCGTTTGTATGGAGATATAATAGTATATTAACCTAAATCTCTATGAAGGAAAGGGTTAACTGTTATGGGAAACACGTTGGACTGGTAATCCAGGGATCGCAGGTTCGATCCCCCGTCTGACCCTAATAAAATTAACAGTCTTTCAGATGGGACTTTAAACCGAGGTCTCGTGTCGGTGCTTTACACTGTGCACGTAAAAGAACCAGAGGAGACTCTGGAATGGGTCTCTAACTGTATAATTGCACTATCCTCCAAAAATCTAAAATTACTAATCTCTTCAGGAGGCGGCGATAAATAAACGTAAAACACTATTTATTTACTGTTCAGTCACCGATTGTTTGTCTTAGTGACATCATGTTCACAGTGCTTATGTCATAGATTGGAATTTGTTTAAGCATATTGGGGGTGATTCCCATGCAGAATTATATTATTCAGTCATTATATTTGTTGGAGTATAGTGCAAGATACATAAGGTGACTGGTTACATGCCCGATACATCAGGGATCATTCTAGAGGGCGATGTGGGCGAAATTGTCGCCCTAGGACCATGACTTCACCCTCTGGGGGCCCCACTTCTCCCTAAAAAAAATAAAAATATTTTTTGGTTTTTACGATTTTCAAACAAAATTTTGTCTAGTAAGATACACTGGCCCATTATAAAGTACTCCTTCTATTCAAATGTTGTATTTAATGGTTGTACTGTGCATTTTAACCCTATTTTGCAAAAGTATATTAAAGAACACCATTTAAGGAAGCGATCACGCGCTTTCTCACTCAAAAAATTTGACCTAGAATGAACCCTGTACATTGGACTTCAGTTTATACTTGCAAACATTAATATGAAGGTAGGACTTGGGAATATACTCAATGACCCTTGAATTTGTAGTCCAGCATGTTCTCCCTGACACTGCTACAACTGTTTTGTTTGTTTTTGGGGTTTAAAGTAGTCATACGGCCACTTTCCAGCTATTATTGGTGGAGGATGACCCCAGGTGCCCCTTCGAGCAGTATTTCAGGGGCACCCGGGCAGAACCACTGATCTTCCGCAAGCCGGCTGGATAGCTTCTGCGCATGAAATAATTTGTGACTCCCACTGGGATTCCAACCAGCAGCGTTGAGGGGCATGTAATTTGGAAGTGACCGACCTCAACCACTCGGCCACGGAGGCCTCTGATTACTACAACTGTAGATAATAAACCTACACCATGGATCAAGGTTTCACTTGGCTGGATGTTGTTAACTGTGTACTCATGCAACTTATAACTTGTACAATGTGCGGTTACTGGCAACGCAGGACACAGGGATCATTCTAGAGGGCGAAATTGTCGCCCTAGGGACCCTGACTTCGCCCTCTGGGGGCCCCTGACTTCTCCCTAAAAAAGAAATTAAAAAAAATTATTTTTTGGTTTTTACGATTTTCAAACACAATATTGTCTTTGTCTAGTAAGATACACTGGCCCATTATAAAGCACTCCTTCTATTCAAATGTTGTATTTAATGGTTGTACTGTGCATTTTAACCCTATTTTGCAGAAGTATATTAAAGAACACCATTTAAGGAAGCGATCACGCGCTTTCTCACTTCTCCCAAAAATTCTGACCTAGAATGAACCCTGGCCGACATTTCATTGACTCCTCTGTGGTCGAGTGGTTACGGTCGCTGACTTGTAACAAACTATAATCTATCATCACTGATAGTCATGCGTTCAAGCCTCGCTCAGACCGTGTCTCTTTATACGCAAAAGTTTCTTACGGAGATTGGTGCAACAAATACTGGTTAACCGCTGGAGCCTGCCCAGGAAGGGTGTTGTTGGGTAAATAGCCTGTCACTCTAATGGGCAACTGGTAGCAACGTTAAATAAACTTAAATAAAAAAATGCAACCCAGGTAATTTATAATTGGAACCACTGTCTTACCCTTCAAGGATTGTATGAGGCATCTAATAGAGTGTGATTACATGGTATTGTCTCTGTGATTTCAACAGGTTTGAAAGTGTTGGTTTCATATCTCATATTGTTATTTTGATGTTATATGAGATTTGAATCCAACATTTTTAGTCCACCTCCGTGGTCGAGTGGTTAAGGTCGCTGACTTGTATACCACTGTAACCTATCATCACTGATGGTCACGAGTTCGAGTCCTGCTCAGACCGTGTCTCATTTATATGAAAAAGTTGGCAGTTTCTTACGGAGGTTGCACGCACCCAAGTACTGGTTAATCGCTGGAGCCTGCCCAGGAAAGGTGTTGTTAGGTAAACTGCCCGCCGGCGATATAGCCCAAAATGGTGCTGATGCAGGCGTAAAACCCGAAATATAACATAACAATAACAGTCCCCGCATTAGGTGCCATATGACCTGGACTGTGTTGATGCATTGTAAAACACGCAACTCTGCAACAATAACTTTTCCAAATAGACAGATAATCAAATTTTCTTAAATCATAAAGTGACACTGCTTTTGATTTGTACCTTATATACTCGTCTATAAGACGATCTCGCATATAAGATGACCCCCCCCCCACCCACCTTTGGTCTTATATCAGTGGTATTTTGCATTGTATATATAAGGCGCTTTGAGAAAATTGAAACCATTCAGGAGTAAAGATCAAACAAATGAATTAAACACTGTAAATTATGTCAAATCATAAAAAAATGCACTGATGCACAACAATAATACCTATTATCAGGTAGCCACTAGGAATGACCAACACCTGTTTATGAAGTTTGTGCATCAGATTTTTCTTTGCCAGTTAGTGATTGAATGTGTAATGATGCATTTGCTTGTTTTTGTGTTAGTCTTTTTTCATTTTTCATAGTTTGCATATATATAATGTTCTCCATCAACATGATTCAGCTCATGTTATTTTCCTTTATTGTGTACATTTAAGGAATGAATCGCGGTTTAATAGTTTCCATCGGAGTATGAACTACATAGGGTGTGGTTAAATAGTTTCCATCGGGTATGAACTACATAGGGTGTGGTTAAATAGTTTCCATCGGGTATGAACTACATAGGGTGTTGTTAAATAGTTTCCATCGGGTATGAACTACATAGGGTGTGGTTAAATAGTTTCCATCGGGTATGAACTACATAGGGTGTGGTTAAATAGTTTCCATCGGAGTATGAACTACATAGGGTGTGGTTAAATAGTTTCCATCGGGTATGAACTACATAGGGTGTGGTTAAATAGTTTCCATCGGGTATGAACTACATAGGGTGTGGTTAAAGTGTGTGGCGGCTGAAGGTAGCCACGCTAACATTAACAAGCCCAATGTAGTTCATACCCCGATGGAAACTATTAACCAGCGATTCATTGCTTATATTTACATTAATTATTCTTTTGAATGACACAAAGAAAATATAGCACACTTTGCATTTAAAATGTTTTTAGTCCGGATTTGCATCTTACCGTGTGCCGGAATAGGTAAATAGCTTATCCTTGGAACAGCGTAAACTGTAAGACACGCCTTTTCACGTGGCAAACGCTGCCTAACACTAGTTGGAAACCCTCATACGAAAGTGTAAACAATTAGGGAACATACGTTCATCGAAGGAAATAGCAATAGCGATGTATACATTATAATTTGTGGACAGAACAACCTGGGGCTGGCATCATGCAAACTGTCATATTGAATTGCTCTATGGTAGGGAGATGGGCAATGTCGGGGGGGGGGAGAAAGGTTCCAATGATATTGTTCTTAGGAAAACCTGTGTTATTGTTAACATCCTAACTGTGATCAAATCACTTCCTATATATTGTTCGTGTACCGTACACTACAATACCAAAAATTCATGTTTCATTGCTACACTCCATTCTCAAATCTCTTCCTATATATTGTTCCTGTGCCGTACACTATAATACCAAAAATTCATCTCTCATTGCTACACTCCATTCTTATATTTTATTCATCCAGTCCAGTATAATGTTTGGCAGAGAATGTCGGATATATACGGTAATACAGTGAAACCTGTCTATAACCACATCGACTCGGACCAAGATTTGGTCTCAGATAAAATGTTTATGCGTATACATATAAATACCGCACGATAATGACAACATTATCGGAAGAGTCCATTGACTTGCTATAGGTGTTTTTATATTACTATTTCATATACAAATTGACTATTTTGTAGTCTATAAAATTAAATTTGTGTGTTTTATTACATTTATTTATCGTCGCTAGCGGTTGCCCATATGAGCGACGCCTCCTGAAGAGATTAAGTCATTTTAGATTTTGGAGGATAGTGCAATGATACAGACAGAGACCCATTCCAGAGTCTCCTCTGGTTCTTTTAACCACTGTAAAGCACCGACATGAGACCTCGGTTTAACGTCCCATCTGAAAGACTGTTAATTTTATTAGGGTCAGACGGGGGATCGAACCTGCGATCCCTGGATTACAAGTCCAGTGTTTTACCACTGGGCTACAGATCCGTCTGTATATAATTAAATGGTGACGTTTGCATATAAATAGTACTATAAAAACAGCTATAACAAGTCAATAGACTCTTCCGATAATGATCCGGTGTGTATACATTAGTTACATATATACATGTGTACATGTTAACATTAAATATGTGTACATCTGAAATTTAATGGGATTACCATTGAACACAAATACCTGTAAAAATCCATTCAATAGATGACCACACATTGTAAGGTGATAATTGGCGTAACTCAACTTACCTGAGAAACAGCTTACCTGTAAGATATTTGGATTGTCCCAATTGTGTAATTTGGGTTAGTCAGATTACACAGGTTGCAAATACATGTACATGCAATGTGCTAAATGGGACTACGAAACAATGTCGTTGTACCACAGGGATTCGGCACGTTTGGGGGTACTAGTATATATATTTAAGTATATATACTAGTACCCCCAAACGTGCCGAATCCCTGTGCGTTGTACGGGTAAGGCAGGTGTCGGTACAACAAGGTTTTGCTTATATGAATTATATAGTAAAAGATAATGACAGATAATGTTAGTTAACCCATTTCATTCTGGATACATTTATAGGCTTTTGCAAACAACATAGATCCAGATCAGCCGCAGCGTAAATAACTGGTATGTAATAGTGGCATTATTTAATCATACAAAACCAGTACTTATAGTTCAAGGGGAAACCACTGTTTGCAAGACACAATTGTATAATTGCAACGCGTTTATCTCCCTTTCAATTAATAAATTTGAATGTGGAATAAATGCTTTTGGCGTTTTGCATACATTGTTCTGTGTTAGAACAAATACACGTTTTATGGCGATACAAAATGAATATCTTGGTACATTGAATGATAAAAATAAATGTGTATGATTTTGTTATTGTTTACTACATTTTTTGGTAGTTATTGTTTTTAAACTGTGATTGATGATGATAGTCATTACATCACATTTATTGTTTACAACATGCATTTATTTTGTGTCTTACTAATAACTTATGTAAAATGTCTGTTGGTTATCGGGTCACATATAATAAACTGTTGGGTAAATAATGTATGGTAATATGTTTGTAAGGCCAACGGAATGTCTGTTTTGTTTTTAGTACATGTCTAAAATAAAAAAACACTATTTGTTTGATTAAAGCGACACTACATCGGTGAAAACGCAAATATCTACAGAATGTAATTTCCTGCGTAGATGACCGTTCTATGAAATCCTACTTTCACTTTTGAAAGTTTGTAGACCACAAAAACACTGTTTATTGATTCAATGTTAGTGTTCGAGTGTATTCAGAAGAATTTGTACGTGAAAACATGCATTTTATTTGCCTTTTGCGATGTAATGTCGCTTTAAGTGAATGAGTGAGTTATATTTCACTCACGAATATAGAAAGCTATTATTATCACGAGTGGTGATTTCATTGTTCATGCAGGGAAGTAGAATTTGATCATACACTGAAATAAACAAAATACCCTCTTGTTATTTGTTTTTGTGTTGTTAATATATCAATGAAATAAACAAATACCCTCTTGTTATTTGTTTTTGTGTTGTTAATATATCAATGAAATAAAAACAGGTTCTTACATGCGTGGTGATTTCATACCATATTTTATGAAAATAAGTTATAGAATGTTGCTATTAAGCGAGCCTTTTGGGGAGCTTAATAGCAAAATTCCAAAACGAGTTTCATAAAATATGGTCTGAAATCACCACGAGTGCAAGATACTTTTTATCACATTACCATAGTAACAACAACCATAAATTTAGGGTTATAATATTTTTGCACAAAATAACGTCGCTACTTTCATTTTGGCGCCAAGTGCCTCACAAATTGCCATGACGTCACTAAATTGTCATACGTCACTATGCAAAACTGCGTTATGTTTTAACCCTTTCAACACCACAGGCCTCTAAATAGGCTTATGAAAAGTGTAGATCCAGATGAGCCGGCTCGTGACGAGCCGTCTCATCAGGATCTGCACTTTTTGCCTGTAATAATTATTACTATTTTTAGATAAAATTACCCATTTTGACCAATGAACTGGTCCAAAGGTAATTTTCTTATTCATTTATTGGTCTAAAAATATCATGCACCAGTCCATGTCAGTTACTTGGGGTTGAATGGGCTAAGCACCATTATAATTACAATGTACGTTGAGACTAGTGTTAAGTCGTTGTGTGTATTGTCGTTAACGTTATGTACCAATTCATCTAGAAATATGCATAATTTAAATTTTAAGTTATAAATTATAATTATTATTCTCTCAACCAATCAGAATCCTTCCAAGTGTTATTACACGTGTGTACATATAAGAAAATATGTCATGGCTGTATGGAACTGAATACATGCAAAGTTATGTGATAAAATGTGTTATTCTACTCTATGTTTCTCACTGTTTTGTGGTTCCTAGCCACTACATGTAGAAATGTTGTCAATGCTAATATGGAAATGTTGTCAATGCTAATATGGAAATGTTGTCAATGCTAATATGGAAATGTTGTCAATGCTAATATGGAAATGTTGTCAAAGCTAATATGGAAATGTTGTCAATGCTAATATAGAAATGTTGTCAATGCTAATATAGAAATGTTGTCAACGCTAATATGGAAATGTTGTCAATGCTAATATAGAAATGTTGTCAATGCTAATATAGAAATGTTGTCAATGCTAATATGGAAATGTTGTCAATGCTAATATAGAAATGTTGTCAATGCTAATATGGAAATGTCAACGCTAATATAGAAATGTTGTCAACGCTAATATAGAAATGTTGTCAATGCTAATATAGAAATGTTGTCAACGCTAATATGGAAATGTTGTCAACGCTAATATAGAAATGTTGTCAACGCTAATATAGAAATGTTGTCAACGCTAATATAGAAATGTTGTCAACGCTAATATAGAAATGTTGTCAACGCTAATATAGAAATGTTGTCAATGCTAATATAGAAATGTTGTCAACGCTAATATGGAAATGTTGTCAATGCTAATATGGAAATGTTGTCAACGCTAATATAGAAATGTTGTCAATGCTAATATAGAAATGTTGTCAACGCTAATATAGAAATGTTGTCAACGCTAATATAGAAATGTTGTCAACGCTAATATAGAAATGTTGTCAACGCTAATATGGAAATGTTGTCAACGCTAATATAGAAATGTTGTCAATGCTAATATAGAAATGTTGTCAACGCTAATATGGAAATGTTGTCAACGCTAATATGGAAATGTTGTCAACGCTAATATGGAAATGTTGTCAACGCTAATATAGAAATGTTGTCAACGCTAATATAGAAATGTTGTCAACGCTAATATGGAAATGTTGTCAACGCTAATATGGAAATGTTGTCAACGCTAATATAGAAATGTTGTCAACGCTAATATAGAAATGTTGTCAACGCTAATATAGAAATGTTGTCAATGCTAATATAGAAATGTTGTCAACGCTAATATAGAAATGTTGTCAATGCTAATATGGAAATGTTGTCAATGCTAATATGGAAATGTTGTCAATGCTAATATGGAAATGTCAACGCTAATATGGAAATGTCAACGCTAATATGGAAATGTTGTCAACGCTAATATGGAAATGTCAACGCTAATATGGAAATGTTGTCAATGCTAATATGGAAATGTTGTCAACGCTAATATGGAAATGTTGTCAATGCTAATATGGAAATGTTGTCAATGCTAATATGGAAATGTTGTCAATGCTAATATGGAAATGTTGTCAACGCTAATATGGAAATGTTGTCAATGCTAATATGGAAATGTCAACGCTAATATGGAAATGTCAATGCTAATATGGAAATGTTGTCAATGCTAATATGGAAATGTTGTCAATGCTAATATGGAAATGTCAACGCTAATATGGAAATGTCAACGCTAATATGGAAATGTTGTCAACGCTAATATGGAAATGTCAACGCTAATATGGAAATGTTGTCAATGCTAATATGGAAATGTTGTCAATGCTAATATGGAAATGTTGTCAATGCTAATATGGAAATGTCAACGCTAATATGGAAATGTTGTCAACGCTAATATGGAAATGTTGTCAATGCTAATATGGAAATGTTGTCAACGCTAATATGGAAATGTTGTCAATGCTAATATGGAAATGTCAACGCTAATATGGAAATGTCAACGCTAATATGGAAATGTTGTCAATGCTAATATGGAAATGTTGTCAATGCTAATATGGAAATGTTGTCAATGCTAATATAGAAATGTTGTCAATGCTAATATGGAAATGTCAACGCTAATATAGAAATGTTGTCAACGCTAATATGAAATGTTGTCAATGCTAATATAGAAATGTTGTCAATGCTAATATGGAAATGTTGTCAACGCTAATATAGAAATGTCAACGCTAATATGGAAATGTTGTCAACGCTAATATGGAAATGTTGTCAACGCTAATATAGAAATGTTGTCAACGCTAATATGGAAATGTTGTCAACGCTAATATGGAAATGTTGTCAACGCTAATATGGAAATGTTGTCAACGCTAATATAGAAATGTTGTCAACGCTAATATGGAAATGTTGTCAACGCTAATATGGAAATGTTGTCAACGCTAATATAGAAATGTTGTCAACGCTAATATAGAAATGTTGTCAACGCTAATATAGAAATGTTGTCAATGCTAATATAGAAATGTTGTCAACGCTAATATAGAAATGTTGTCAATGCTAATATGGAAATGTTGTCAATGCTAATATGGAAATGTCAACGCTAATATGGAAATGTCAACGCTAATATGGAAATGTTGTCAACGCTAATATGGAAATGTCAACGCTAATATGGAAATGTTGTCAATGCTAATATGGAAATGTTGTCAACGCTAATATAGAAATGTTGTCAATGCTAATATGGAAATGTTGTCAATGCTAATATGGAAATGTTGTCAATGCTAATATGGAAATGTTGTCAATGCTAATATGGAAATGTTGTCAATGCTAATATGGAAATGTTGTCAATGCTAATATGGAAATGTCAACGCTAATATGGAAATGTCAACGCTAATATGGAAATGTTGTCAACGCTAATATGGAAATGTCAACGCTAATATGGAAATGTTGTCAATGCTAATATGGAAATGTTGTCAATGCTAATATGGAAATGTCAACGCTAATATGGAAATGTTGTCAACGCTAATATGGAAATGTCAATGCTAATATGGAAATGTCAACGCTAATATGGAAATGTTGTCAATGCTAATATGGAAATGTCAACGCTAATATGGAAATGTCAACGCTAATATGGAAATGTTGTCAACGCTAATATGGAAATGTTGTCAATGCTAATATGGAAATGTCAACGCTAATATGGAAATGTCAACGCTAATATGGAAATGTTGTCAATGCTAATATGGAAATGTCAACGCTAATATGGAAATGTCAACGCTAATATGGAAATGTTGTCAACGCTAATATGGAAATGTTGTCAATGCTAATATGGAAATGTCAACGCTAATATGGAAATGTCAATGCTAATATGGAAATGTTGTCAACGCTAATATGGAAATGTCAACGCTAATATGGAAATGTTGTCAATGCTAATATGGAAATGTTGTCAATGCTAATATGGAAATGTTGTCAATGCTAATATGGAAATGTTGTCAACGCTAATATGGAAATGTTGTCAACGCTAATATGGAAATGTTGTCAACGCTAATATGGAAATGTTGTCAACGCTAATATGGAAATGTTGTCAACGCTAATATGGAAATGTTGTCAACGCTAATATGGAAATGTTGTCAATGCTAATATGGAAATGTTGTCAATGCTAATATGGAAATGTTGTCAATGCTAATATGGAAATGTCAATGCTAATATGGAAATGTTGTCAATGCTAATATGGAAATGTTGTCAACGCTAATATGGAAATGTTGTCAACGCTAATATGGAAATGTTGTCAATGCTAATATGGAAATGTTGTCAATGCTAATATGGAAATGTTGTCAATGCTAATATGGAAATGTTGTCAATGCTAATATGGAAATGTTGTCAATGCTAATATGGAAATGTCAACGCTAATATGGAAATGTTGTCAACGCTAATATGGAAATGTTGTCAACGCTAATATGGAAATGTCAACGCTAATATGGAAATGTTGTCAATGCTAATATGGAAATGTTGTCAATGCTAATATGGAAATGTTGTCAATGCTAATATGGAAATGTCAACGCTAATATGGAAATGTCAACGCTAATATGGAAATGTCAACGCTAATATGGAAATGTTGTCAATGCTAATATGGAAATGTCAACGCTAATATGGAAATGTCAACGCTAATATGGAAATGTTGTCAACGCTAATATGGAAATGTTGTCAATGCTAATATGGAAATGTCAACGCTAATATGGAAATGTTGTCAACGCTAATATGGAAATGTTGTCAATGCTAATATGGAAATGTCAACGCTAATATGGAAATGTCAACGCTAATATGGAAATGTTGTCAACGCTAATATGGAAATGTTGTCAATGCTAATATGGAAATGTCAACGCTAATATGGAAATGTCAACGCTAATATGGAAATGTTGTCAACGCTAATATGGAAATGTCAACGCTAATATGGAAATGTTGTCAATGCTAATATGGAAATGTTGTCAATGCTAATATGGAAATGTTGTCAATGCTAATATGGAAATGTTGTCAACGCTAATATGGAAATGTTGTCAACGCTAATATGGAAATGTTGTCAACGCTAATATGGAAATGTTGTCAACGCTAATATGGAAATGTTGTCAATGCTAATATGGAAATGTTGTCAACGCTAATATGGAAATGTTGTCAATGCTAATATGGAAATGTTGTCAATGCTAATATGGAAATGTTGTCAATGCTAATATGGAAATGTCAATGCTAATATGGAAATGTCAATGCTAATATGGAAATGTTGTCAATGCTAATATGGAAATGTTGTCAACGCTAATATGGAAATGTTGTCAACGCTAATATGGAAATGTTGTCAATGCTAATATGGAAATGTTGTCAATGCTAATATGGAAATGTTGTCAATGCTAATATGGAAATGTTGTCAATGCTAATATGGAAATGTCAACGCTAATATGGAAATGTCAACGCTAATATGGAAATGTTGTCAACGCTAATATGGAAATGTCAACGCTAATATGGAAATGTTGTCAATGCTAATATGGAAATGTTGTCAATGCTAATATGGAAATGTTGTCAATGCTAATATGGAAATGTCAACGCTAATATGGAAATGTCAAGCTAATATGGAAATGTCAACGCTAATATGGAAATGTTGTCAATGCTAATATGGAAATGTCAACGCTAATATGGAAATGTCAACGCTAATATGGAAATGTTGTCAACGCTAATATGGAAATGTTGTCAATGCTAATATGGAAATGTCAACGCTAATATGGAAATGTCAATGCTAATATGGAAATGTTGTCAACGCTAATATGGAAATGTTGTCAATGCTAATATGGAAATGTCAACGCTAATATGGAAATGTCAACGCTAATATGGAAATGTTGTCAACGCTAATATGGAAATGTTGTCAACGCTAATATGGAAATGTTGTCAATGCTAATATGGAAATGTTGTCAACGCTAATATGGAAATGTTGTCAATGCTAATATGGAAATGTTGTCAACGCTAATATGGAAATGTCAAGCTAATATGGAAATGTTGTCAATGCTAATATGGAAATGTTGTCAATGCTAATATGGAAATGTTGTCAACGCTAATATGGAAATGTTGTCAATGCTAATATGGAAATGTTGTCAACGCTAATATGGAAATGTTGTCAACGCTAATATGGAAATGTTGTCAACGCTAATATGGAAATGTTGTCAATGCTAATATGGAAATGTTGTCAATGCTAATATGGAAATGTTGTCAACGCTAATATGAAATGTTGTCAAGTAATGGAAATGTTGTCAATGCTAATATGGAAATGTTGTCAACGCTAATATGGAAATGTTGTCAACGCTAATATGGAAATGTTGTCAACGCTAATATGGAAATGTTGTCAATGCTAATATGGAAATGTTGTCAATGCTAATATGGAAATGTCAATGCTAATATGGAAATGTTGTCAATGCTAATATGGAAATGTTGTCAACGCTAATATGGAAATGTTGTCAACGCTAATATGGAAATGTTGTCAATGCTAATATGGAAATGTTGTCAATGCTAATATGGAAATGTTGTCAATGCTAATATGGAAATGTTGTCAATGCTAATATGGAAATGTCAACGCTAATATGGAAATGTTGTCAACGCTAATATGGAAATGTCAACGCTAATATGGAAATGTCAATGCTAATATGGAAATGTTGTCAATGCTAATATGGAAATGTCAACGCTAATATGGAAATGTCAACGCTAATATGGAAATGTTGTCAACGCTAATATGGAAATGTTGTCAATGCTAATATGGAAATGTCAACGCTAATATGGAAATGTCAATGCTAATATGGAAATGTTGTCAACGCTAATATGGAAATGTTGTCAATGCTAATATGGAAATGTCAACGCTAATATGGAAATGTCAACGCTAATATGGAAATGTTGTCAACGCTAATATGGAAATGTCAACGCTAATATGGAAATGTTGTTAATGCTAATATGGAAATGTTGTCAATGCTAATATGGAAATGTTGTCAATGCTAATATGGAAATGTCAACGCTAATATGGAAATGTTGTCAACGCTAATATGGAAATGTTGTCAATGCTAATATGGAAATGTTGTCAACGCTAATATGGAAATGTTGTCAACGCTAATATGGAAATGTTGTCAATGCTAATATGGAAATGTTGTCAATGCTAATATGGAAATGTTGTCAATGCTAATATGGAAATGTTGTCAACGCTAATATGGAAATGTCAATGCTAATATGGAAATGTTGTCAATGCTAATATGGAAATGTTGTCAACGCTAATATGGAAATGTTGTCAACGTTAATATGGAAATGTTGTCAATGCTAATATGGAAATGTTGTCAACGCTAATATGGAAATGTTGTCAATGCTAATATGGAAATGTTGTCAACGCTAATATGGAAATGTTGTCAATGCTAATATGGAAATGTTGTCAATGCTAATATGGAAATGTCAATGCTAATATGGAAATGTTGTCAATGCTAATATGGAAATGTTGTCAACGCTAATATGGAAATGTTGTCAACGTTAATATGGAAATGTTGTCAATGCTAATATGGAAATGTTGTCAATGCTAATATGGAAATGTTGTCAATGCTAATATGGAAATGTTGTCAACGCTAAATATGGAAATGTTGTCAGCGCTAATATGGAAATGTTGTCAACTCTAATATGGAAATGTTGTCAACGCTAATATGGAAATGTTGTCAACGCTAATATGGAAATGTTGTCAACGTTAATATGGAAATGTTGTCAATGCTAATATGGAAATGTTGTCAACGCTAATATGGAAATGTTGTCAATGCTAATATGGAAATGTTATCAACTGCATCCCACGAACACCCAAGATGACATAATAATTACATGCAATCTTCGTCGTGCTTCTGTTTGATTAGTAAATTGCTACTGGCACTACTGGTACTCATTTTGTTCCTGGCTCACTTGATAAATCATAATTAGACTGAAGTAACAGTACAAGCTTGACATACCTAATAGCATTTAATACTGGCTCGGGTCACGTTGTAGGAGAATATTATTCCCAGTAAGCTTGAAGTTAGAATCTGTTCCTTTTAAGTGCGGAGAAATTTACCCTTTATTCCACAACAGAAGAGGGCATTTATACTCATTTGATCTCCATATTGCTGATAAGCAATAGGCACACTGTGCTACATACTCAATAATGTACATAGTGCTGATAAGCAATAGGTACACTGTACTACACACTCAATAATGTACATACTGCTGATAAGCAATAGGCACACTGTACTACATACTCAATAATGTACATACTGCTGATAAGCAATAGGCACACTGTAATACACACTCAATAATGTACATACTGCTGATAAGCAATAGGCACACTGTACTACACACTCAATAATGTACATAGTGCTGATAAGCAATAGGCACACTGTACTACACACTCAATAATGTACATAGTGCTGATAAGCAATAGGCACACTGTACTACATACTCAATAATGTACATACTGCTGATAAGCAATAGGCACACTGTACTACATACTCAATAATGTACATACTGCTGATAAGCAATAGGCATACTGTACTACATACTAACCTCCATACTGCTGATAACCATTAGGCACACTGTACTACATACTCAATAACCTCCATACTGCTGATAAGCAATAGGCATACTGTACTACATACTCAATAATGTACATAGTGCTGATAAGCAATAGGCACACTGTACTACATACTCAATAACCTCCATACTGCTGATAAGCAATAGGCACACTGTACTACATACTCAATAATGTCCATACTGCTGATAAGCAATAGGCACACTGTACTACACACTCAATAATGTACATACTGCTGATAAGCAATAGGCATACTGTACTACATACTAACCTCCATACTGCTGATAACCATTAGGCACACTGTACTACATACTCAATAACCTCCATACTGCTGATAAGCAATAGGCATACTGTACTACATACTCAATAATGTACATAGTGCTGATAAGCAATAGGCACACTGTACTACATACTCAATAACCTCCATACTGCTGATAAGCAATAGGCACACTGTACTACATACTCAATAATGTCCATACTGCTGATAAGCAATAGGCACACTGTACTACACACTCAATAATGTACATACTGCTGATAAGCAATAGGCATACTGTACTACATACTCAATAATGTACATACTGCTGATAAGCAATAGGCACACTGTACTACACACTCAATATCTATGGGAATAATGGTGTGGAATAACAGCTATAGCTATATTTGTGAAGTGATAACGGTGCGCTCCTTATACATACAAGTCGCTGCTCAAATCCAACTTTAATAAACATCATACGGAAAAGCAGATCAAAGCAGATGACAATCCATGAGCAAGAGGTAAGCAATTAACACTTCCCCCCATAGAAACACCTCTTGACGCCATTACCAATACGACATACATTAACCCTTTCCCTCATAGAAACACCTCTTGACGCCATTACCAATACGTCATACATTAACCCTTTCCCTCATAGAAGCACCTCTTGACGCCATTACCAATACGACATACATTAACCCTTTCCCTCATAGAAACACCTCTTGACGCCATTACCAATACGACATACATGAACCCTTTCCCTCATAGAAGCACCTCTTGACGCCATTACCAATACGACATACATTAACCCTTTCCCTCATAGAAGCACCTCTTGACGCCATTACCAATACGACATACATTAACCCTTTCCCTCATAGAAACACCTCTTGACGCCATTACCAATACGACATACATGAACCCTTTCCCTCATAGAAGCACCTCTTGACGCCATTACCAATACGATATACATTAACCCTTTCCCTCATAGAAACACCTCTTGACGCCATTACCAATACGACATACATTAACCCTTTCCCTCATAGAAGCACCTCTTGACGCCATTACCAATACGACATACATTGACAATGTTGTAGCCAAACCAATGTTCATAACCCTTTCCCTCATAGAAGCACCTCATGACGCCATTACCAATACGACATACATTAACCCTTTCCCCCATAGAAGCCCCTCTTGACGCCATTACCAATACGACAAACATTAACCCTTTCCCTCATAGAAGCCCCTCTTGACGCCATTACCAATACGACACACATTAACCCTTTCCCTCATAGAAACACCTCTTGACGCCATTACCAATACGACATACATTGACAATGTTGTAGCCAAACCAATGTTCATAACCCTTTCCCTCATAGAAACACCTCTTGACGCCATTACCAATACGACATACATTAACCCTTTCCCCATAGAAGCACCTCTTGACGCCATTACCAATACGACATACATTAACCCTTTCCCTCATAGAAGCACCTCTTGACGCCATTACCAATACGACATACATTAACCTTTCCCTCATAGAAGCACCTCTTGACGCGATTACCAATACGACATGCATTGACAATGTTGTAGCCAAACCAATGTTCATAACCCTTTCCCTCATAGAAACCTCTCTTGACGCCATTACCAATACGACATACATTAACCCTTTCCCTCATAGAAGCACCTCTTGACGCCATTACCAATACGACATACATTAACCCTTTCCTCATAGAAGCACCTCTTGATGCCATTACCAATACGACAAACATTAACCCTTTCCCTCATAGAAGCACCTCTTGACGCCATTACCAATACGACATACATTAACCCTTTCCCTTATATAAGCACCTCTTGACGCCATTACCAATACGACATACATTAACCCTTTCCCTCATAGAAGCACCTCTTGACGCCATTACCAATATGACATACATTAACCCTTTCCCTCATAGAAGCACCTCTTGACGACATTACAATACGACATGCATTGACAATGTAGTAGCCAAACCAATGTTCATAAAAAAGACCAGAATCTCATGTAGTCCCAGTAATATCTATGGACGTGGGATAGATATGGCGACTACTTATCCACTTCATGATAGCTAATTGACTATCGTTTGTATGGAGATATAATAGTATATTAACCTAAATCTCTATGTAGTCCCAGTAATATCTATGGACGTGGCATAGATATGGCGACTACTTATCCACTTCATAATAGCTAATTGACTATCGTTTGTATGGAGATATAATAGTATATTAACCTAAATCTCTATGTAGTCCCAGTCATATCTATGGACGTGGCATAGATATGGCGACTACTTATCCACTTCATGATAGCTAATTGACTATCGTTTGTATGGAGATATAATAGTATATTAACCAATTTCATTCTGGATACCGTTCAAACAGTATTTGCAAATAACATAGAGCCAGATCAGTCGCCACGGAACATGCCATCTGATCAGGCTCTATGCTGTTTGCTATTCAGATGATCTTGCTAAGACACTTGGCTATGTAGCCAACAACATAGATCCTGATCAACATGCAGCATCACGCTGTGGCTGATCTGGATCTATGTTGTTTGCAAAAGCCTTTAAATGTATCCAGAATGAAATGGGTTAACCTAAATCTCTATGTAGTCCCAGTAATATCTATGGACGTGGCATAGATATGGCGGCTACTTATCCACTTCATGATAGCTAATTGACTATCGTTTGTATGGAGATATAATAGTATATTAACCTAAATCTCTATGTAGTCCCAGTAATATCTATGGACGTGGCATATATATGGCGGCTACTTATCCACTGCATGATAGCTAATTGACTATCGTTTGTATGGAGATATAATAGTATATTAACCTAAATCTCTATGTAGTCCCAGTAATATCTATGGAGATGGGATAGATATGGCGACTACTTATCCACTTCATGATAGCTAATTGACTATCGTTTGTATGGAGATATAATAGTATATTAACCTAAATCTCTATGTAGTCCCAGTAATATCTATGGACGTGGGATAGATATGGCGACTACTTATCCACTGCATGATAGCTAAATGGCTGTCGTTTGTATGGAGATATAATAGTATATTAACCTAAATCTCTATGTAGTCCCAGTAATATCTATGGAGATGGGATAGATATGGCGACTACTTATCCACTTCATGATAGATAATTGACTATCGTTTGTATGGAGATATAATAGTATATTAACCTAAATCTCTATGTAGTCCCAGTAATATCTATGGAGATGGGATAGATATTGCGACTACTTATCCACTTCATGATAGCTAATTGACTATCGTTTGTATGGAGATATAATAGTATATTAACCTAAATCTCTATGTAGTCCCAGTAATATCTATGGAGATGGGATAGATATGGCGACTACTTATCCACTTCATGATAGCTAATTGACTATCGTTTGTATGGAGATATAATAGTATATTAACTTAAATCTCCATGAAGGAAAGGGTTAAGCAATAACAGCTGTAGCTATATTTGGGAAGCGATAAACGTGTTGTATAGTGTTTGTGTGGAATAAAGGCTTACAGTACACTATAACGAAGTATGTTTATTCGACAAACTATCCTCTATACATTCTTATAAACGGTGGTCACCAGATCGGACAGATGGGTTTTCTCCGGGTACTCCGGTTTCCTCCCACACGAATGACCACATTTACAATTTCATCCGCGCCAACGAGAGTGATTAATATAAGTTGTTAAAACTTGCTTCCCAATCGTTGTAAAATAAACAAAGTTTAAACTTATTATAAACAGTTCTCCAAAATTGACCTTGTGTGATCTCTGAAATTGTGTAAAAGATGATATAAGTGAATTAAAGGTCTATAAGAAACAGTTCTCCCAAATTGACCTCTGGTGGGAGCTCTGAAATTATGTAAAAGATTTATGTGAATTTAGTATTGATAGCATTAATATACCGAATATGTATTGAGCATCCTGCACGACCATATGTTAATGCTTGGTTTGTAGGAATGCTATTCGTTATCTTTACCATCTACATATATGTGAAATGACCTTGACCGTGACTTGTTCCATTGCGCCACATGTCTGTGGCATTAGTAGTAAAAGATGCATTACCTATGGAGCTTTCTCAGTATTGTTGGTCTGACAAAGCTGTTTCAGCCAGCGCTACTAGTGTATCAGGTAGTAATTTATGTCACTAGTCATAGCATACGTTCCGACTATACAGTTAAACGTGTGTTAGGAACCAACCTGAATGAGGGATATGTTTGTTATTCAAGAGCCAACCAGTAGGCCTATAAGGGATCCAGATTCCCAATATGTTTTAGAATACATTTGGCCTCTATTAACCCTTTGCACTCTAGGAGCAGATACAATCACTTATGCAAACAAACAGCATAAAGCCAGATCAGACAGCAGATCATGTGCCGTCTGATCAGGCTCTATGTTGTTTGCTATTCGGAAAGTGAAGCTAACTGGTTCTATATATTGTTTGCAAATTTATATAATTTTATTTACTCAACATGCACAGGGGTTTTTTGTTTTTGTATTTTTTGTTTATACAATTTTTAGCTCGATTGCGAAACAAGTTCTTACAACTTATATTAATCACCCTCGAGACCTCATTCCTGATGGAATCCATCACCACGAGGGAGAGAGAAGAGAGGCAACGTGGAAATTAAATGCCTTGCCTAAGAGCACCATCGTAACGGCTCCAGCGGGGCTCGAACTCTGGACCTTTCGCACCTAAAGCGAACGCGCATCCACTGCGCTATCACGACTTCATAGGGTTGAACAGCCACATGTGCTAAGCAGTCGTTTGTTGTTTTTCCATTGGCTGGCTGTTTAACACAGGTTGACTGTACATATTTGTTATCAACTGTTACATCATCAGCAACACTGAGATAATGTATATGTCTGTCACATATTTGTTATCAACTGTTACATCATGAACACTGAGATAATGTATATGTCTGTCACATATTTGTTATCAACTGTTACATCATCATCATCAACATTGAGATAATGTATATGTCTGTCATATATTTGTTATCAACTGTTACATCATCATCAACATTGAGATAATGTATATGTCTGTCACATATTTGTTATCAACTGTTACATCATGAACACTGAGATAATGTATATGTCTGTCACATATTTGTTATCAACTGTTACATCATCAGCAACACTGAGATAATGTATATGTCTGTCACATATTTGTTATCAACTGTTACATCATGAACACTGAGATAATGTATATGTCTGTCACATATTTGTTATCAACTGTTACATCATGAACACTGAGATAATGTATATGTCTGTCACATATTTGTTATCAACTGTTACATCATCAACACTGAGATAATGTATATGTCTGTCACATATTTGTTATCAACTGTTACATCATCAACACTGAGATAATGTATATGTCTGTCACATATTTGTTATCAACTGTTACATCATCAACACTGAGATAATGTATATGTCTGTCACATATTTGTTATCAACTGTTACATCATCATCATGAGATAATGTATATGTCTGTCACATATTTGTTATCAACTGTTACATCAGCAACATTGAGATAATGTATATGTCTGTCACATATTTGTTATCAACTGTTACATCATCAGCAACACTGAGATAATGTATATGTCTGTCACATATTTGTTATCAACTGTTACATCATGAACATTGAGATAATGTATATGTCTGTCACATATTTGTTATCAACTGTTACATCATCATCAGCAACACTGAGATAATGTATATGTCTGTCACATATTTGTTATCAACTGTTACATCATCATCAATAATGAGATAATGTATATGTCTGTCAAATATTTGTTATCAACTGTTACATCATCAGCAACATTGAGATAATGTATATGTCTGTTACATATTTGTTATCAACTGTTACGTCATCAGCAACACTGAGATAATGTATATGTCTCTCATATATTTGTTATCAACTGTTACATCATCATCAACATTGAGATAATGTTACATATTATAGCTGTGCACAGACCTAGCTTTTCTTTGTTGGAGGAATGAAATTTTTATTAAAATACAAATTGCAAACAGTTGGTTTTTATTTTAATTGTTAATCTGCAACACGTTTGATCAAAGGTTATAACACTGTTCTCAGATCTCAAACTCGAGCGTTAGTGATTTGATTGGTTGATTCTGATATTTAAGCTCCAAGTGAACCAATCAGATGCTTGAGAATTGAGTTTGAGATTGGAGAAAAGCTTTATAACCCCCAGGCCGGCCGGACCTTAGTATTAGTACTTTTGGATGATAGTGCAATGATATAGACAGAGATTCATCCCAGAGTCTTCTCTGGTTCTTTTACGTGTATGGTGTAAAACATCAACACAATACCTCAGTTTAAAGTCCCATCTGAAAGACTGTTAATTCTATTAGGGTTAGACGGGGGATCGAAAGACAGACAACTTAAACTTTTTATAAAAATGCAGGAACATAAGTTATTCCAATTATTACACTGTGAATGGATACCTGGATAGAGGTAACCATGGAAACAGACTGCGTTATCCTCAATTATACATGTATGTACATATTTATGATATTATGATTTGATTATGTATATTCCGCAATGAAATATATATTTTGTTTAAACGAAGATGGTAGAGTCTAAATTCCATTTGTTTAAACGAAGATGGTAGAGTCTAAATTCCATTTGTTTAAACGAAGATGGGAGAGTCTAAATTCCATTTGTTTAAACGAAGATGGTAGAGTCTAAATGCCATCAGTTCTGAATGTAACGGACACTTTCATATCTAATGGTGGCTCGGTTTTCTCTGAATACAGTGATATCTTAGTCGGTGTATTAGTATGGACCCGCTTGATTTCATGTTCTCGGCGTATGAGGTCGTTTCCGCGTTCAATGTTCTTTTTCCTCCGAATTCTTTCGAACACCTCATGCGGTGTATACACTATGGGCGTAGTGATTTCAAATTTTGGGTCCACATCACACCCACATGTATATTTAATGTTCTCTTGGTGAAATAGTTCATTTGGATGCGATAAATATAGTTTTTCTACCCGATCTGGAGCAACAAGGGATCTCGTATGACATTCCAGTCTTGGGAAATCTTTCTTTTCTCGCTGTAACACAATGTCTTTACTATTCAGCTCTGTACAATCTGTGCAGCTGCTTGGTCCGAGCACATCACATTGTATTTTCTGTATTTCGGATACACCCATACCGTCGAAACGATTACACATGGAACGTTGACGCTCCAGTGACAACACATTTTGTTCTTTCCGACCCCCTGCGGACGCAACTCGCACTTTCACTGGTTTTCTAAATTTAGAAAATCCGGCATTGTTTGCTCTCTGCATGCGTGCGCTTCTAGTTAATAACCACCGGATTTCCGGTGGCATCTGCGCGTTACTATCCACCATGTTTGAATTAGCCAGGTGTTTAGAGATGTTAAGCTGTGACTGCTCTGATGGATGAAGAGCCTCTCCATTCTCAATCATCTGTTGCACATGTCTCTGTTTCTGTTGTGTATCGCACATATTTCTTAGAATCTGTGAATGCATCCTGAAAGTAGCCTTTTCCACCTGAAGTTCCAGCCTGCTCTCCGGCTGATAATAACCCAGGGGACGTCTTTGTTTTCTTACAGACGAAAACATGCTAGTCAGATTTTGGTGCAGACGTTGGTCGAAGAACGGAATTCAAATATCTCAATATCTCAGGTGATCTGTAA